>CM070873.1:204978573-205464800 GCA_036365515.1 Torymus aiolomorphi | reverse complement strand
GAAGGTAATGCTTGAAGTAAAGGTTAATCCATTTACATAGAAGTATAAATTATATTAATATCATGATTATTTTCAGTTTATCAGATTCAAGTAATGTTCAAGAGAAGGAGATTGTAGGAAATATTTTTAGAAAATCAATAGTTAATATAAACTTGGATTCAATAAACTTGAACAATACTAGTCTGATGCGAAGATTACTTCAGAATGCACAAGCAGAAGTTAGAAGTTTACGTAAAACTCGAAAAATACAATCAATGAGATTGTATCGTGCAAAAAGAAAAGTGAAAAATGGTGACTCACTAATTTCTCATGTAAGACAACGTAATTTAGTATCTGAAAAGGTCTCGAAATCTTAAAAGTAAGTATGAAAGATTGTTAAGGTTGTCAACAACAGTTTATGAAATTATTGGTATTTACTAATTAATGTAAACGTAGATTTAAACTTATATGTTGTTAGTACTTAATTTGTATCTTAAGAGTTAGATCATGTCAGATAAGATTATATATAATTTAAAAAATGAATTTATAAATATATACATACACTAGCTATAGTTATCAAAATTGTGTGATAGTTTGATACAATATTTTATATAATTAATTCTAAGAAAGTTGCAGTAGTGTAACTGTTAAAATTAATTAGTTATAGATATAATCATGTAAAAATAATTAGATTTATTTTCAATGAATCATGTTTACTGTATATATATGTAACGTACATTACAGTATACATTATACTGTTTACATTATAATGTATAATTAATTAGTAAAACTTATAGTATAACTATATAAGTATTAATTAGTTATAATTATAATCATGTAAATTAATTAGTTATAGATATTATCATGTAAAAATAATGAGATTTTTATTTTATTTTGATTTTCAATGAATCATTTTTACTGTATGTATGTATGTAAACATGTAATGTATACATTAATGTATCACGTTATTATATATTGGAAAAAAGATTGATTTATTTTATATAACACATTTTTTAGTATTTCATATAAGAATTATATTTACACTATTGATTATACAACTTTTATACATTTATTACAACAAATATGTAATGAGAAAAATTATACATATACTAACAATAAAAGAAAATGAACATAGAAAAACTTGTATACTTTTTAACTCTATACCTGTAATAAAATTTTCAATAAAAGTTTTGTTTCAGACAACATTTTTTTTTTAGGGTATATATTTTATTTCTTATATTGTTTTATTGTTAATTTAAATTCAGTAAATTTTTGAAAGTATATTTTTGTTCAAAAGATTTAAAAAAAATTATATTTAATCTGATGTTTACTTAATTTATATCTAATTTTAATCTAAACGAATCTTTTAAAATAAATATATTTTTAACTTCATGAAATTTATGAATAACATGTACTATTAAGTATTTGTAATTGTGATTGTTATTAATGATTGTATATAAGCAAATAATAACTGAGCTTTATATTTTCTAATAAAATAGTGTATGTTTTAATACCTTCATTTAGGTATTTATACAAATAAATACTTCTTACATTTTTAAAATTAGATAATGTTAAAAAGTTATGTAATTATTTTTTATTTCGATACATGTCTAAGAATTAAAAATAATACTTACAAACAAATTTTATATATATATATATATATTATAATTATAAAAAATTTTAGTTTGCATTTTGTTAGTTTAGGATACATTACCTGCACAAGCAAGTGATATATTAAAACGGTTACTAGATAAAAAACAAAAACGAGCATTTCCACCATCGTTACGTTCATTTGCTAAACATTACATTTTTATTCTCCAAAAGCCTACAATTATGTTAGAAGAACTTTTGTTAACTGTTTACCTCACCCTTTGACTATTGGAAAATGGTACAAAAATATTGATTTTACTGCTGGTATTAATAGAGCAAGTTTAGAAACAATTAAAAAGAACCCTGGTAGAACTGTTAAGCATAATATAGCCATAATATGCCGTATTTTATAACGGATAACCATTTTGTGCCGCATATTATGCTCATAAATCCTGTCACCTGGCGACATAATTATGACCATTAGTTATGCTGATAATTATGACCACAATTATGCTGAAGGGATAACGAGATTAGAGGGACTATAGTAAATAATTATGACCATAATTATGGGCATAATTATGCTGAAGGAGCAGGGGAGATATAAGGCTGCCCGTAAATGAAAATGTCCGAACGTTAGAAAAAGAGAGAAGATCGCGGGACGTAGCTATCTCTCTCGTCACGCAAGCTGACGCTCACTTTCTGCGCGTACTGCGCACGCGTAAAGTATAAGAGAGAGCTACGTCCCGCAATCTTCTCTCTCTATCTCTGCGACTGCCGGAGGCCTGACTTCCTTATTATACCCTATCTATAGGGGAAGGCGGGGCATGGCGTGTCAGGTAGGTAAGTTTGGCACCCTCATATTTTTAATATTAATGAATGCAAAAATGTAATTTTTACATAAACCTAATTAGATATGCTTTTAGAATTTTCTTCTATACTTTTGAGATTATAGATAATGTTTAACATTTAATTTAATAAGATTGAAAATCGGTGCTTAGAAACAAGGTTGACTTCATTTTTAAGTCGCTTGGAGCAACGAGAAAATGATTTTTTTCTAAATGAGACCAAACCTATTTGATAGTTTCAACTTTTATCTTTCAAGCCCTGTTTTTGTTTTTTCAGAAAATCTTTATAAATAATATAATTAAAAAATGAAAATGGTATTAAAATGGGGCATGACGTGGCACCCTGGCGGGCACGCATGGCACACTCGGGCGTATCAGTGCGCCGCGGCAGCCGCCGAGCGAAGTGATGTAACCTACAAACCAAAAATCGAGCAAGATGGGTTAACAACTACGCAGTGCAATAATTTAGTTTTAAGTAGTTTTTAGTTTCAATTATTACATTAATAAGTAAATAACGATTATTTCGACTGCGTATTAAGTTATAGAGTAGAAAAAACAATGGTAAGGAAGGAATCAATTGTAGATACTCAAACTTCCTTTTTCAATGGTCAGGTAGTTCAAATATGCTACATAGATGAAAATGATGCGAAATCTTAAAATTTAAACTTATTGTAATAATAATGATAATTTGTTAATCAAACAAAAGTATTATGTTGTGATCATATTTTATAAGAAGGAATTTATAATATAAAATCATTTATTAAAATGTAATAATTTATTTTAAAATAAAAATTGTTATGTTCCTTAATAAAAATAAAATTTTAAATTTTCAATAGACTGATTAATTATTTGATTTTTGACAATTTTATTATGGCATAATTATTAAAGTATTAATTACTGGAAAAAAGAATTGAAAAATACCTATAGTAAAATATTAAATTTGACCGTGGCATGCGTGCCCCGTCGGGTGCCACAATCCACCCGCCGGTGGGGCACGTAGAGCATTTTTTTTCAGAATTTCTTTTCTGTATTTTATCAATAATTAAAAGAAAATGAAAAAAAAGTTAATAGTTTATTTTATTTTATTTTTTTCTGATCTAATTATTCCGTTTTTGTACATTTTGAAATAATACACGGTTTAGTTGTTATTACTGTGATACGAATAGCTGTAATATAACGATCTACCCAGCGCTGTTAGTAAAATCCTTTCAACATGGCCGCGATGTGGCAGCCACTAGATTTCTAGTGATTTCTGGTGACTGCCAAGATAGTTTAGGGATTTTCTTGAGAGCGGTCCACCGCAGCGCCGACGCGGCTGTCTGCGCCGTCGGTGGCGCACGGGGCAAATCGGGACGGAGCATTCAGAGTAGATGTATGCAGGTTATGTTTGCTTAATTCAATTTAGACAAATTGCGGGGAAGATGTGTTGACATTAATAATATGCAGAAACACGTTTTAGCAACGACGGAGAGAAAATTAGATAAGTATTACTTATTATTAAATTTGATTGTGTATTTGAATAATTCTGAAAGCAATAAAATACTTTTGCATAATCATTCAAATACTCAAAACATTCTTCGACAAATATAAATTAATTTTTGTATAGATACTTTGTGTGTACTTTTTTTATTTCAGAAGATTGTACAGCCGTAATTAATATATATGGACCAATGAAGTATAAACTGAAGTTTATTTATTCAAACAGACAACCAGACATGAAGAAGGCAATAAGGATGTCCATTAAGTCTACAGTCCTCAAACATCAAGTTTCTTAAATAATTATAAAATAGTTTTGTCGATAATGAAGAACAAAATACTAGAAACAAAAAGAACAGTATGTAAAAGAAACCAATCACCAAGTGCAGTTGCGATGTTTACTTATTACAGTGGAAAGTAATTTTATACTCCGTGCTGTGTTAGAGCAAAATCTATAAATGATATTTAAAAGCTCATAAATTATGCAGCAGAATCATCCACAACTTCTAGTTTGGATCAAGCTTTAATGTGCAAGAGTTTTTGTTTTTACATTTTCTTTAAAATAGAGAAAGGTAAATCACATGTACAATATGTACTGTGTGCGCTTTACATTATGCTTTGGTACAAATACCAATATTGTTATAGTGAGTGATTAATGTTTTATAATATAAAAACAATTTTAAACAATTAATAAAAGTTTATTCCAATGAATATCTGACTGCATTGTGTGTTTATTCATTTTATCTAAGAATAATATATCATATTATATATCACAAACTATATTTGAAAAGATAGGAAATTCAATAAAATTACAATTTAAATTTTCAATATAATATACCTCAAATATAACTTACTCTAAACATAAATTCTTTATATTACGTTTCAGAGATAGATAAAAATAATTTGAAAATACTTTCTAAAACCATTCAGATGAGATCATTGGGTGTCGAAATGAAAATCTTTTTTTAAAATTGACAATCGACAAACTTTGTTGATGAGAAGTGTGGCTTGCATAGTCAGCTTTCACTATAGAATTAGTACTTTGTAAAAACCATTCTCATGAAATTATTGGGTGTCGAAATAGAAATCTTTTATAAAATTGATAATCGACAAACCTTGCTGATGAGAAGTATGGCTTGCGCAATCAGCTTTTACTGTAGAATTAGTCTTTGTAAAAACCATTCCGATGAGATCAATGGGTTTGAAATGCAAATCTTTTTAAAATTGATAATCAACAAACCTTGCTGATGAGAAGTATGGTTTGCGTAATCAGCTTTTACTATAGAATTAGACTTTGTAAAAACCATTCCGATGAGATCAATGGATTTCGAAATGCAAATCTTTTTAAAATTGATAATCGACAAACCTTGCTGATGAGAAGTATGGCTTGCGTAATCAGCTTTTATTATAGATAATTATACTTTGTAAAAACCATTCCCATGAGATCAATGAGTTTCGAAATGCAAATCTTTTTTAAAATTGATAATCGACAAACCTTGCTGATGAGAAGTGTGGCTTGCGTAGTCAGCTTTATTAGTATATATAGAATTAGACATTGTAAAAATCATTCTTATAAGTTTTGAAATCAAAAGTAACAACAGGGAAATAATGCTCTGTGATATAAATAAAGGCCCCTCGAAACAGTATGTGCACCATTTATTGACTTTGTACAAAAGTATTCTCATGAGGATTTTGGATCTTAAAATGGAAATATCTGCTTTAAACTGATAATAGAGAAAACCTTGCTGATAAAAAGTGTGGCTTGCATAGTCAGGTTTTAGTATTAGAATAGACTTTGTAAAACCATTCTTATGAAACCAAAGGCTTTCAAATAAAAATCATTAGTCGTAGTTATAACAGGGAAATAATACTGTGATAAGAATGTAGACTTGTCGAGCCAGTATTTGCATTTTACATATTGACTTTGTACAAACCATATGAGAACATTGGGTTTGAAATGGAAATCTCTTTTTAAATTGATAATAAAGAAACCTTCCTGATAGAAAATGTGGCTTGCGTAGTCAGCTTTTAGGATTAGAATTGAGTTTGTAAAGATCATGCTATCAAACTATAGGCTTTAAAATAAAAATATTTAGTCTAAGTAGCAAAGGGTAAAGAATGCTCTGGGATATGAATTCAGGGTTGTCGTGGCAGCATTTTCATCTTATATTGACTTTGTACACCCCCATTCATATGAGAACATTGGGTTTCGAAATGGAAATCTCTTCTTAAATTGATAATAGAGAAACCTTACCAACAAAAAGTGTGGCTTGCGTACTCAGCTTTTAGTATTAGAATAGACTTTGTAAAACCCATTCTTATGAAACCAAAGGCTTTGAAATAAAAATCATTATTCTAAGTAGCACCAGGGAAATAATGCTCTGCGATATGAATGTAGGCTTGTCGAGCCAGCATTTGCATTTTATATATTTACTTTTTACAAACCATTCGTATGAGAACATTGGGTTTTGAAATTGAAATCTCTTCTTAAATTGATAATAGAGAAATCTTGCTGATAAAAAGTGTAGGTTGCATAGTAAGCTTTTAGTATTACAATAAAAGTTGTTAAAATTATTCTTAAAAACCATGGACAAAGTCACAGCAGGGAAATAATGCTGCGATAAGAATGTAGGCTTGTCGAGGCAGCATTTTCATCTTATATATTGACTTTGTACAAACCATTCATATGAGAACATTGGGTTTCGAAATGGAAATCTCTTCTTAAATTGATAATAGAGAAACCTTACCGATAAAAATGTATGGCTTGCATAGTAAGCTTTTAGTATTACAATAGAATTTTAGTATTACGATAGAATAATAATAATAATAATAATAGAATTTGTAAAAACTATTCTTATGAAAACATGAACTTTGAAATAAAAATATTTAGTCGAAGTCACAACAGGGAAATAATGCTGCATTTGCATCTTTTGACTTTCTATAAATCATTCTCACCAGAATTAGGGATTTTGGACACCAATTTGTTTACTGTAAATAAGTTTTAGTTAAAGCTCGAAAATGACCTTGCTTGAAATGTAAATCATTTCGCCAAGAAGATTTTCCATCAACTATAAAAAGAGAAAGTAAAACAAGTTATAACTAAGCTCTCATTATCATTGTTTAGAATAAAAATACGCGAAAAATGTGTATGGTCGGCTTTAGCGCGCAGAAATTTTGTTGGCTCGTTTCTATAGACGTATCCCTGCTAATACAACCCCGAACGAAATTCTTGGTTTTTGTTGTACAGCTCAATATCTATAAAAAAACCGTAAATTTCATGCCAGGTTACATTAGCTGGAATGCGCCTTGAGACGCGTAAAAAATTGTTCGGCGCTCAAGTCTTGCCAACTCAGCCTCAACTTTAAATTCGTTACCGAAGCTTTCATTCAGCCCGCCAGTAAAGCAAGAGCCGAATCGTGGTCGGAACGAGCCGAAAGTAGCCGAACTGGATCGCCGTGGGCCCACGGTATAGCGCTCGAGCCTTTTTCGGCTTTTTTTTTTCCTCCGGAGTTTCATTTTTATAACTTTTCTTCGGCTTTAATTTGATCTAAATCGAATATATATAATAAGCGAGTTTTGTATAAAATTTTGGTGTTACAACTTTTATTTGAACTTTATTTGATATCTCAAGTTTTTCTCGAGTTACAAGCAAAAAAGGTAATTCCAGCTAATTTACATTAATTATAGGCATAGTCTGTTGCTTTTTTAAATTGCATTTTTGTCCATCGATATTTACGATCTGAATTTACCATATTCATGTATGAACAATTCAATCAGTTTCGTGAAAAGTCGATTGCAAATCTCATTTTAGTGGACTAAAACACCTGTGGTATATAATACGCGACGTTTTTCTCCTATGCTTTGTACACCCACCCCTTCTTCTATCTATGCAGGTATATACGCGCACCGCAGCCGCGCTCGCGAAGTTGCGCGTTCCCAGCGCAGCGAATGTTTACATTCATCTTTTGTCTACGCGCGTGTACGCATGTTATACAAAAAGATTGCAAAATTATTTAAATATTTACTGTTATACTTGCGTTCTTTCAAGTATTATAGTTATTAGTGAGTTGTTTTGAGTATTAATTATTAGTGTGATAAGGAAAGACACTTATTGTGCATTGTTCAATTACCGTGTTCTACCAAAAACACGGTAGTTTGGTTATAAACTTTGGTTCTACACCAACAAAGTGAAAGTAAAACTTAAAAGAAGAATTCCTGCACATACAGTTCAAAGTTTATGTAAGTATAAACGTTTTATTAGCCTTTTTTAACGGTGTTCTTTAAATGGCGTTCACGTAGGCGAGTCAACGAAGGTCATCAAAGGTCTAAAATAATATTCCCTTATAACTCGAGAACGATAAGAGATATCGAAAACAGTCCCAAACAAAAATTGTAGAGGGTAGAATTGTACACGAGAATGACCTATCACTTTTTCATTTTTGATGAAATTAGGCTTGAGAAAAGCACGCAGAAGTTGCAAACCATGAGCGCCCAGTGGGAAAGGGTGGCGGGGGGGCCTGCTCCCGCGCGGCTGCGTGCCGCATCAAAACACAGTCACGAGCGGCAAGTCCATCTAACCGCTGCGCCGATGCGCTCACGGTTTGTAACTTCTGCGTGTTTTTCTTAAACTTAATTTTATCAAAAACAAAAAAGTGATAGGTTATTCTTATGTAGAATTTTACGCTCTACAATTTTTGTTTGGGACTTTTTTCGATACCTCTTGTCGTTCTTGAGATATAAGTAAAAAACCGTTTTCGTGGGTAGTTTCTTTGCCAAATTGGGGGTGAACCCGATGTTTTTCGAAGCTGCATTTTTTACCATCGTTTTTAGACGGTGTGTTTTACCAAATATCAAAAATGGGCGAGCAGCGTACTCCCAAAAAGACGCACAAAAAAAAACGAGTTGACCGACAACGCAAAGACGCCAGTATGAAACCTATTATCGAATAAAAAACCATTATGACATTTTTTCGTCCCGATGGTCAGTAATTTGTTATTACTTGTATAAAAAATTACAAGAGTCAAAAAGCTTTCATTTTGCCCAATTTACCTAAAAAATGATCTGCAAATCGCTTTTTGGTTTTCCGGCTATTCACTCTCTCGTGTAGTAACGCTGCTAATTTCACAAGTTTGTGATTGAAAATTTCATGAGGAAAAAAAAACATACACCTGGATAAAAAAATATAACCTTAAAGGAGAAGTTTTTACGAGTAATTTCCAAAAAAAATATCAAAAGCTCCAGTGGAAGCCGAGAAAAAATTGTCAAAAATATCGTGATTTGGTCATTTTTCGACATTAAATCGCTTGTAGCTCGGAAATAAAGCGTTTTTCGAAAAAATTACAAGAGTCAAAAAAGTTTTTATTTTTGCCCAATTCACCTAAAAAACTTATTGTTTTATTGATTTTTAAAATTTTTATAAGTGTTTTTGTTAATAACAAATTACTGACCATCGGGACGAAACAATCTCATAAGGGTTTTTTGTTCATAATAAAATAACGCATCGATCCCAATAGGTTTTATCCTGGCGCGTGGTCGGTCAACTCGTTTTTTTGTACTTTTTTTTGGGGATGCGCCGCTCGCCTAAAATGCAGCTATCACCTCGAGAAGTTGATTTCAGGCCTTCGCATTGACTGGCCTGTATAGTTGAATGGATTTATAGACGCCTTATGAATACATTTTTGCTCGTTGACATTTTTTCTTGTAATCATGAGAAGTATGCCTTATTCACAAAATTTTATATAAAATTTTTCGTTATGCAAGTGTTATTTGTGTTTAATATAATAGCAAAAACATGTAAATCCTAGGTGAATAAAATTTTAGTAAAAATCTTTCTTATCGTGAGTTTTTGCGAATGCTTTGTTTCATTTTTTCAAATTTACGAAACATTCAAGAAGTTAGTAAGAAAACTTAGCCGCCTTGTGATTTTGAAAAATGATGATGCTTCGTGCGCTATATATATGAAAATAGGTTAGAAGTCATCTCCATGACAGCCAACATAGTAGTCTACTTGACTTTATGAAGGGTGAATGCACTAGTGAAACGTAGAAGATCTCTCTAGATCAATATTCAGTTTTTCATAATTATAAACAGTATATGTAAAAATGAAAGTATTAATTCAAGTCATATTCAGTAATAGTATATATCGACGCTCCATACGAAAACTAGCACGATTCAGATTGCCACGAAGACTAGCCCATTTCAGCGTTGGCCGCGAAGACTAGCACGTCCCATTGATTCGCGTCGAAGACTAGCACGATCCGCTTGACTGCCACGAAGACTAGCGCGATCCGCTTGACTGCCGCGAAGACTAGCACGATCCACTTGACTTCCGCGAAGACTAGTACGTTTCACGAGGTTGCCACGAAAACTAGCACGTTTCACGAGGTTGCCACGAAAATTAGCACTTTTCGGGAGAACACCTGCATTTTTATATTACGTACATGTGACAAGTCTAAATTACGCGCGTGATAAGCGGAAACACTATGTATAAATGATAATATATATGAACCACTGCAGCACGTTTTTGAGGACTATTTCGATGTAGGGTGACACGCGCATGCCCAGAAGGTAACTTCCTCGCTAATTTGAGTGTACCTAGGGGGTTTTTCGATCCGCTGAGTAATTAAAAAAATTATTTACTATCTAAATTACTGTTTGAATGCGCATTTCTTTCCACCGGCTTCGAAAAACTGTTATACCAATAAGAAAGATCTGCAATTTTGCAAATATTGTAATACCTCATTTTTAAAAATATGTTAATAGGTGATTTCTTTTACTTACAATCATCATCGTCATCCATTTTATTAATTTTTCGTTACATCTAGCACAGAGTTAAAAAAAAACGTTTACCAACTTGAATATTTCGAAAGTTCTACCGTGGTTAAGGGTGCAACAGTTAGAAAGGTATCTACGTTACCAACATTGCCATTAAGTTTTTTAAAAAGAATTTTCAACAAAGACAGCATTGGTAATATAGAAAATGATGGTTTTCTTTATTTTCATGATAATCTTTTCAAAGATATAGGTAAGAAGAAAAATAATTATGGACTCGCAATAGAAAAAAGCGCCGTCGTGAGAAAAGTGCAAACTCGCGAATCGTGCTAGTTTTCGCGGCAAGCTTGCGAATCGTATTACTTTTCGTGGCAAACTTGCGAATCGTGCTAGTTTTTCGTTACAAAATAGCGAATTGTACTAGTATTCGCGGCAAAGTAGTGAGTTGTGCTAGTTTTCGTTGCAGTTTTCTGAAATTTGCTAGTCTTCGTAAGGAGGCCAAAAAAGGTGCTAGTTTTCATAGGGAGCGTCGATATATAGTTACTTTACTCCCTAGGTGCATAATCTGCTATTTATATGTATGTACATAAGAATAATTTAATCTCTTGAAGTTATACATAAAAACAAATGTTAAGCCCTCCTGGACTCCTCTATCATGCAAGTTTGTAATGGCTATCAAATTTTAACACTAATTTTTGCATATTAGCTTGGAAGACTTACTATGAAACACCTTCACCAAATGACATCAAATTCGATAGAGATCTTCTTTATCTTCACTGCATGAGTAATTTTTGTACAAAAATGTTTTATTTTATATTTTTTAATGTTTTTTTCATACATTTCTAGTTGTAGATATTAATAAAGAGCTTATTTTCAAAATCTGCTTTAAATGCAGTGAAGATATATATAAAGAAGATCTCAACCAAATTTCAGCCCATTTGGCCAACCAGTTTCAGAGCGATGCTACTTGCTAGATTTGACAATCTTTGAAAGATCAATTTTAAGATAATTTACTGTAAAGATTGTCGACTTACTCTTTCAATTAAATTGATTAAATTAAATAAACTCACTCGTAGACATTTTTAAATGATATCAGTATATATAGCTTCACATCACATTAAATTCTATCCTATTTTAATAATTACCTGACCATAATTGATCATTAAATGGTTTATCTAAAATAATATAATTTGCTGTATTATTTAAAGAAAAAATATATATTTTCTTTGAGAAAAAAGAAAAAGGGTTCAATGCGATACTAGACAGTAGACAGATAGACAGCATTGTACATCTACCACAGTATAGCTTATAGTAAATCATGGTATATGTATATAATTGAGTACACCCATGAACATTGATTTTCGTGGAATGTGCCTACACTGAGAAAAGGATTTGTTTACTGTTAACATGGCATTGTAACTGTTAACATGCACATGTTTAAATATGACCAAATATAGGCATTGTAACAGTCATAATGCCATGTTAACAGTTAAGTTACCATGTTCTCATAAACAATTTCAATATGTTATCTCAGAACATTGATATAGTAATAGTTGCAATATGCTTATTATAGATAGTTTACGAATCTAATGGCCAATTTTTTACCAGGATGATGTTGTTTTATAACAGAAACGTTTGAAATAACAACATCATTTATTTTTTACTCCAACGTTTCTTCTACTTCTTAAAAGTGCAATTTAAAAAGTTTCTCCTTTATAAAAGAGTAAAGTTCGCCATTTATTCTTTACAAAGAGTAATACTGATATTTTACTATTTCATAGACGAGTAAACTTCCTGATCTCTACCTTTTTTCGTCAATTTTTACTCTTTTAGTTGTAGTGTAATTATTGTCTACTTTTTTACCTAAGTGGTTAAAAAATGGGGCCCCAAAAAGCTCGGGATCCTAGGTCCGGGCTTCTTGTGCTTCTATATAAAGACGGCCCTGGGTGGCAGCCCTGCTAAAAATATCCGATTGAAATCGACTAAAATCAATTCAAACTATAATCGGTTTAAATAGGATTTTTAATAGGATACTACCGAAGTAAAACTAATTTAAATGATTGAAACCGATTTAGACAGATTACGAAAATGAATAGGTTCTATTCGAATTCATACTCTTAAACAAAATGAAACCGCAAAAGTTAAATGTAATGAATTGGATCTGTATAGAACGTATTCACTTTTGTAATCGGTCTGAATCTGTTTTAATCGTTTGATTTGGTTTTAGTTCGGTAATATCCTATTAAAAAATACGATTCAGACCGATTATACTTTAAATTGGGTTTTACCTTACTTTAAGTCAATTTTCACAATTATTTATTTATATCTACAAATGTATACGTACGTTTTTAATTAGTCTATAGTTTAATGTTTATATATTATTGTAATTTAAATGAAAAACGTAATTTTTGTGTATTTCGGTTTTTTTTTTTAAATCATTTCCTTAAAAAGGTCATTGGATATGCCCCACACCCACCCCCGCTAAGCCACAGGACTGGATGTGCCCCTGTCTCGAAATGAGTAGAAAAATAGATTAACGTAGGTATAGTGTAAACCGTCAATTAAGGCTTATAGTAGCAAAACAAAAAGTCTCACATAATATAGTTAGACTTTCGTCAGACTTCTTGCCGGATTTTCCTCAGACTGTTTTTACACAAGAAGTTTATCGCTCAAACAGAGCCAGAGATAGAATCATGAATGGTGATCGTTTTAGTACTAAATTTGCGTATCGGTTTTTATGGAAAAGAAGGCGGGTTAAATTCGATGTTCCGTGTCATTTTGTGGTGGAAAATGCGATTTGGCGCATTAGCGAAATTTGAGGATATGAGATGAACTTCGCCGAAGGCGAACTGTACCTTATTTCCACTACTGGAGTTTTGCCCGCTGAATAGCCAACACGGTCTGCGACCCCGAATCTTGTTTGGACACGGAATTGACATTTTTTGCTTGTGAAAGAAGGCGTACAATAGGCATATTACGCGCACTTCATAAAAAATAACGTTTGCATCAATAATAGTGCTACGTTCAATGCTCGAAGCGTGAAATTCCAGTTTACGTCCAAGATGCTAACTATAGTATTTCTATCATTGGTTACAATTTATTATAGAATGAAATTTACACATTTTAAATATAAATCGATTTCAGGATAAGGCATACTTTTCTATTTACGGCACATTAATTTTATAATATAAATCAAAATACAATGTTGTACATTTTTATAGATGTAAAATGAGCAGGAAATATAGGAAGGAATGGGAAGAAGACCCATTATTTCAGCCTTGGCTCTGCAATGATCCGACAAATATTATACGCGCTTACTGCAAAGTGTGTGGTTTAAGCATTACGCCAAAAAAAGATATAATACGAAATCATGGTGAATGCAAAAGACATGTTCAAAATATGGAAAATGATTCCACTCTTAAGCGACCGCATCCGGATGCAGATAATGAAGAAACAGATTTTCTTAAGCGGTTATGCGTAAAAAAAGGCGACAATCCTCAATCTCTTGACGAGTGTAGTGATCCTCAAAGTGTCGATTCCGATAATGTTTCGAATAAAAAGACAATTGGAGAAAATGTTTTAATCGCTCAGAAAATGTATGAAAATGATGCAGGTAATGAAGAAACACAATTTCTTAAGCGGTTAAGCGTCGAAAAATGCGACAATCCT
This sequence comes from Torymus aiolomorphi, assembly GCA_036365515.1. Taxonomy (NCBI): domain Eukaryota; kingdom Metazoa; phylum Arthropoda; class Insecta; order Hymenoptera; family Torymidae; genus Torymus; species Torymus aiolomorphi. The sequence continues at coordinate 205,450,470 of CM070873.1, read as the reverse complement.
CAATTTATGGACGAGTGTAACGATCCTCAAAGTTTCGATTCCGGCAATGTATCGAATAAAAGACAATTGGTGAAAATGTTTTAATCACTCAGAAAATGTATGAAAATGATGCAGATAATGATATTAATGACGCAACATCTTTTTCCAAACAGCTATGTTTCGACAAGTTCAGTGATGATAATCCTCACAGTTTTAACCGAGATATAAATAGTAATGTAGTTTCAGATGATTTAAATAAGTATATGCATAAATTTCGACCAGACTGGCAGCTAACGCTGGAATGGTTAAAACCAGTACAAGGAAACAACTTGAAAGTGGCATGCATATATTGTAATACAATTTTAACGGCAAACATTAGTATTTTAAAAGATCATGCAGGTACAAAGAAACACTGTTTAAACGCTGGCTTAGACGAAATTTTCAACAATTTTAATTATCAAAAGGCCATGACAGAAATAAAAATATCAGCAATGTTAGTAGCTAGAAGTTTGTCGTTTTGTTCGTAGAATACTTTGATAAGTTTACAAAAATAGTTTATTTTGACTCAGTGATAGCGCATAATGTTAAGCTCAACAGACACAAGGCAGCTTCAATTGTGAGAAACGTAATAGCTCCAACTTATAAGGAAACATTGACAAGTATATTAAAGAAAGTTCCCTTTTCAATATCTATCGACGAAAGTACAGACATAACAACACAACAATCAATTTGTATTGTAGTTCGATATTTTGACGAGGAATCGACTACGGTTCGTGATGCTCTATGGGATCTTGTTCCCGTCTTTGATGGTGACGAAAATAGAAAAGCAGACGCACAAACGATTTTCAATAAAGTTTCCAGTGTGATAAAAAATGCAGACATACCTGTAGAAAATGTTATTGCATTTTGCTCTGATACTTGTAACTTAATGATGGGCAAGCACAATTCCGTATCAGAAAAATTTGTTCAATCAATACCAGGAATTAAGATTATAAAATGTGCTTGTCACATACAACATTTATGTGCACGAGATGGGATAAAATCTCTACCAGATATTTACGAGCAGATTCCAAGCATATTCTATAATTATTTAGGACACAGCTCGAATCGATGCAACCGTTGGAACATACTGCAGATTAAGAGTAAAGTGGAGGCTCTACAAATATTGAAACCAATCATGACAAGGTGGCTGTCATATTATTTGTGTATGGAGCGTATTTTGAGTAGATGGACCGTAGCAAAACGCTTTTTTGAAGGAGAATGTCAAAATATCATATACAAAGGGGATGACCCTCCACCAGAAATTATTTTATTAAGTTATTTTAGTAATCCTGTAAATAGACTTTATCATGCTTTCATTGTCTCTATTTACCGCAAGTTATATATAGCGAATGTCACACTGCAAACAGAGCAGCCGATTGTTCCGAAAGAGAACAACATCATTCGAGAGCTGTATATATCATTATTAAATATGTATATGGATGGTGACTTCAATAATGATACAGATTTGGAAGAAATTGATCCAAGCAATATTAAAATGTATAAACCAATTAATAATATAGTATTAGAACCTACGGTAGAACAGGCATTTGCAAACGTTAATAGTGATAGCGATAAAATGACATTTCTCTGTGATTGTAAGCGATTTTTAAGAGAACTATGCCTTAGATTAAAACAAAGATGTGATTTTCAAGATGAACTATTGATGCACATCAGATGTTTCCATCCAGAGAATGCACTCTCAAATTCGTTCCACAATCAACAAAAAACATTGGATACCGTCTTCCAATACTTGCCAAAATTGACGAACTTTCACGATGCGATAACGATGATAAATATCAATGAAGAATGGGAAGAATTATTAAATTTTCATTTTCCGCAAGAAATTTTGGAAGAGCAACGCCCAGCATCTTTTGGTATAAGGTAGGAAAATGTATTGACGAAGATGGACATTGTTTATTTGTAAACATTAGTACCTTCGCTTTGAAGATCTTATGTTTACAAAATTCGAATGCACCTTCAGAGCGAATATGGAGCGATTATAATTTGGAAAAACCAAAATGTAGAGCATGTTTAGAGTTTGCAAATATAAGAGGAATTCTGTTAACGCTTCAGTGCGTAAGAGATGCTGGAGGAATTGAATTTTTTGAACCTACTCATGCAATGTATGCAAGAATGATATGAAATTTACAGGATAAAAAAGTAATGCGAAAAGATATAGCCGATTACAGCACGTACAAAGGTATCCATGCACAGAAGCTTACATAAAGCAGTGTCAGCATGAAGAAAAATCGAGATTCAAGATACGAAAGAATGTTAAAGTGCAAGAGCAGTACCCATTTTCATCTGGAGACAGTATTGGTTCGTACGTTGATAATATAGCTTTATGTGAAATAATAGAACCAGTGGTAGACTGGGAATCACACACTTTTAGGCCAAACGATTATAAAGTATTACCGGAAATCATACAGCATACAGTAGAAGGTATCACCCTGACCAATAATAATGAAAACCTAGAGCAGGAGCCGTACCAATTCTTGAAGAATGGCCTAATTGACGATTACAGGTATTATTTTAAAAGTTGACTTATCTTGATAGTCAAGGGCAGGAAAAAGATATGTTATACACAGTTTCTAAGTACAGCAGAGAAATAAATGCATTGGTGAAGCAAAATTTTGAATTATATTCCGAAGAATTTCATTCACTAAAACCAAAGAGATACATAGATGGTGAAGTAATAAATGCGTGTGCATCAGTATACGAAAAGGATTGGCAGAATGCAACATTTATTTCTACAAGAGAAACGTTCACACTATTTATGGACCAGTGGACGGCACTACCTGGAGACTGGTGGTTATTATTTCAGATGAAATTTCCGTCGACGGGAAAAATGTTTTTGCCATATCTTCACGGTAGTCACTGGCGTCTATTCATGGTAGATATTGATCAGAAGACCATGACCATAATTGATCCGTTTGATATAGGCCGTCAGAGTTTGAACCGGGAATCAACAAGAATTCGGAATCTTTTGCAAAGATATGCAAATATTTGTAGTGCTAAAAACATAAAAAATATTTTAAGTAGCTACAAAGAATACAAGATGATTTCAGTTGCCGGAAAGCGACCCTTTCAAAACGACGGTTACTCTTGTGGCGTATTTATCATCTATTACATGGAAGTAATTGGAAAAAACGCCACGTTTGACATGGAATTCGATCCCGAGAAACATAGGATGGTTTTATGCAGAATGCTTCTGGATCAATCGCAAGATATGCAGTCAACATGTTTATTTTGTTTCCATAGAAATATGTTCGATACAATCAAGTGTGAAAAGTGCAGGAGACTCTCACATTACGAATGTTCGAAAGATTTTATTTGCAACAACGTTTGTCGTTTATGTATTAATAATTAACGAACGTCGAACATTAAAATTTATAATGAACACAAAGTATAATAGATATACTATCAAGTATACACTAGATGTAATATTGGTTGCACAGGGCTCAAATTTTTTAAAATGCAAAAACATACGGATACTTACAACTACAATAAAAGAATATTAATAAAGTAATAATGAAGGTGTGAATATTTTGAAAATATTCAGCCACTGCAGTTAGAGTTAGCTGCAGATGGGGGTTCAATAAGAGATTTGCAAGGATTTATATACAAATGTTCTTACAACTATTTATTGAACTAACATCTGCACTTTATCAACATACACCATAGCACGCAAGAGATTGTCTAAGAGAAAAGACGTCGCTTAAGAGGTAAGGAGATTTAATTAAATAAAAACCATTCGTAGTAGTTTCATAATTTGATTACCAACGTTTCGGGAGTTTCCTTACTCCCCTCATCAGAACATTAAAAATTATGACTCACCATACGGATCATCGAGCCAAATGATCAAGATTACACTTTACATGTTTGTTTTTGAAAAGATCTAATTGGCCTATCTTCAAGTCTTTTGCACATTGTTGTCCAAGTACACTTTATGGTTGAGCGTATTTGGAAACAACACATCTTTTCGACATGTAAGGAGATTGTCTAAAAGACAAAGATGTTGCCTGAGAGGCAAGGAAATTGTCTAAGAGACAAAGATGCTGCCTAAGAGGCAAGGAGATTGTTTAAGAGACAAAGATATTTCCTAAGAAGCAAGGAAATTGTCTCAGAGACAAAGATCAAAGATGTTGCCTAAGAGGCAAGGAGGTTGTCTAAGAGACAAAGATGTTGCCTAAGAGGCTAAGAGATAAAAAATGAACTATATAATAAAAACTACTTCATTTTTTGTTTTATTTCCAGATTAAATGCAATATACTCATGAAAGATGTATAAAATTAATAAGACGAATAACGCAGTATCCGTAGTAATATATATTTATAATAATCACTTACCTTATAAGTGTATAAAATTTTTATTTTTTATTTCCAGATTTCAATAATACTAGAAGGTATTACAATTTTCCTACGCCAACTACGCTGTATTCGTAAACTAATAATTCTTTGATTCTTCTAAACAAAAGCACAAAAGAAAATAAATATCAGAATAAACTTTTATTAGATAAGTATAAACTTTTATTTACTACTTGCATAGCAAACAATATTATTAATAAACGAATACGATACTTTGTTTCATCGTTATTTTTTTAATTTTAGATTTATAATACAGAAATATGAAGTGTTACTACTGGAGGTGGAAAATTAGACGATAAAAAAATGAAGCTAAAATAAAACTATTCTAAATAGCTAATATAAAACCCCAAAGATGTTAGAGCGAAGCGAGAGAGAAAAGTCACATGAGGTAAATAATCTACTCACGTACTATGTTATACAACTTCCTATGTTAAACAATTTCCTGTGTTAAACAATTTCCTACGTTAAACGATTTCCTACGTTGAATAATTTCCTATGTTAAACAATTTCCTGTGTTAAACAATTTCCTACGTTAAACGATTTCCTACGTTGAATAATTTCCTATGTTAAACAATTTCCTATGTTAAAACAATTTCCTATGTTCAATAATTTTCTATATTAAACAATTTCCTGACATAGGTAAACGGAAATCAAATTTTACTATACTGGAAAGTAAAGTAGAAATCTATAATAAAAAAAAAATCGCAACCCGGTAAGTACTCCCGATTAAACGGGAATCGAACCCAAAGCCAGAAGCTGCGCTCTTACCGCTGCGCCAACGTGCTCTTACACGTACGGTGTTTCGATTTGTCTATATAGGGGAGAGTCGGATATGCGCAGCATGATGGGTAGAATCGTCATTTAAATATTTTTAATATTATTTAATATTTTACTGTAAATCGTGTGCAACTTATAAAGAATACTTCTACTTTTTTTCTCTGTGAAAATAGCATACAAAAATTATTATTTACAAAATGTAATGCAGCTAAAATTTGTAGCAGAAAAACGAGTTCATTTTTTAATCGATTGGTAGTAATAGAAAAATGAATATTTATCATTCGAAAATGGGCGCATTCGATAGTTCGAAAAATGGATACTTTATTAAAAACAAAAACCGGTGCCAATTCATTGGCACGTAGCTTCCTTCAAATTAATGTATCCTTCTTGTATGTATAGTATATATTTTAAATATAAAATATGTTTATTCATTATACTTCTATTTCAATGATTTAATAATTCATTAATATTTAAAAAATTGCATATTTTTTTTCTTATTATTGTAATTATTTGTTATTTGACACTTATTTTATTTAAAAAAAAAGTAATATTTTAAAATATAAAATTAAAAAAATAGCTATCTACCCTGAGATCAACTTACTCACATTTTCAAAATCATATTCAATAATTGTGTACATATTATAAAAATTGAAATTATACCTCTAATTTTAATTTTTTTAATGGTCCGTTATAATTTTCGTCATCCTCTTCTTTTATTTTCAATAAAATATCGTTGATTGTTGATTTTATTATTTCTTATACCATCTTGATAAAAAAAAAAAAGGAAATAAAATATTACGTAAACACAAATATCAGTGGCGGCTAATAAAAACATTTACATAACTTTGTAAAATCAAAATGAGTGTATATATAATTATATGCCCGTGAACCATAAACGTTTAAGCTTTAAAATATTTATCTCAAAATTGAGTGAGGGTAATTCTTACTATATTCACTTCTTAAATCGTGATTATTCGAAAAATTAGTTCAAACGAGTTTAATCTTTAAAATTTGTATCTCAAAATTGAGTGAGGGTAATTCTTACTATATTCACTTCATAAATCGTGATTATTCGAAAAATTAATTCAAACTCAAATATAATTTAAGGTAGTTCACCAGGAAATTGATTTTCTTTAAATTTTCTTAAAAATTAGTGTACACCCGACAGAAGTTGATTCTTTCCGAACGTGCCTAGTCAATTTTAAAATCCTGCAATCTCATTGGACGATTCCAATTTAGGGTTAATGTTTACACAATAGTATACAACGATAAATGAGGAATTTCCACCATACATAATATGCTTATAGCACAATTTTTCCGATATTGTGATTTTATGACGGCATTGTCAAGTCAACTACCTTAAATTTAATTATCCATCCCTTGCTGTCAGTTTTACCCGAGTAAAATTTTAAATGTACTCACATTATCAAAAATGAAAAAAATTACAACAATTTTACTTCAGTTATTTACACCCGAGGGAAGTTGATTCTTTCCGAACGTGCCTAGTCAATTTTAATATCCTGCAATCTCATTGGACGATTCCAATTTACTTTTTCTTATTATTTATATTTTTTGTTATTTCACACTTATTTTATTCAATTTGTTTAAGACACAAATAATTATTTTTAATATTAATGATTTTGACATTTTCAGCCGAACTCATAAAACATGATTAATGATAAAGTATGAGTATTACACCATCTTCATAAAAACAAAACAAATAAAATATTATATAAACACGAATATCAGTGGCAGCTAATAAAAACATTTACATAAATTTCTAAAGGCAAAATGAGTATATAAAATTGTATGCCCATAACCGTTTCAACTTTAAAATTTTTATCTCAAAATTGAGAGGGGTAATTCTTACTATATTTACTTCAAACCGCGATTATTCGAAAAATTAATTCAAACTCAAAACTTTCTGCAGAACTTGCTGTAAATTAACCTCAATAAAAACAAAATCAAGTAAACAACACGCGCGCGTATCGCGTGTCATTTCCATTTTCTAGTAACATATACATAAAACCGTTCCCGAAAAATACGATTTGAAAAGAGAGCTAAAACAGTTTTTACAGTTTTAACCTCAAATATCTCTGAAATTTATAAACTAATTCTTTTACCCTAACAATTCATGTCATAAATAATATACAAACTCTACACCTCCAGCAAATCTACATCTTCATCAAATTTCAAAGTAATTCAATTTTACTCTAGTTATTGTGCGACATAGAAAGTCATTTCCAGAAATACCAAAATTTCAAACTGATACATTAAGACGTCATTGAGAAATTATGATTTTGAAAAATACGTAAAAAATTTTAATATTAATTATCTCTAAAAATTATGAGACAATTCTTTTACCTAAAGGACTTATACGATAAATATATAAACTCTACATCTCCACAAACTTTCAACATGATTAAACCAATTTTTTTTCTCTACTTATCATGCGACAAAGAAAATGGCTTTGCAAAATAGAAAATTTTAAATATCAAATATCTCAAAAGTAATCTCACGATCTTGATGAAAATTCGCACATATATTACCTATATCACATCCAAAATTATTTATAAATTTGGAGTTGATTCATAGAACCGTTCTCGAGAAATTACGATTTGAAAAAAAGTTTAAAAATTTTAACCTTAAATATCTCTGAAATTTATTGACCAATCATTTAACCCAAATATCTTATCCAAGAGCTATCCAAAATCTACTTCTACAAGGAATTTCAAAGTGATTAAGTCAATTTTAAAAAAGTAAATGTGCTTCATACAAAACGCATTTTTTTTCATTTTTCAATTTTTTTCTCAAACACTAGTCGACAGAATGGATTCAAATTTTTACAGATTATGGCTACTTATTTATATTCTGCATTATCATGATTTTTTTTTTTCAAAAAAAATTGACCATTTCTTTTTGGAGTTATGAGGTTTAAAAAAAAAACACGTTTTTGTTAATAACAAAAGAACCGCAATAGCTAATATAATTTTTTTTGGAAATATAGGTTTCTTTATGCTCTTTCGAATGCTATCAGTCCGATTCAAATATCTTAATGTTATCATTAAAAAATGCAAAAATGAATTTTGCGAAAATCGAGAATTCGAAATAAAACAAAAATGCATCGGCGAATCAAAAAGAGGAATAGATCCTTCCCCCATTCAAAAGAACAAACAAAAAAATGAGATCTTTCCGGTTAAAATCCATCGAGTAGATCCTGAGATAAAACGATATACGTACACACACACACACACACACACACACACACACACACACACACACACACACACACACACACACACACACACACACACACACACACACACACACACCCACACACACACACATTCGTACAGACATTTTCTAAAATCATGTGATTCGAACTTCTATCACCTCTATTCGTGTTTCTAGAGCGATTTAACGAAACTTAAAATTTTTCTATTATAAAGCTTCCTCTAGGAGGAAGCAAAAAAAAAACAGTGTGAAACAAGCAACAACAATAACAACAACAACAACAACAACAACAACAAATATGAAAAAACAACAAAGAACAGCAACAAAGAAAATAAGTTTTATTATGGAAATTGATTAACAAAGTTTTGTTGTGAAAAATTTATTTTTGGCATTTATTTTTTACATTTTACATTTTCGACATATTGTTTTACAATTAATTATAAACGCAAATAATTTTATGATTGCACAACAAATTAAGTTTGAGGAAGCAAAGTAGCTAAGTGTCAATGACTTGGCAGCGGTTTTTACGTTGAATTAGTAACATTAAGTTTGTAAATAACAATTAATCGAACAGTCTGCCAATGCTTAAATTTCAAAAATATTTATTAGTTCCTGTTTTGCAACGAATCTCATAAAGGTTTAAATTCATAAAATTATCAATGAATTTATATTAATTTTTTGTCAATGTTATATTGATAATAAATTACTGAACGTGTACTATCTAAATATAAGTCTGTCCCCGCATTAGTAGCGAGTATAGTAATTATTATATGAACATTTTTCTCCGTGTAGTTGAGAGTCTCAGACAGGGGTATCTTTAACTACTTATCCTATAAATGAATTTTCCGCTGAGATCAAAATTATTTATATATTATTTAAGATTAAAAACAATACAAAACTAAAAACTTTAAAAAAGTAAAAACTTTACAAAAATAAAAACATGTTATACAACACTTCAAATGAAGCATGTCAGCTATTACTACTATATGGTTGATAATTGTCAAGTTCGCAACTAAATTTGGTGAGCGATCCACTCTTCGATAGGTCTTGCGGCAAAATAAAGCGACGCCGCGAAATCTTCCGATGAACGGAGCGATCTAAACTCAAACTATACACTAATCTAAAATCTACCCTTAAACTATCTACAGTTACAGTATGTATTTGAAAGTTTTTTTGCTGCCTCCAACAATCGTTCCTACACTTAAATCGGCTTTTCTGTAGCCATGTCTTGAACAGGTTCGTTCGGCAAATGTAGCCAAGAGTAGCGATTGCATTCAAGATGCAAAGCACGAAGGACTCGTTTTGGGCATCGACGACCGTTCTGTGATAGAGCATGAGAAATCAACCGTTGTAAGAGATGAGGGGAAACTTTGGGCGAGCAAGATCAGTCTATAGATACGAGATGACGTTGGAGATATGCCCGTAGAATATGACGGTTATTAAGGCGGAGAGCATAAGAGATAAAGTTCATAAAAAAGGCATGTTATTCAAAAAAATTTAGAACATTATAATGTGAAAATAAAACTAATTATAAGAGCGCGCGCGCTTATAGTGTGCTCTAATAATTTGCTTTATTTTTACATTATGTTCAAAATTTTTTTAAGAACATTCCTTTTTTTTAGAAATTTGATCACTCACTCACTACCTTGAGATCCATCCATATCCTACGTGCGCATCGCGGACGTCATCCCATACTTGGACTGGTCTCGCTCGACCATAGTTTTCTTCATCTCTTACAACGGTTTGATTTCTCGTTCTCTATCACAGAACCATCGTCGACGACCAAAACGACTCCTTGCTCTGCATCTTGAAGACGCTACTCTTGGCCACATTAGCCGAACAAATCTCTTAAAAAAATCATTACAAAAAAAATCTTACAAAAAAAACATTTACAAAAAAAAAATCTTACAAAAAATATTTACAAAAACCTTTTAAACACATCCTTATCCGTTTTCGCATTATTCAAAACGTCTTCTTTGCTTCCTGTAATAGGGACTATCCCTCGCCTTTCTCTGAAAACAAAAAATTAAAATTTTACTGTAACCAATTTTTAAATGTAAAAATTTGTTGTATTCAAATATTAAGTGTATATTTAAAACTTACGTCTTGTTTTATAATCACTGCTTCAAGGGCTTCTACTTTGTTTTTCAGCTTTTCATTAGATGACCGCAGCTCTTTAATAATTACTTTTTCCCGCTGAATGATCTAAAATAAATATTTTATTACATGAAGATTATACATAATAGTACATTATGCAACAACGGGAGAAAATATGCTATTTCTAGCAAGGGTGAGGTGACAAACACCTCACCCGACTCCGAAATAGCTTTTCTTCCCGTGTTACACACCGTATTTTTTTTAACTTAGGCATGACAGTGCCTTTTTTTACGTGTGTGAGTCGGAGAGTGGATTGTATTTGAATAATAATTTTTATATAAATATGCGGAAAATAATTTGAAATGTATACATAATTAACTATATCTCCCTAAAGGGAGGTAGAAATATTCATTTCTCACCTGTTTTAGGGTAGAAATGAATATTTCTCATCAGTTTTTCATTTCTCACCTGTTTTAGCGTAGAGTGGATATTTCTTACCACTTTCATAAAATACACTCGAAATGCGAAATTTTCTCTCCTACTTTCACACGTGAAAAAGGCCCTATTTCATGCCTGAGTTGAGAAAAACTGTTTCTTATGTTTTTTAGATATTTCTTTTTTCAATAATCTTACCTTTTGGATGGTGTTTGTATAGAATCGATTGGATGGAGGCAATGGAATGAAGTCAAAAAATTTTTGATTTCACTTGTTAAGCGACGTTTCGTCGGCCTGGTCTGCCGACCTCTTCAGGCTTTATTTAAAAAGAAATTAAAATTACAGAAATTATTAATACACTATCAATCACAGATATAAAACAAATAACAAACAGTCGGTACGAGAGAAAAATTTCAGTAATTTTTACTGAACTGTTCAGGTACTGTGGTAACAGACTGCCAAAATGAGCGGATTTACTTGACTTTCTGTAAAAAGTATAGAAAAGTCAAGTAAATCCGCTCATTTTGGCAGTCTGTTACCACAGTACCGAACAGTTCAGTAAAAATTATTGAAATTTTTCTCTCCGTGTACCTTATTTAGAAGTTAATGTGTCATATAATACACATTTCGTCGAAGTGAGCGCATGAGATACAAATTTAACGCATTTATATAGTAAACAATGCCAGTGTTAAGGTGCATGTGTTTACAAACAAAAATAAATACATATAAAGAGAAAGGGAACGACATATAAATTTAATTTAAAATTCTTAATAACGGAACATATGAAGAATTGAGAAATTTCACGTCTTCTTTTTGTTAACGTTGTATTTGTTACATTTAATATGAATCATTTCTGATATTAATCGTTTTTTATAGTTTGATTCATAATCTATAATTTTTACGTTATTCCAATCAAATTCATGTGAAAAGTTTTTCATGTGTTGATACACAACAGCTTCTGGATTATTATTCTTTTTATGTTCGTTAATTCTAGTTCTAAGCGCACGCTTAGTTTCTCCTACGTATGACGCCGGGCATGATTTACAAGCGAATTTATATACAACGTTCGTCCGATCCCATTTTTCAGTAACATCTTTACCTAATTTAATAATAGAGTTAAAACTTTTTTTGACTAACGGTAAAACTCGAAAATTGAACGGTTTTAATATTGATGCTATTTTACCAAATTGATCATTAAACGGTAAGGAAATATAAGAGGTAAATCTATTGTGAGTAAAAGTGTCTTTTGGTTGTGGTTTGTGTTTTATTTTATACAACCTATTGTGTATGTACTGATTGATGAAATTTCGAGGATAATTGTTATCTTGGAGTATTTGGATTACGATATTTAGATTTTTCTTATGAAATTGATTATTTGACAAAGAAATGGCTCTATCTACGAGGTTGTACACAATATTTATTGCTTCCTCCTAGAGGAAGCTTTGTGATAGTAAAAAAAAAAGTTTGTGAGATAATGTCTTAGGAATGTTGTATAGAAAATTTGGAATCGAAATACACCATTTTTAGAAAATGTCCGTATGGATGTGTGTGTGTGTGTGTGTGTGTGTGTGTGTGTGTGTGTGTGTGTGTGTGGTGTGTATGTATGTCCGTATACTCTGATATCTCATGATCTACTCAACCGATTTTAACGAGAGAGTGATCATTTTTTCAGATTTTGCTTCAACAATTGGGGTCAATATTTTATTTTTGTCAAAATCGATTTTTTTGTTTGTTATCGCCATTTTTAAATTTTCAAAATATTTATTTTCAATTTTTTTATATTTAGAACAAATATTATTTATATACGATAAATTCTCTGTATGCAGAATAAAATTTTCTACAATTTAAAAAAAAAAAGCCGTTAGCTATATTTCGTCATAAGTTATTCATGAAAACGTCATTTTTAGTAAATAGGTTATATTTCAAAATTAAAAAAAGATATTAACATGAATATTTTTTGGTTATAAAGAATACTGAGTACTATAACTTACTAAATTTTTAGGTTTTTTTATTCATTATTTTTGGAGAAAAAAATAATTTATAAAAAAAAAGTGTTTTTTTTTGTCGTTCAATAACTAGAGTAAAATTGGCTTAATCAGTTTGAAATTTTTTTTAGTGGTACATTTTGTATCACAATCGATTGAGTTCTTTGGGCAAAAGGATTGATCCATAAATTTCGGAGATATTTGAGGTTAAAATTTTTTTCACTTTTTTTTTTTTTAAATCGTAATTTCTCGAGAACGGCTTTATGTATTTGAATCGGGTGGGCGGCATTCGAAAGAGAATTTCAAGACCTATATTTTCTAAAAAAATTATTTGTCTAGCTATTACGGTTCTTTTGTTATTAATAAAAACGTAAAGATTGAAAAATGAAAAAAATGAGTTTGGTATGTCCAACTATTGCGGGAGTAAAAATTGACTTAAGCGCTTCAAAATTCCTCGTAGAGGTGGATTTTGGATAGTTTTCGGTCGAGTTATTCGGGCAAAATGATTGGTCCTTAAATTTCAAAGATATTTAAAAAAATTTCAAGTTAATATTTTCCATAAAATTTTCCCAATTTTTTTTAAATGTATTGAGGATGGCTCTATGTATCTGAATGTGATGGGTAGCATTTGAAAGAGAATGTTTAGGGTCATTATATAAAAAATTATTGTGTAATTTTATATAATTTCGGCATGTCCCAAAATCATATATAATTATTATTATTTCTTATATATAAAACCTAAGCTCAATAAAATCAAAAATTCAACGCGCCTATAACAGTACCCCAGTGGTGGTGCGGAAAGCTGTTTAAAATGTGGTAACCCTTGGAAAACAATGTACCCTCTAAATACCCATTTTAATGCTTAAAAATGCATAACATTCAAACCTACATATACAAAAAAAATGAGTATAGAGATCTGGCATCAAGCAATTGGCATCCTTTTTTTAAAATGTATTGAGGATGGCTCTATGTATGAAAGAGTAAAAATAAAGTAGAACCTTCTTATTTTTTTTTATATAACCTGATAGGATTTAACTTAACAGAAATATGTTAAATGGGAAAAAGTTTTATGTCAATATTATCGACAACTTTTATATTTAAAATATTTGAGGAGTTATAAATAAAATGGGCGATTTTTGGCTATAACTTGATTGGATTTGATTTTACACGAAAATGTTAAATACAAAAGTTGTGGATAATATTAAAACAAAAAATTTTACTATTTAATATTCTCGTGTAAAATCAACTCCTGACGAGTTGTTAGACTTATAAAAACGATTTTAAGCCGTTTACATCGTACAAAATAAAGTATGAAATTTTAAATATTGGAAGTAAAAATTAATTAAAGGAATCAGTAAATCAAGTTTGAGGAAGCTACGTGCCAATGAATTGGCAGCGGTTTTTTTTTGTTGTTTTGGATGATTAGAGCGGAAATTGATTAATCTGCCGGATGAAGTAGGTTTGTTAAACCAATCTGTGATGATGGTGTTATTATAACGGATTAAAGTCATGTCTAAGAAGTTGATTTTTTTGTCTTGTTCTATTTCATATGTAAATTGTAGTTTGTTGTTATATGTGTTAAAAGACTCTACGACTAGATCAATGTGTTTTTTGTTAATGCACATGATCGTGTCATCTACGTAGCGGAAGTAAAATAGTGGGTTGACGTCATGGTTTTCTTTCAAACTTCTCAAACAGTAAGTTTCCAAGTCATCCATCACCATATCCGCGAATAATGGTGAGATGGGAGAACCCATCGGTGTACCATCAATTTGTCGGTACCCATACAGCATGAAAGAAAACTGAAATAATTACATGAAATAATTCATGAATTAATACATTGAAATGATTTAGAAAGAATTTTAAAAGGAAAAAAATTAATTTTAAATTAATTTTTAAAATAATATATGGAATCCTTACAAAATACTTTCAAAAATCTTCCAAAAAATAAAAAAGTGTTACCAAAAAATAATTACACGAATTAATTCTGAAAGGACTTTGAAAAGATTTTCTGAAAGAATACATAAAATAATTTCGAAATTATTGCAAGTATTCTTTCATGCAATAATTCAGAAATAATTTCAGAAAGATACAAATTAATCATTCACAAAAATAATTCAATATCTATTCAAAAATCTTACATGAATTATTTCATGAAATCTTCTGGGAAACTCGTGTGAATTAATACAAGAAATAATTTTGAATTCTTTTGAAAAAGATTTTTAGAATAAAATTTTTTAAAACAAAATAGCAAAAAAAAATAATTACACGAATTAATTCTGAAAGGACTTTGAAAAGATTTTTTGAAAGAATACATAAAATAATTTCGAAATTATTGCAAGTATTCTTTCATGCAATAATTCAGAAATAATTTTAGAAAGATACAAATTAATCATTCACAAAAATAATTCAGTATCTATTCAAAAATCTTACATGAATTATTTGATGAAATCTTCTGGAAAACTCGTGTGAATTAATACAAGAAATAATTTTGAATTGTTTTGAAAAAGATTTTTAGAATAAAATTTTTTAAAACAAAATAGAAAAAAAAAAATAATTACAGGAATTAATTCTGAAAGGGCTTAGAAAAGATTTTTAGAATAAAATTTTTTAAAACAAAATAGCAAAAAAATAATTACACGAATTAATTCTGAAAGGACTTTGAAAAGATTTTTTGAAAGAATACATAAAATAATTTCGAAATTATTGCAAGTATTCTTTCATGCAATAATTCAGAAATAATTTCAGAAAGATACAAATTAATCATTCACAAAAATAATTCAGTATCTATTCAAAAATCTTACATGAATTATTTCATGAAATCTTCTGGGAAACTCGTCTGAATTAAGGGGATGCCATACTCGTACCATTACCATCCGAGCAATTCACACAGCTTCAAGCTGATTAAAAATAAAATACGTCGAATCACAAAAAATCAAGAGAACACTCTTCTGTAATTTTTTTAACGTTCTATCATCCAGTCAAAGTTTGAGTCGAAATATCAAGTCATTTTTGCAAAAACTTTGAACAAAGCGAAATTTAATTTCGTTCAAAGTTTTTGAAAAAACGGCTTGATATTTCAACTCCAAACTTTGACTGGATGATAGAACGTTAAAAAATACAGAAGAGTGTTCTCTTTGATTTTTTGTGATTCGACGTATTTTATTTTTAATCAGCTTGAAACTGTGTGAATTGCTCGGTCGGTAATGGTACGAGTATGGCATCCCCTTAATACAAGAAATAATTTTGAATTCTTTTGAAAAAGATTTTTAAAATAAAATTTTTTAAAACAAAATAGCAAAAAAATAATTACACGAATTAATTCTGAAAGGACTTTGAAAAGATTTTTTGAAAGAATACATAAAATAATTTCGAAATTATTGCAAGTATTCTTTCATGCAATAATTCAGAAATAATTTCAGAAAGATACAAATTAATCATTCACAAAAATAATTCAATATCTATTCAAAAATCTTACATGAATTATTTCATGAAATCTTCTGGGAAACTCGTGTGAATTAATACAAGAAATAATTTTGAATTCTTTTGAAAAAGATTTTTAAAATAAAATTGTTTAAGGGGGTCCGAAAGTCAATTAAAAATTCAAATTTCGCGCCACAATATAGCAGACGAAAAAATAAGTAATTTGCCTATAACAAATAGTAAAAACAATATTACGGAAAATCAGGAATGCATTGCTCTCCGTTACATTATTATCTATCATTTTACAAAGTTTGAAGTTTCTATATAAATATTTCGCTGAATGGCATTTGAATAATGTCTCAAAATCAAGTAATTCAAATGCCATTCAGCGAAATATTCATGTAGAAACTGCAAACTTTGTAAAATGATAGATAATAATGTAACGGAGGGCAATGCAGTCCTGGTTTTCCGTAATATTGTTTTTATTAATTGTTATAGGCAAATTATTTATTTTTTTGTCTGCTATATTGTGGCGCGAAATTTGAATTTTTAATTGACTTTCGGACCCCCTTAAAACAAAATAGCAAAAAAAATAATTACACGAATTAATACTGAAAGGACTTTGAAAAGATTTTTTGAAAGAATACATAAAATAATTTCGAAATTATTGCAAGTATTCTTTCATGTAATAATTCAGAAATAATTTCAGAAAGATACAAATTAATAATTCACAAAAATAATTCAATATCTATCCAAAAATCTTACATGAATTATTTCATGAAATCTTCTGGGAAACTCGTGTGAATTAATACAAGAAATAATTTTAAATTCTTTTGAAAAAGATTTTTAGAATAAAATTTTTAAAACAAAATAGCAAAAAAATAATTACACGAATTAATTCTGAAAGGACTTTGAAAGATTTTTTGAAAGAATACATAAAATAATTTCGAAATTATTGCAAGTATTCTTTCATGCAATAATTCAGAAATAATTTCAGAAAGATACAAATTAATCATTCACAAAAATAATTCAATATCTATTCAAAATCTTACATGAATTATTTCATGAAATCTTCTGGGAAACTCGTGTGAATTAATACAAGAAATAATTTTGAATTCTTTTGAAAAAGATTTTAGAATAAAATTTTTTAAAACAAAATAGGAAAAAAAATAATTACACGAATTAATTCTGAAAGGACTTTGAAAAGATTTTTTGAAAGAATACATAAAATAATTTCGAAATTATTGCAAGTATTCTTTCATGCAATAATTCAGAAATAATTTTAGAAAGATACAAATTAATCATTCACAAAAATATTCAGTATCTATTCAAAAATCTTACATGAATTATTTGATGAAATCTTCTGGAAAACTCGTGTGAATTAATACAAGAAATAATTTTGAATTGTTTTGAAAAAGATTTTTAGAATAAAATTTTTTAAAACAAAATAGCAAAAAAAATAATTACACGAATTAATTCTGAAAGGACTTAGAAAAGATTTTTAGAATAAAATTTTTTAAAACAAAATAGCAAAAAAATAATTACACGAATTAATTCTGAAAGGACTTTGAAAAGATTTTTTGAAAGAATACATAAAATAATTTCGAAATTATTGCAAGTATTCTTTCATGCAATAATTCAGAAATAATTTCAGAAAGATACAAATTAATCATTCACAAAAATAATTCAGTATCTATTCAAAAATCTTACATGAATTATTTCATGAAATCTTCTGGGAAACTCGTGTGAATTAATACAAGAAATAATTTTGAATTCTTTTGAAAAAGATTTTTAGAATAAAATTTTTTAAAACAAAATAGCAAAAAATAATTACACGAATTAATTCTGAAAGGATTTTGAAAAGATTTTTTGAAAGAATACATAAAATAATTTCGAAATTATTGCAAGTATTCTTTCATGCAATAATTCAGAAATAATTTTAGAAAGATACAAATTAATCATTCACAAAAATAATTCAGTATCTATTCAAAAATCTTACATGAATTATTTGATGAAATCTTCTGGAAAACTCGTGTGAATTAATACAAGAAATAATTTTGAATTCTTTTGAAAAAGATTTTTAAAATAAAATTGTTTAAGGGGATTCGAAAGTCAATTAAAAATTCAAATTTCGCGCCACAATATAGCAGACGAAAAAATAAGTAATTTGCCTATAACAAATAGTAAAAACAATATTACGGAAAATCAGGAATGCATTGCTCTCCGTTACATTATTATCTATCATTTTACAAAGTTTGAAGTTTCTATATAAATATTTCGCTGAATGGCATTTGAATAATGTCTCAAAATCAAGTAATTCAAATGCCATTCAGCGAAATATTCATGTAGAAACTGCAAACTTTGTAAAATGATAGATAATAATGTAACGGAGGGCAATGCAGTCCTGGTTTTCCGTAATATTGTTTTTATTAATTGTTATAGGCAAATTATTTATTTTTTTGTCTGCTATATTGTGGCGCGAAATTTGAATTTTTAATTGACTTTCGAACCAACTTAAAACAAAATAGCAAAAAAAATAATTACACGAATTAATACTGAAAGGACTTTGAAAAGATTTTTTGAAAGAATACATAAAATAATTTCGAAATTATTGCAAGTATTCTTTCATGTAATAATTCAGAAATAATTTCAGAAAGATACAAATTAATAATTCACAAAAATAATTCAATATCTATCCAAAAATCTTACATGAATTATTTCATGAAATCTTCTGGGAAACTCGTGTGAATTAATACAAGAAATAATTTTAAATTCTTTTGAAAAAGATTTTTAGAATAAAATTTTTTAAAACAAAATAGCAAAAAAAATAATTACACGAATTAATTCTGAAAGGACTTTGAAATGATTTTCTGAAAGAATACATAAAATAATTTCGAAATTATTGCAAGTATTCTTTCATGCAATAATTCAGAAATAATTTCAGAAAGATACAAATTAATCATTCACAAAAATAATTCAATATCTATTCAAAAAATCTTACATGAATTATTTCATGAAATCTTCTGGGAAACTCGTGTGAATTAATACAAGAAATAATTTTGAATTCTTTTGAAAAAGATTTTTAGAATAAAATTTTTTAAAACAAAATAGCAAAAAAAATAATTACACGAATTAATTCTGAAAGGACTTTGAAAAGATTTTTGAAAGAATACATAAAATAATTTCGAAATTATTGCAAGTATTCTTTCATGCAATAATTCAGAAATAATTTTAGAAAGATACAAATTAATCATTCACAAAAATAATTCAGTATCTATTCAAAAATCTTACATGAATTATTTGATGAAATCTTCTGGAAAACTCGTGTGAATTAATACAAGAAATAATTTTGAATTGTTTTGAAAAAGATTTTTAGAATAAAATTTTTTAAAACAAAATAGCAAAAAAAAAATAATTACACGAATTAATTCTGAAAGGACTTAGAAAAGATTTTTAGAATAAAATTTTTTAAAACAAAATAGCAAAAAAAATAATTGCACGAATTAATTCTGAAAGGACTTTGAAAAGATTTTTTGAAAGAATACATAAAATAATTTCGAAATTATTGCAAGTATTCTTTCATGCAATAATTCAGAAATAATTTCAGAAAGATACAAATTAATCATTCACAAAAATAATTCAGTATCTATTCAAAAATCTTACATGAATTATTTCATGAAATCTTCTGGGAAACTCGTCTGAATTAAGGGGATGCCATACTCGTACCATTACCGACCGAGCAATTCACACAGCTTCAAGCTGATTAAAAATAAAATACGTCGAATCACAAAAAAAATCAAGAGAACACTCTTCTGTATTTTTTAACGTTCTATCATCCAGTCAAAGTTTGGAGTCGAAATATCAAGTCATTTTTGCAAAACTTTGAACAAAGCGAAATTTAATTTCGTTCAAAGTTTTTGAAAAAACGGCTTGATATTTCAACTCCAAACTTTGACTGGATGATAGAACGTTAAAAAATACAGAAGAGTGTTCTCTTGATTTTTTGTGATTCGACGTATTTTATTTTTAATCAGCTTGAAACTGTGTGAATTGCTCGGTCGGTAATGGTACGAGTATGGCATCCCCTTAATACAAGAAATAATTTTGAATTCTTTTGAAAAAGATTTATAAAATAAAATTTTTTAAACAAAATAGCAAAAAAAAATAATTACACGAATTAATTCTGAAAGGACTTTGAAAAGATTTTTTGAAAGAATACATAAAATAATTTCGAAATTATTGCAAGTATTCTTTCATGCAATAATTCAGAAATAATTTCAGAAAGATACAAATTAATCATTCACAAAAATAATTCAATATCTATTCTAAAATCTTACATGAATTATTTCATGAAATCTTCTGGGAAACTCGTGTGAATTAATACAAGAAATAATTTTGAATTCTTTTGAAAAAGATTTTTAAAATAAAATTGTTTAAGGGGGTCCGAAAGTCAATTAAAAATTCAAATTTCGCGCCACAATATAGCAGACGAAAAATAAGTAATTTGCCTATAACAAATAGTAAAAACAATATTACGGAAAATCAGGACTGCATTGCTCTCCGTTACATTATTATCTATCATTTTACAAAGTTTGAAGTTTCTATATAAATATTTCGCTGAATGGCATTTGAATAATGTCTCAAAATCAAGTAATTCAAATGCCATTCAGCGAAATATTCATGTAGAAACTGCAAACTTTGTAAAATGATAGATAATAATGTAACGGAGGGCAATGCAGTCCTGGTTTTCCGTAATATTGTTTTTATTAATTGTTATAGGCAAATTATTTATTTTTTTGTCTGCTATATTGTGGCGCGAAATTTGAAATTCTTTTGAAAAAGATTTTTAGAATAAAATTTTTAAAACAAAATAGCAAAAAAATAATTACACGAATTAATTCTGAAAGGACTTTGAAAAGATTTTTGAAAGAATACATAAAATAATTTCGAAATTATTGCAAGTATTCTTTCATGCAATAATTCAGAAATAATTTTAGAAAGATACAAATTAATCATTCACAAAAATAATTCAGTATCTATTCAAAATCTTACATGAATTATTTGATGAAATCTTCTGGGAAACTCGTGTGAATTAATACAAGAAATAATTTTGAATTCTTTTTGAAAAAGATTTTTAAAATAAAATTTTTTAAAACAAAATAGCAAAAAAAATAATTACACGAATTAATTCTGAAAGGACTTTGAAAAGATTTTTGAAAGAATACATAAAATAATTTCGAAATTATTGCAAGTATTCTTTCATGCAATAATTCAGAAATAATTTCAGAAAGATACAAATTAATCATTCACAAAAATAATTCAGTATCTATTCAAAAATCTTACATGAATTATTTCATGAAATCTTCTGGGAAACTCGTGTGAATTAATAGATTTTTTTAAAGAAAACATAACAATTCAGCAATCATGTCAAGAATTATATCACGAAATAATTCAGAAATAATTTCAGAATGATAAAAATTAATCATTCACAAAGATAATTCAATATCTATTGAAAATAATTTCATGAATTATTTCATGAAACGGGAAACTCACGTGAATTAATACAAGAAATAATTTAGAATTCGTTTGAAAAAGATTGTTACAATAAAATTTTTTAAAATACAATAGCAAAAAAGATATTTACACGAATTCTTCCTG
Source organism: Torymus aiolomorphi (assembly GCA_036365515.1). NCBI lineage: Eukaryota > Metazoa > Arthropoda > Insecta > Hymenoptera > Torymidae > Torymus > Torymus aiolomorphi. The sequence goes on along the minus strand of CM070873.1, from coordinate 205,428,473 downwards.
AAAGAACCTTGAAAAGATTTTTTGAAAGAAAACATAAAATAGTTCAGAAATTATTGCAAGTATTCAACACGAAAAGGGCAGCGTCCGTATATAAGAGGCATCGTATAATGTATTTATTTTGTTTTTAATTCGAATTTGTTTCAATCAAATAAGTCCTAATTAATACAATATTTAATAAACAAAACTTACTAATACTAATTAAACAAAGTTAATATTAAAAAATAAAGAAATATTAGAAATAAATATTCTAATTTATTTTGTCAGTCATTTTGCACTATATAATGAAAAAAATGAAATGATTGGATAATGATCGGATTTAGTCGTCCATTGTTTTCTACATTCGTATGATCCTATTAAAGAACGTATTAAAATGTGTGGGGGGTATATAATTTTTCGTTTTTGTGAACTAAGATAGATTGAAACATTTACTAATTGCGAAAAATATTAATTTGAAAAGTTAATTTAAGAATATAAAAACTTAAAATAAAAGGAAAAAAAACATTTAAAGATGAATAATATAGGTACTTAAAATAAGCAATATTTTTTATTATTATTCATAATAGTATTCTTTCAGTATGACAATGTTTAGAAGTCCCCTCAAAATCGACAGAAATATTATTTATACGTCTGCCAAGAGTAAAGAGCCTTTGACTCTAAAAGTTGATTCTAAATTGAAAACACTACAAATAATAATAACGTCGGTAAGGTAGAGCTCATTCTATTCATCTCTGCATTATATGCAATTATCATTTTTTATTTTTATCGAATTTCCGGAAAAGAGCTCTTTATTGCCCTTCGTAATGACAAAAATACACTATGTGTAAATTTTCAAGTTATTGCTCGTTATAGATTTTACAGGAAACGGGTTGAAAAATTTTCTACAGTTTTTTATGAAAAATAATGAACAGAATTTCTGAAAAATTTATAGGTGTATTATTTATGCAATTACGGAGTGCAGTGAAGAGTTTCATTCATCAAAAGTTGAATCTAAGATCAAAAAATGTAAAAACTCATAACGTCGGTAAGGAAGAGCTCCCTTTATACACACACATTTCACATCGACTTAATACAATATTTAATAAACTAAAAGTATTAAATAACTATGAATTAATTGATCAAAGTTAATATTAAAAAATAAAGTAATATTAAGAATAAATTTTCTGTATCACTCATATTGCAGTATATAATGAAAAAAATGAAATGATCTAACAAGCGAGCGATAGCGTAATGGATAGCGTATTTGCGTAGTACCCAAGCGACCCGGGTTCGAATCTCCATCATGTAAAAAATTTTTCTGCGTTTTTTTCTGCGATAAAATAGTGTAAAATTGTTAACAATGTAAATATATGTAAAAATAGTTAGAATATTATTTAAATAATATTCTAAATTATAAAAATGTACCTTCAAATACGGGATTATATATACCCTTCGAAATTTATTGTTAGTAATATTTACTAAATATTTTCTAATTAATTCACAATATTTATTCCTGAATCCTTCCAAAAATCTTTCATTGAAAGGATTCTGCAATAATACATGATTTTATAACCTTCGAAATTTTTTGTTAGTAATATTTCCATTATATTTTCGAATTAATTCACAATATTAATTCCTGAATCCTTTCATACATCTTTCATTGAAAGGATTCAGGAATTAATTTTGTGAATTAATTCGAAAATATTATGGAAATATTACTAAAAAGAAATTTCAAAGAGTATAAATAACGTATTATTGCAGAATCCTTCAATGAAAGATGTCTGAAAGGATTCAGGAATTAATTTTGTGAATTAATTCGAAAATATTATGGAAATATTACTAAAAAGAAATTTCGAACAGTATAAATCACGTATTATTACAGAATCCTTTCAATGAAAGATGTCTAAGGATTCAGGAATTAATTCACAAATTAATTCCTGAATCCTTTGAGACATCTTTCATTGGAAGGATTCTGTAATAATACGGGATTTATCCGTCTTCCAAATTTCTTGTTAGTAATATTTTCATAATATTTTCGAATTAATTCACAAAATTCATTCCTGAATCCTTTCAGACATCTTTCATTGAAAGGATTCTGCAATAATATGTGATATTAATTCTGAAAGGATTCTGAAAGATTCTTTCAGAAATCATTCAGTGAAAGGATTCTGTAATGATGCTATGTCCGGGGTATTTTCCTTTCAGAATTATTTCAGGAAATAATTTTGAAATATCTTTTAGTAACCTTTTGGTAATAATCCATGAATCCTTTCAGAAATCTTCTATTGAATAAATTTTGCAATGATATTATAAATTATTTTTGAATTATTCCATTGAATTAATTCTGAAAGGAAAATACCCCGGACATAGCATTATTACAGAATCCTTTCACTGAATGATTTCTGAAAGAATAAAATTATTTCATGCATTCTTTCAGAATCCTTTCAGAATTAATACATGCTGTGTGGGTAGTACTCGTTATTAAACGAGAAAAAGGTGTTATTGAATACAAATTTGGTGCACATAACGATTTCATTAAACGGGATCTTGCATTTGTTATGTATAGCGTCAAATCTTCTATCTAAGCTGTCTAATACTAGTTGTAAGGGTATATTTGTAAATAAGGAAGTAACGTCCAGCGAAAGAAATATGTAATCAACCGGAATCGTAAACGAATTTATTTTAAGTTTTAAATCTAGGTTGTTGTTGATATGAGATGACGGTAATTTAATAGAAGACTTAATCTCATTATAGATTGTTTTAGATAAAAAATGGGTCGGACTATTAATTAAAGAAATTATCGGACGAACCGGTACATCTTTCTTATGAATTTTCGGTAATCCATAACATTTTGCTAGTGTGGTATTGGTACATGAGAGAGAGTTGTTATGAAATTTTGTTCGCAAATAATTATTGTTGTTAAGATTTTTCAAAATTGAAGAGGTATTGGTTTGTAATTTTTTTAAAGGATTCTTTTTGATAATTTCGTAGGTGGCTGTGTCCGATAATAACTTTGACATTTTTTCTTGATATTCAGTTTTTCGTAAACATACAGATACGTTTCCTTTGTCTGAAGTAGTAAACATTATATCTGGATTATCTTTAGTAAACGCTTTTCTCTTTACTATTTTGGTATTTAAACTTTTATCGTTAATATTAACATGTCTTTGTTGATTAAAACCTGTTCTGAGACTTAAAACTACTTTTTCTCTAATTTCTGATTGTTTAGATGTAGGTAAATCAGAGTTTACTAGACTGATCTCTAAATTTTTGAGTGTGTCAACGATGTCATTCTTTTTGATTTTTTCCTTAATGTTAAATTTCGGTCCTAGAGAGACTACATCTATAATATCTTCGGGTATATGTACATTGGTCAAATTTTTAAAGAAATGCTTAGGAGTTGTCTTAGTGGTTTCTAATGTATTGCTGTACAAATATTTGAATTTTTGTTTTAAAATTTGGTTATGTTTATGTAGAATGATTTTAGTTTTTTTGTCTGTATAAATAAAAAAATTATTTATACTTGTCGTATCTATGTTAAATTTTAAAATCAAATTTTTAATCGAAGATAGTGATCTATTCAAAAAGTTTAAATGGTAGTTAATATCCCGAATTTCAAGATTCAAAAGCTTTCTCGACAAGTGTTTGTGAACACATGAATTTGATTGGAATAACGTAAAAATTATAGATTATGAATCAAACTATAAAAAACGATTAATATCAGAAATCATTCATATTAAATGTAACAAATACAATGTTAACAAAAAAGAAGACGTGAAATTTCTCAATTCTTCATATGTTCCGTTATTAAGAATTTTAAATTAAATTTATATGTCGTTTCCTTTCTCTTTATATGTATTTATTTTTGTTTGTAAACACATGCACCTTAACACTGGCATTGTTTACTATATAAATGCGTTAAATTTGTATCTCATGCGCTCACTTCGACGAAATGTGTATTATATGACACATTAATTTCTAAATAAGGTACCGACTGTTTGTTATTTGTTTTATATCTGTGATTGATAGTGTATTAATAATTTCTGTAATTTTAATTTCTTTTTAAATAAAGCCTGAAGAGGTCGGCAGACCAAGCCGACGAAACGTCGCTAAGAAGTGAAATCAAAAATTTTTTGACTTCATTCCATTGCCTCCATCCAATCGATTCTATACAAACACCATCCACATACAACGGGAGTGCAATCTAATTTATATTCAAAAATCTTACCTTTTCTTTGCGCTCACATTGCGCTTTGTAATATTCCAAGTTTTTTTCCCTGAAAAAAAAAAAAAATTACTTTTAATTTTACAATAAAATTTGTCAAGTGTACTAATAAATCATGTGTAATTATTACACTCACTGTTTTATTGGAATAGACTCCTGAACTTGATTATGAGTTGCCGGACGAAGTGGGGCCGGCGGTGACACATAATAATATGCTGAAAAAATTGTAAATTTTAAACAAGGCTTACTCTGGTATAATACGTGACGTACCTTGTGACGGCATTGACGACATGCCACCATATCCATGCACATTGGCGGGACTGGATGGCCCACCATAAGCGCTCAGCCCTGCATTCATTGTGTGCATGTAATGCGCATAAGCGCTCGACCCTGCGTTCATAGTCGCCATTGCATGCGCAGGAATTGGCTGTCCGGCATACGTGCCCGGCATTACATTCATCCTCGGATCTGCATTTATCATATTGCTCGGGGTGCATATGCATTTAAAAGAGGATGGAATGGACTGCTCTGAAATATAAAATGAAATTCGACTGATTTATTAACAGGAAACTTATAACATATTAAGGAAATCTACGCGAAAATCCATTTACGTGACCTCAAAAGTGGGCAAAAATTTTGTTCAAGGCACAACTTCCGGGTCTGATATTTTTTTACTCTTTGTATCAGATAATATAGCAGAAAACTCATGTACATTTAAAAAATCTCGATGGTATCTTTTTTCCAAAGATTGAAATTGTTTAAAAAAAATTTTCAATAAAGATCAACTTTAAACCATCAAAACTTTTCAAGAAATCAACTTTTTAAAATTTTTTAAAATTAAATAAATGCTGATTTTCTCTAGTTTTATTTTAGTTTTTGCATTTGTTTCTACGACGTTTCTGGAATAAATGGCTAAAAGTTGAAAAAAGGCTTTTTTTTGCATTTTTAAAAACTTTTCAATCTTTGAGAAAAAGATGCCACCAAGACTTTTAATTGTACATGATTTTTATGCTATATTATGTGGTATAAAGAGTAGGAAAACAAAATTTTTACTTTTGAGGACGCGTAAATGGATTTTTTGCGTAGATTTTCTCATATAAACTCTTATTTTTTTATATTTACTACATAAATAAACTATTTTTTCTATTTTAAACATAAATAACTAATATTAAAAATAAAAAATCATAAGAAATATTTATTTCTGATAAAATGAATAATTAATATTTATAATGAAAGAATGAAATTGGTTCTAGAAAGATATACCGATTGTTGTGGTGACAGTCGATCCTTCTGCTGCCGTCGTGGTAATTTGTGCTGTGGTAGTGACCGTTGTTACTGTTGTGGTAGTCTCCTCATCCTCTGATGAAACCTCTTCTTTTTTATTACCGAATAACCACATTGTTCCTAAAAAAAGACATTGAAATTTATTAAAATTCTTTTCGAATGACTGCTTTGTTACTGAAGGGCCTTGTACCGTCGAAAGTTATAGCTGTTATATTCAAATTGTAAAATTACTGAAGTTATATTATTGATCATTTATAAGAATTTATTTGTACTTTATACGTTTCCAATATAATTTCTTAAGTATTTTTGTAATGTGTAAATAATGTATATAATTAATTGGGCGGGTCAGAGCTCTATGTGCAAACTGAAAAATTATTGAATTAATTTTATTACGTAAATTACGTAAATTATTAAATGTGCTAAATTTTCTGTACAAAAGCTGTAACGAAGTTTCTTTTGTTAATACCCATATCCGATATATTGCTCATCTTACTACGAGATTTCATTTTTTATTAAAAGATGCATTTGCGTTTTGCGGGCGTAATGTGTCCACTTACCTATTTTTATTTTCAAAAAGCTCCTGTATATAATCCTGAAGCGTTCCTGATGTGTTTTCTCAACTCTCTGCACTTGGCTTGATCAACCGTTCGCACACTTTCAATCGTTCTTGATAGGGTCACCGAACTCCGATTTGGCTTGGCTGCTACTTACCGTTCGCTCACGAGCGGCTACGTTGCCCTGTCATAAGACTCGCGGCTTGTTTACATTATAGAATGTATATATATGTAGCGATTCCTCAATATGCCAAAAATCATGATTTTGGTTCTTATTCGTGTATATACGTATATATTTAAAGACTTTCTTTCAAAACTATGTAGTTTTTATTAGTAATATTTGAGTCTTTATTAGTATAATCGTATGTGTCACTCTTAGCTTTTCTATTGAAATAAATTTTCTTAAAATATTTTTTTAGCAAAATTAGTCTAAAAAAATTGGTTCTTTTCTTAAAGATATTATTTAGAAATTGCAATGAATCATAATTTTGATTAATTCTTCAAATAAGATAAAAAAAAAAGTCTTGAAAAATTTTTTTAGCTAGATAATAATATTCGATATTCAAGCTATAATATCAGAATGTATCGTTAGTTTTAGAACAGTTCTTGTTGACGGAGTTACGCATAATTGAAATACGCAAGCTATTTGAAATTAATTTGTTCAATGTAGTAATTTGTTCAAAAAGATAATTATTTATTTTATGTAATAAAAATACGCACCACAAAATGTTCAATTAATATATTCGATTTAATATGTAAGATATATCAGTTATATAAATTATAGTATTTGCTGTGGGGAAATCAATGGAGTTATTGTTATTACTTATTTGCAATAAAACTGGATTTTTTATTATATTGAAGAGATTTTACAGAAAGAAAAGGATTTTAACTATTATCAGGTAATGTTTCCTCTTATGTTAAGAATCAATCATATGCAAGCTTTATTAGATCAGCTAACAAATAAATAGTTTCATAATACCACTGACAAGTGCCTAATGCACACCTTCCGGGAAACGAATTTATATGAAACTTTACGTTCGATTTTTGACACCTAAACATGAAGCTCAGTTTCCACACTTTTGTTGAACCTAATCTTAAAAACACGTAATTAAATTAAAAAAGGATATTTTTATCTAATGCCTATATATTTGCATCGTAAATTAAGAAACACGTGGGAAAAGCCACAATCAGGATTTGAACAGACTGTAAAAGAGTTGGTGCAAAGTAAAACTTGTAATCAGGTAAACAATAAATGTAAGGAAACTGCTTCACTGACGATTGACGATAAGAAATATGGAAATAAGGCCAGTTTAAATTATAAGTTAGCTGCTTATTATCCAATATTTTGCCAATACTTACAAAATAATTAAAATAATAAAAATAAATAAACGACTTAGAGTTTGCTTCGAAAATACCCTAACTCAGCGAAACCTTCGAAAACACCCTATAACTCAACGAAAGTTTCAAAAACCCACTAACTCAAGCGCGTTTTTTTTTTCTTCAATTTCATAGTGGCAGCTTTGCATGATTGTAAAATATGATTTCTGCATAGTAGACGCGATTAGAAATACAGAAAAAATCAGAATCTATTATTTAACATTGTCTTTATTTTGTGTCTGCGCATGATAAAAATTCATCTCTTTAAATCAAATCAAATTTAATTGCATAGTTTTTTTAATTATTTCTCATAGGTGTTGATAACATTGTCGGTAAGCATATTTTTAAATTGAACGTTGAAACGAAACAGATAATCTATAAAATTAAATCCGATAATTATATAATACTATTGAGTATTGTAAGCAAAAGAAACTGGACCCCAATACAAATCAATAGATGATCCAAATAATGCAATTATTAACTCACAAAGAGATGATCAGAAGTGCGGGTCCTAGATTTGGCTTAAACTGTAGGAGGTACTTCTTCGTGACAAATAATTTTTTCTCGAGACCCAAGTTATTTTATATCTAAAATGAACAATTTTCGATAAAAATGGGGTCTCTTTCTTTAGTTATAGCTTTTTGAATATTCGGTTGTATGAATGGGCTAAAAAGTTTATAAAAGCAGGCAAGAAAAGCTTTAAGCTGTGTTTCGTTAAAAAATGTCGATTTTTAAAAAAGTTATAGATTATCAAAGATATAGTAAAAAGTTAGCTTAAAATACCACCCGTTGAATGCTTGAAAAAAATTAGAAATTTTTAGTAATTTTCTTACTCTATTTTTGATAGCCTATAACTTTTTAAAAATCGACATTTTTTAATGAAACACATCTTAAATTAAAGCTTTCTTTGCCTGCTTTCATAAACTTTTTAGCCTATTCATATGACCAAATATTCAAAAAGTTATAACTAAAGAAAGAGACCCCATTTTTATCGGAAATTTTTCATTTTAGACAGAAAATAGCTTAAGTCTCGGGAAAAAAGGCCCATTCACAAAAACCTTGAGACACGTGTCTTATTATTTGTCATGAAGAAGTACCCCCTACAGTTTAAGCCAAATCCAGGACCCGCATCTCTGATCATCTCCTTATCAGTTTAAAAGATATCCATAAGCCTTGATAAAGGTAAGAGCGAACGATGTACACATGGTAAAGAAACATATAAAATTTACCAAGAAAAGATTGTATTACCAAAAACGTATTAACGTAATGAATTTCTAAAAAGTAATTTAGAAAATATTTTAAAAAAATTGAAAACTATTAACAAAAAAGACTAAGATGCGAGTTTCTTTATATGTACATTAAACAGTGAAAAAAAAAATTTCCGTTCAGCAGGATTTGAACCCGAAGCAGAAGTGTATTACGTATTATATTCGTCCTCACTACCGCTGTGATGCTCAGTTTATAACGTGAGATAGGTAGCCATAAAAAGGAGCATTGGAAAAAAGTATCCGTTGACTTAACTGCACACCAGTATAATCGAGCTGGGCAAAGGAAAAAAAAGATTCACAAAAAATGTGCTCTGATAGAGTAATTCCTGAAATGTATCATTCTTTTTATGAATCTATTATTCAATAATAAATTTCATTTCATTTTTGTTATTCATCATGTAAATATTGTTTTGTTAATTATATATGTTTATTTATTAATTAATCTATTTATTAATTATTTATTCCAGAGTGAAAAAAAAAAATACATTATCCATTCCGATTTTTTTCTGAATTTGTAATCGCGTATATCATGCAGAAATGTTATTTTAAAAGCCTGCACAACTGCCACTACAAGATCGAAGATAAAAAAAAACGCGCCTGAGTTACTGGGTTTTTGAAACCTGCGCTGAGTTAGGCTGTTTTCAAATCAAACGCCGAGTTATTAGGGGGTTATTCCTCTTCGCCGTCGATTTATAGTACCTACATAATACATATTTTCACAAAATTTATTTATTTTGGAAAAATAAATGTTTAATGTATTTAAATTTCGCGCACTCATATAAAAGAATATAGGGCACGGGCTCACTCCTTAGGCTTCTTCTGCATTGACTGTTACTTGCCTTCGGAGCGCTCCCGCGCTCCTTGATCAATGAAATTAAACCTCTAATTATTTATATTTACTTATCTTAATCTTTAGTAACACTCTAAAGATTTTGGTAGTTTAATATAATATTCTATAACCGTTTTACAATTTGTATTAAAAATTAAAATTACAAAGTTGACAGTAATAATAATGTAATATCAAATGAAGTGAATGACATAAAATAATGTGATATCAAATGAAGTGAATAACATAAAATAATGTAATAAAAATTAACGCTGTCTATTCGTACAACCGATCCACGTGATTACGTGGATACGTACCTTTAAGATGAACTTCACATTTCTCTATAACATATATTTTTTCCAATGAAGCTCAGACTTGTAATTTTTCCGCCGTGGAGTTCAGACACGTAATTTTTCCACGATACAATTCAGACACGTAAGTTTCTAAAATTACGTGTAACTCGTAAGGTATATTTTTCGGAAGACAATTAGCTTCAAGATACGTAAAAGTGAAAGATGCGTCTAGCTATGACTTCGAGGGTCTAAAGCTTGCAGACACGTAAAAGTTTAGGCGGATGTAAAATTTCCAGGTACGGGAAAGCTTCCAAACACGTAAAAGTTGTGAGAGCTGTAAAGCTTTCAGACACGTAAAAGCTTCGAGATCTGTAAAGCTTCCCAGAAACGTCAAGACTTCAGTTAGCATATATGAAAAAGCTTCGATAAACGTAAAAATTTGGAGACGCGTAAGCTTCCAGACAGTTTAAAAATTTGACTAAAAGAAAATATTCTTGTGTGAAAATTATAATACAATAAACATAAGTAGAGAGAGTATTATTTCTTATGTCAAATGTCTTTTAAGGAGACACGTACTAGAATGCCACACCGTCATTTAGTGTCTGAAAAAACGGAAAAAAGGAAGACTTAATGTGATCCAAAGTTTTTACATGCCCCGAAATTTTTAGACCACTTTTTTTTATTTGTCTCAAAAAAAGAGGAGAAAAGGAAGGTAAAGTGATCCAAAGTTTTTAGGTATGTCTGAAAATTTTTACGTGCCCCAAAGGTTTTTACGTGAATGGAAGCATTTACGTATTATTATAATTTTATAGTATAATATGTTTTTTAGGTGTTCAAAAGAAACGGAAGAGGGGATGATTTTTAAGCACTAAAAGTGCCTCAAAGCTTTTGCGTGACTAGATGTTTTTTTCAGTATTTTTAAGTATTTCTTACATGTCCGAAAGAAACAAAAAATGAAGGTTTTACGCAGCTTTTACGTGAGTGAACATCATGGGGAAAATATAGGTCATACAGACACGTGAAGTTCATCTTAGAGACACATATCCCATGTATAATTACATGAAGTAGTTGTGGGAATAGACACAGGGTCAATCAAATTATCTTAATACAAACCTGTGCAATAAAATAAGCATGTGATGGATGCGCACTCCGCAAGCCAAAGATCTCAGCAGCATTATTTCCCGGTTGTTACTTTGACTATTTATAGTTTTTCCATTATCAATTTAAGAATTGATTATTTCCATTTCGAAACTCAATGGTCTCATTAGAATGCTTTTTAGAAAGTTTATTTAAACACAAATGTTGATTTCGCAAGTCAAAATTTTCATCAGCAAAAGGTTTATCCATTTTCTATTTGAAAAGAGATTTCTATTTCGAAATCCAATGGTCTTTTCACTTTTCAATTGACTCTGGTCGAAACTGGTTGCATTTTTCATACATGAATATGGTAAATTCAGATCGTAAATATCGATGGGCAAAAATGCAATTTAAAAAAAGGAACGGACTATGCCTATAATTAATGTAAATTAGCCGGAATTACCTTTTTTCAAATAAATAAAATAAAAGTTCAAATAAAAGTTGTACACCAAAATTTTATACAAAACTTACCTATTATATATATTCGATTTAGATCAAGCCCGAAGAAAAGTTATAAAAATGAAACTCCGGAGGAAAAAAAACGACGGAATAGGCTCGTGCACTATATCGTAGGCCCACGGCGACCCAGTTCGGCTACTCTCGGCTCGTTCCGACCTCGATTCGGCGCTTGCTCTACTGGCGGGCTGAATGAAAGCTTCGGTAACGAATTTAAAGTTGCGTCTGAGTTTGCAAGGCTTGAGCGTAGAACAATTTTTTACGCTTTTCAAGGCGCATTCCAGCGAATGTAACCTGCCATGAAATTTACATTTTTTTTATTGATATTGAACTGTAAAATAAAGAACCAAGAATTTCGTTCGGAGTTGTATTAGCAGGGATACGTCTATAGAAACGAGCCAAAAAAATTTCTCTACGCTAAAGCCGACCATACACATTATTCGCGTACTTTTATTCTAAACAATGATAATGATAGTTTAGTTATAACTTGTTTTACTTTCTCTTTTTATAGTTGATGGAAAATCTTCTTGGCGAAATGATTCACATTTCAAGCAAAGTCATTTTCAAGCTTTAATTAAAACTTATTTACAGTAAACAAATTGGTGTCCAAAATCCCTAATTATGATGAAAATGATTTATAGAAAGTGAAAAGATGTAAATGCAGCATTATTTCCCTGTTGTGACTTGGACTAAATATTTTTATTTCAAAGTTCATGTTTTCATAAGAATATTTTTTACAAATTCTATTATTATTATTATTCTATTCTATCGTAATACTAAAATTCTATTGTAATACTAAAAGCTTACTATGCAAGCCATACATTTTTATCGGTAAGGTTTCTCTATTATCAATTTAAGAAGAGATTTCCATTTCCAAACCCAATGTTCTCATATGAATGGTTTGTACAAAGTCAATATATAAGATGAAAATGCTGCCTCGACAAGCCTACATTCATATCGCAGAGAATTATTTCCCTGTTGCTACTTAGACTAAACATTTTTATTTTAAAGCCCATGGTTTCATAAGTATGGTTTTTACAAAGTCTATTCTAATATTAAAAGCTGAATACGCAAGCCATACTTTTTATCAGCAAGGTTTCTCTATTATCAATTTAAGAAGAGATTTCCATTACGTAATCCAATGTTCTCATATGAATGGGGGTATACAAAGTCAATATAAAATGCAAATGCTGCTTCGACAAGCCTACATTCTTATCGCAGCATTATTTCCCTACTGTGACTTTGAATAAATATTTTTATTTCAAAGTCCATGGTTTCTTAAGAATAATTTTAACAACTTCTATTGTAATACTAAACGCTTACTACGCAAGCTACACTTTTTATCAGCAAGATTTCTCTATTATCAATTTAAAAAGAGATTTCAATTTCAAAACCTAATGTTCTTATACGAATGGTTTGTAAAATGTCAATATATAAGATGCAAATGCTGGCTCGACAAACCTACATTCATATCGCAGATCATTATTTCCCTGTTGCTACTTAGACTAATGATTTTTATTTCAAAGCCTTTGGTTTCATAAGAATGGGTTTTACAAAGTCTATTCTAATACTAAAAGCTGAGTACACAAGCCACACTTTTTATCGGTAAGGTTTCTCTATTATCAATTTAAGAGATTTCCATTTCGAAACCCAATGTTCTCATATGAATGGGGGTGTACAAAGTCAATATAAGATGAAAATGCTGCCTCGACAAGCTTGCATTCATATCGCAGAGCATTATTTCCCTGTTGCTCTTAGACTAAATATTTTTATTTTAAAGCCCATAGTTTCATAGCATGATTTTTACAAACTCAATTCTAATACTAAAAGCTGACTATGCAAGCCACACTTTCTATCAGGAAGGTTTCTCTATTATCAATTTAAAAAGAGATTTCCATTTCGAAACCCAATGTTCTCATATGGTTTGTACAAAGTCAATATGTAAAATGCGAATACTGGCTCGACAAGTCTACATTCTTATCACAGCATTATTTCCCTGTTATAAATACGACTAATGATTTTTATTTGAAAGCCTTTGGTTTCATAAGAATGGTTTTTACAAAGTCTATTCTATTACTAAAACCTGACTACGCAAGCCACACTTCTCATCAGCAAGGTTTGTCGATTATCAATTTTAAAAAAGATTTGCATTTCGAAACCCATTGATCTCATCGGAATAGTTTTTACAAAGTCTAATTCTATAGTAAAAGCTGATTACGCAAGCCATACTTCTCATCAGCAAGGTTTGTCGATTATCAATTTTAAAAAAGATTTGCATTTCGAAACCCATTGATCTCATCGAATGGTTTTTACAAAGTCTAATTCTATAGTAAAAGCTGATTACGCAAGCCATACTTCTCATCAGCAAGGTTTGTCGATTATCAATTTTAAAAAAGATTTGCATTTCGAAACCCATTGATCTCATCGGAATGGTTTTTACAAAGACTAATTCTACAGTAAAAGCTGATTGCGCAAGCCATACTTCTCATCAGCAAGGTTTGTCGATTATCAATTTTATAAAAGATTTCTATTTCGACACCCAATAATTTCATGAGAATGGTTTTTACAAAGTACTAATTCTATAGTGAAAGCTGACTATGCAAGCCACACTTCTCATCAACAAAGTTTGTCGATTGTCAATTTTAAAAAAGATTTTCATTTCGACACCCAATGATCTCATCTGAATGGTTTTAGAAAGTATTTTCAAATTATTTTTATCTATCTCTGAAACGTAATATAAAGAATTTATGTTTAGAGTAAGTTATATTTGAGGTATATTATATTGAAAATTTAAATTGTAATTTTATTGAATTTCCTATCTTTTCAAATATAGTTTGTGATATATAATATGATATATTATTCTTAGATAAAATGAATAAACACACAATGCAGTCAGATATTCATTGGAATAAATTTTTATTAATTGTTTAAAATTGTTTTTATATTATAAAACATTAATCACTCACTATAACAATATTGGTATTTGTACCAAAGCATAATGTAAAGCGCACACAGTACATATTGTACATGTGATTTACCTTTCTCTATTTTAAAGAAAATGTAAAAACAAAAACTCTTGCACATTAAAGCTTGATCCAAACTAGAAGTTGTGGATGATTCTGCTGCATAATTTATGAGCTTTTAAATATCATTTATAGATTTTGCTCTAACACAGCACGGAGTATAAAATTACTTTTCACTGTAATAAGTAAACATCGCAACTGCACTTGGTGATTGGTTTCTTTTACATACTGTTCTTCTTGTTTCTAGTATTTTGTTCTTCATTATCAACAAAACTATTTTATAATTATTTAAGAAACTTGATGGTTGAGGACTGTAAACTTAATGCACATCCTTATTGCCTTCTTCATGTCTGGTTGTCTGTTTGAATAAATAAACTTCAGTTTATACTTCATGGGTCCATATATATTAATTACGGCTGTACAATCTTCTGAAATAAAAAAAAGTACACACAAAGTATCTATACAAAAATTAATTTATATTTGTCGAAGAATGTTTTGAGTATTTGAATGATTATGCAAAAGTATTTTATTGCTTTCAGAATTATTCAAATACACAATCAAATTTAATAATAAGTAATACTTATCTAATTTTCTCTCCGTCGTTGCTAAAACGTATTTCTGCATATTATTAATGTCAACACATCTTCCCCGCAATTTCTCTAAATTGAATTAAACAAACATAACCTGCATACATCTACTCTGAATGCTCCGTCCCGATTTGCCCCGTGCGCCACCGACGGCGCAGACAGCCGCGTCGGCGCTGCGGTGGACCGCTCTCAAGAAAATCCCTAAACTATCTTGGCAGTCACCAGAAATCACTAGAAATCTAGTGGCTGCCACATCGCGGCCATGTTGAAAGGATTTTACTAACAGCGCTGGATCTACCAGAGCGGATACTGTGTGTGTGTATATGTATATATAAGTGTGAGAGAACACTGTGAGAAAAACACAGCCAGAAGGTTCGAAATTAAGGTTAGAATTGCCGAAGCGCTCGGTATAAACAGCCTGAGCGACGAGCGCGACGGAGGTCACGTGACCTTTGTATACGTTTGTCGATCGTTCAGCATCTCGTTCACCATAATTATGGTCATAATTAGGGCAAATTCCCCCGTATTAATTATGATTAATTGTCTAGTCAGAATTATGACCATCGGCCATTTCTTATGCTGAATATTCTTGCAGGGAAAGTTAATCTTATTAAAGACACAAATAGTAATAGACCAGTGTTTTGTAATTTGGTGATGGATGAAATGAGTGTGAGGAATCTGTAGAGATTATAAATGATAAGGAGTATGGATATATAGATGTGGGAGACAATATGGATAGAATTGACGTACCTGAAGCAGAAAATGTTCTACTTATTATGATTGTTTGCGAAAACGGTAAATTTAAAATTCCCGTTTCCTATTATTTTATTAAATCTTTAACTGGAGAAGAAAAAGCAAAAATAGTAATGGAAAATTTAAGGGCTTTGCATGACACAGGCATTACTGTAACATCATTAACTTTCGATGGTTTACAGTCTAATGCAGCAATGTGCAATATATTAGGAGGTAAACAATCTTTAAAAAATGGTGGTAAATATTTTTTCCCACATCCCATTACAGAAAAGGAGATATTTATTATTTATGATGGATGTCATGTACTTAAATTAATTAGAAATGCATTAGCAAGTGGTAAAGATATGTACGATTCTGAAGGCAATATTATATCTTGGACATTTATTTCCCAATTACAAGATTTTCAGGAAATGAATGGGCTTCACGCAGCAAATAAATTGAGAAAGGAGCATATTCGATGGAACGACAATAAAATGAATGTGCGAATAGCTGCTCAAACACTAAGTAACAGTGTAAGTGTAAGTCTTCTTTTTTTAAAAGAAGATTTGAAAATGCCAGAATTTTAAAATGTACTGGTACTGCTAAATTTTGTAATTTAATAAACGATGCTTTTGACATTTTGAATTCGAGAGTATTGTTTCACAAAGAAGAGTACAAAAGAGGTATATCTGAAAAAAATGTTGAAGATATTGTAAAAAGAATAAATGATATAATCCTCTATATTGAAAATTTAAAATATTTTGATGGAACGCTGGTTATTAATTCACGGAAAAAAACTGGGTTTAGAGGAATAATTTATTCTCTTCAAAATGTTATTAACATTTATAATACTTATTTTAAGGATAATAATTATTATTTATTAACGTACAAGTTATCTCAAGATCACCTTGAAACCTTTTTTAGTGCGGTACGAAGCAAGGGTGGCAATAATAACAATCCAACTTGCTACCAATTTCTAAATATCGTAAAAAAATTACTAATTCATGCTGACGTCAAAGAGTCTCAGCATGCGAATTGTATTTCTATAGATGATACTGAAATTTTAAGGATCTCACCTGAAACATGGAAAAGCTTTAATAAAAGCATGTCTAATATGATTATTAATTGTAAAATAGATAATAGTGATACAGATATTTGTATAGAAAATTCTTCAATAAGCTGTGATAATTTTTACGGACCTGGAACTAATAAGTTATATATTGATAATGTTGTTGCATATATAGCAGGTTTTATTACAAGGACAATTTTGAAACGCATGAAATGTTTTCACTGTCCATTATTACTAACAGATCAAAGTAGTAATTTATCTTTAGTAGATAAAAAGAATCGAGGAGGTTTAATCAAACCATCTGAAGATTTAATTAAGGTATGTCAAATTCTTGAAAAGAATTTTAGATTGTGTTACAAATCAACCAAAGGTATTTTTAAGCAAATGTGTTTTGATATGATATACAAAATACCAAAGAATTTATTATTAATTAATCATACGGAAAACCCAAAGCTGCATAGATCATATTTACTTAAACATATAATATTAAGTATTTAACAATTCGTATGAAGCATTACGAACAACAAAAGAAGCTAGCTACAAAGAAAATAAGAAGAAATTTTACTAAATTAATATTATTTCAAAATCAATAATTTAAATATAAAAAATGTATTATTATTTGTTTTTAAGCTTTGATTAAATTTTCTTTTTATATTAAACTTTGTTTGTATTTACACTATTACAATGTGTTACTTATATATAATACTTACCATATAAATTACGTATCGAAACTATATACAAACTATGTAAAGAGCGAGACTATAAACTACTAATTAGTCATAAACTATTAATTCTCAATAATCCTTCACTCTTAAAAATTGTATGAATTTTAATGTAAATACTGCAAGAAAAATTTTATCGACGGAAGTACATGAAATTTTGCTGCCAAATTTAAAAATTTTTACGTCGATAAAATTTTTATCGACGTAAATACATGAAATTTTTCTTACAGTATTTACATTAAAATTCATACAATTTTTAATAGTGAAGGATTATTGAGAATTAATTTTGATTCATCATTAAAAAATACATAAAAAAAATATTTTAATGAAACTAAAAAAAAAAAATGACTTGTATAGTAATGATATATTTCATTTAAACGTTAAAAAAAATGTTCATCGCCGAGACTCGAACCCGATGCAAAAAATTGATAGTCAAGAGATAGACGCTTTAGCTCTCACGGCTACCGTAACAATTACATGACGATGATGAGAGATCGTTTATGATCATCTCCCCCCTTGGAGTTTACATTTGTATATTTGGATTTGTTATTAGTTTGAGATGTTTATTATTATTAAGAAATGTTATTTTTTGTGAAGTAAATAACTTTTGGATATAATTTTTAATATAAAAATAAGTATATTTACACCATAATTTACACGGTACCGTCTCGCTTGCTATTCAATCACGTGGGCTAGCCAGGCAGCCAATCACGTTCGGCGATAGAGAGATAGCATGTAACTTCATAGCTGCTATCTCTCTCTTCAGCTGGTAACGCGCTCGCCCGCTTGAACGCTACCTCCAGTATTATATCAACGAATATAGACTAGTATAGAAGAGTAAGTTGAATGGAGCAGTTGGGAAGACAAACCGATAGTACCGCTCACGCCGTAAGATAGAGCGACGAGTCGCCCTTCGTGAGAGTTAGCTCTTTGCTCTTTCTCTCTCGCGCATGCCCCGCCCTCCTCCCCACTACCCCGTCGCTCTCGCCTGAACGGGCAAAAATTTCTTGGTCGCATGATTTGAGCGTTTGCGCGTAAATAGTGGATTCCCGTTTCCCATACAATTTTTTAAAATTAAATTATTTGTAGTTTATAAGAAAAATAGCTAAATACTTTCAAACTAAGTATTTAAAAATGTTTAAATTTAATGGGTAAGCTAATAAACATATGTGACATTTTAACAATAATTATCGAAGAAGCGCTTAGCATGGTGGCTATCGTTGACGCTTTTCTTGCTCCAGACCCGGGTTCGATTCTACTTTTTTTTTTTTTTTTTTTTTTTTTTTCTTTGAATTGCTTAATGTAAAATATTTATTTTTAAAATAATTGAAATTACATTTATTTATGCAAAGCAAAGTTTATTATGCAAAGTTTATCGTTATATAAAGCTGAAAAGGATGTTATAGAAAATTTCATATTTAAATAATAGATAAAAATGTAATAGAACTAATAAGCGTTAATTGGTATTGATATGATCATTCGTGCAAAAATGTTTATTTTCCAACTCGTAAACAATTTAGCTTTTAAAATATTAAATTTTCTGCTCTTGGCTAATATTAATTTGCACTATAACATAACTAAGATCTTATAAAAAATAATATTAATAAAAAATAATATTATTATTCATACACATTAAAACTAATTTGTTTTAATTAAATTGTTATTAAGAAAATGTACAAAGTAATATTACTCGATGGAAACCAAGCGGGAAGGTGGCAGATATCTCCCATCAGGAAAGGATAGGAGAGTTAAAGGAATTAAGGTAAAGGAGTGGGATTTTGATACATAAATATTTAAAAACCGAACCAATAACATTATTTTATAAAACGAGTAAAATAATCTTCCATAAAATTTAAATAATAATAGACAAAGTTTACTATGTTAATAAAACATTAATAAATAATATGTTATAAACAAATGTTTAAAAATATAATAATTTTTATTAATGAAAGTTTGTTAGTTTCCAACACCAAGAAATGTTAATGTGTTAGTAATAAGGTTGGTAATTATTTATAAAAAACTTTATTATAATGTTTAACATTATTAATGTGCGTAATAAATATATGAAATGTGTTATACTATATACTACTCTTTTCATATAATTTGATTAAAGTACGTGGCGTTAAATGAATATTCAATAAATTAAAAGAAAAGTATCTCCGCAAAAATTCAATAATACTTACTAATTATTTTACTATTAATATTTACTATACAAATTGCACAATTAATAAATGTCATTTTGTAAAAACCAATAGAGTGGACAGCACAATGATAGATCTGGAAAATAGTAATAAAAGTTTCGAAACTGCTATTTGACAAAACATTAAGCATTAAATTGTTATTCTCACAGAAAGTAAGCCTTATTCATTGTCAACATGAAATCGTTTTTCTAATGTCAATACCATTTTTATTCTTAATATTATAAACTTTAAAATTATTATTGGTGGCTTAGTTTCTGTAATTTTCGATTAGGCTTATTATTAGCAGATGTTTGAACTCTTTTCGATCTTTTAGCATCACGCGCATCGGCATTCATCCATTTTAACTTGAAATAAATATTAACTTTAACAAAAAAAGCTACAACAAACTCACGATGAGATTTGCACAATTCATCACAAGTCCAAAATTCTGTGTACTTATCAGCTATCTCAAAACTTATTTTTTGTTGTAAAATTTCACCAACTTTTTCAAGATGACTAATTAATTTAAAATTATTATCAAAAATTGTTACTGCAATTGCTATTACTTTATTGAAAAAATCAGATGGAATGCAAAGGTTGCCAAGATTATTTTTTCCTTCGTGAACTTTAAAAGCTTTAAAAAATAGTAAAAGATCAGCGCTTACTTCATAATTACAGTTACTCGTGCGCGTAAAACAATCTCTACATGTTCCACAATTGAATTTAGATACGACTTTGTTAGCTAAATAACCAGCATAATATTTTACGGCAGCGTCATAAGGAGTACTACAATCAGTTGGTTTATTTAATACATTTTCGAGTAAACTTAGTGGATTGTTTACAACAGATGTATTCAAATCTGTAACGTTTTCACGTACAGTATCATCATTACCATCATTTTGTAAAATAGCAACAAGTTTATCACTTTGTTTAGATAAAACACCTGCATCAGTACCATCAGATTCAAAATTATTTTGAAGAGTAAATTCTTCATTGAACCATTCAGCTAAGTCTTCATTTTCTATTACTTCAGGTTCTGAAAGCGGTGTTTCATTGCTAACAGCAGAATTTTGGTCTTCTGTGGATTGTATCAAATCTTCATTTACATCTAATTCCGGCACTGCTAATAACGGTTCTGTTTCATCTGGTTTGCAATTTGTTAATTTAGAAGTTGAATTAAGATTAGCGGTTATAGAATATTGTAAATTACGACGCAATTGCATCGCGGTAGGGTTTGAATTATGACCACTACGACCTCTTAATACAGAAAATAAATTTTCTATTGGATCTTGTTGTAATCGTGAAGTTAATAAATACTGACCACCGTTTAATTTCATATCTTCCCACTGTAACAAAATACTATTAATCGTTAAACATAAACCTGGAAAACAAGGAGGATTGCTAGTATCTACGCATTTTAAAGTTTTTAGCCAAACTAAACTATTGTTTAAGTAATCAATAACTTGAGGATTATTTGCTGATAATGGTCGTCTTAATGGATTTTTATCGTTTGCACTTCGACTGTTTAAACAGTCAAAAATATCATTAAATTTTTTAAGCATATCTGCTGTTGCTATGCAATCGGGATGTCTTAAAGGGTTGCTTGGGGCTACTGCACCAGCTAGTATAGCAGCAGAAATAGAGTTGCTAAAAATTTGGGCAGCTAAGCTTACGTTCATTAGTTCGAATGCATTAGGATCAAGATGTTTATCGGTTAGTTTTGGTGCTGCTTTACACGGAAGATTTTTTTCACGTTCGCGTAATTCTCGGAGAACATCCCATGAAACAGTTTTATTATTAATAGTTAGTTTATGATTTCTAAAATTATTTCTCAAACATTTAATTAAGTGAGGGACATCAAAATTAAAAAAGATTTTCTCATTATTCAACTCAATGTAAGGCTTTTCTTCAGTTATTTTTAATAATTTAATAGCGGATTGATTTGTAGAACCTAAATCACAAACCATAGATTTGACTAAAAATCCGGCTTCTTTAACGTAGTTTAACACGTCTAAAATTAGTGTTTGCAATAAATGACCATTTACACTGTTATGAGAGACATAGTAACAAATTGGCTGCCGCCAATTATGTTGCCTTCCTCTTAACATAAAAACTAAAACTTGACTGCCCATTTGTGAAGTGCGTCCATGTTCCCCCATATCAGTGTAACCTTCAACGATGTCTTTTTTCAAGTTATACTCTAACCAACTTTTAATTGACATTTCATCCCATAGTAATACACATTCCCGTTCTCTAGTTGTCATACCTGCAGTTTTTGTTTTTAATAAATTAAATAAATTATCACTTTTTCCTGGTTTTAAATCCAATTCATTTATCCACCTTCTAATTTTACTAACACAAGGTAATGCTAAGTACTTCGTATCTCGCAGGTAGCAATATGCTTTTGGAGATTTATAAAATAATGATAAAGCAAATTGTTTTTCATCATCGGTCCATTTTCTTTGTTTAATATGATTTACTTGCATTTTAAATAATTGTAATTGATTTTCATTTAGTTTTTCGAATTCTTTTACAAATGCTACTGCAGATAGAGTCTTCTTAACTTTACGTTTTAAATTGTAAATCTTTTTTGTTTTTGATATTATTTGTTTGTTACGCATTTCTTCTTTAGATTTATATTTCTTTTTGATTTTAACTACAGCATTTTTAGCCCTGCATTGAATGTTTTTTATAATAACATCTTTATCGTTACTTTCTTTTTGCAATGAAGCTAATTTATCTTGCAATTGTTTAATTGCATTTTGATACTTGACAATTTTAGGATCAACATCAACTTTATTTGAAGGATTTGAATTAATATCAAGAGCAGAAGAGGCATTTTTCACATTAAGTATTACTGGTTTTTCATTTTTTATTAATTCAGGGGCTTTAATATTATCAATGTTTGAAAGCTTTGTATTAATAGCAAGAGCAGAAGAGGCATTTTGTACATTAACTATTACTGGTTTTGCATTATCTATTAATTCAGGGACTTTAATATTATCAATAATGTAATCATCGTTAACAAAATTATCATCATCAAGAGTATTATTCAAAGGAGGCAAATCATTTTGAGAATAATCAATTTGTTCGTCAACATTATGCAAACCATCAGAATCAGTGAGAGTAGCTTTATCGATTGGGACAGCATCTATCTTTAATTTTCTCATACCTTTTGCATCAATACTCTTTACTTGATCCTCTGTAAAATGATTTGAGCAAATCCTTTTACTCTCCACAGCCTGAGTATTTAAATTGAATAAAAGGGGTTTCCTGAATGAATTATCCACATCGATTGTCTACAAGTATCAATAAAAATTTTCTAAAATTTCTGAATAATATGAAAATGTGGGAAAATATATAACTTTTTCTATAAGTTAACGCAACATTTTTTAAACGATATGATGTTTCTATCTTTGTTTTAATTTTGTAAATAATATTGCTATTATAAAGTTTTTCAATCATATAGAGTTTTACCCTACTTAAAATGTAATTGAAAAAATAAAAATTCGCAATTAAATAAGAGAAAATTTATGTAAACAAAAAAATATTCTTTCCCCAACTAACAAAACGAAAACCAAAAAAGAGCTTTATTCAAAAGACAAGTACTCTTATGTCAATGTCGCTCGAATAAATCATAAGATCGGCTCGTAACGAGCGATTCTACATCCCGCGAAATCATACTTTTACTTATTGTATTATTATTTTGGGATTATAAATTGACTTTTACTTTATTTCATCAATTTAATATCATTTTGAAATGCATACGTGAAAAATAAAATTTATTAAAAAATATCATGCAGAGAAGGTAATAAACGATTTACCGCACCATTTGTTTGTCTCACATAAAGACAATGCGTGGGTGCCAGGTACGTCGCACAGTGTGGCATTTCAACTTGATTTGTGTCAAAATCAAGGATTTGACAGGTAATATAATACCTAATAAAGGAAAAATACTGTGGTCCATAAAAAAAGTTTTTGGACATTGAAAATGTAGGCCAAACTTTCGATTTACACTTTCGACTCAGTTTACAGCTTGATTAACAATAATTTGTGAAATTCTTTTCATTTTTGGAAATATGAGGTAAACGGTAAATGTATACACAAATTTGGTAAGGTCCTATTTTGTGAATTTCAATGAAATATATCTTCGAGAAATTAATTCTTCGGCAAATTATTAAGATAAAAGTATCATACTTCGAAAATAGGAATTGACGGAAACCTTGACTTGGACCTTTAGATCAATTTCACAATTTTTATTTATTGTTACTAAGATAAAGAGAAACAAAATTTTAATTTCCTAGTTACAATCATGAGACAAATACATTTTTCAAGGTCATGTAATAATTGTTTTTCGAAGTGTTAGGAATCAAAATACGTGGTTTTTGAAGAATGTCTGTATGGATGTGCGTGCGTGCGTGTGTGTGTGTGTGTGTGTGTGCGTGCGTGCGTTCGCGGGTCATTTTTTTGTTTTAATTGTGGGCCAAAAATCCGTTTTTTGTTTCGTAGATTCGTTTTTGTTTTATGGTGAATTGTCGATTTTCGAACAATTGATTTTTGCGTTTTTTTAATGATAGGATTGAGATATTGAAATCGGATAAAAAGCATTTTAAAGACTATAAAAATCGTATAATTTCCAAAAAAATTTACATTTGCTATTAAGGTTCTTTTTTATTAACAAAACAAGTTTTTTTCAAATATATAACTCCTAAACTAAACTGACAATTTTTTTTCAAAAACATCATGATAATGCAATATATGAATAGCTACAATCTTTAAAATTTAATTTGATTCTATCCACTAGTTTTTCAGTAAAAAATTAAACATTGAAAAATATGCGTTTTCCATGTTGTACGATTACGGGAGTACAATTGACTTAATCGCTTCGAATTTAAAATATTAATGAATTTTCAAATCATTGAAAAAACATGTAAAATGGATAAACATATTTTATATTTGAACTATATACTATACATATAGGAACGATAAATTAATTTGGAGAAAGCTATACGTGCCAATGAATTGGTAGCGATTTTGATTTTGTTAAACCATTTTCGATTTGACGCTATTTTCTAGGTTGATAAGACTACTTTTTAAAACTTTTTTCTTTGCTAGAATCAATGTGAAAAATTTACTAATAGTGATTCTAAAAATGTTCCAATTTTGCATTTATAAAGTTTAATAAAAGCTTCTTTAAGTATTAATATTTTTTAAGGTTACTATAATTCTTTTCTATTTTAAAACGTAAAACTATCGTATATTATGTGTATATTTGGATATCAAATGAAAATAAATGAAACCATGAGTATATATTGTTTTTGCTTAAGAAGACGTACGTATTACACATATTTCATGTTTGGCAACCGCGCCACCACCTCGGAGCCAAACTAACACAAAGAAGAAGAAGATTTTTGATGTTAAGAAATTGTTTTTTGTGTCCATATATAATAGTTAATTTACAGCTCCCAAAGGTGCAAAAACCTTTTTTCAATACATGCAAATCAAAGAAGAAAAAAGACATTCAATGTAAGTTAATGATTGATAAAATCGGAAGCTACTGTGTAAAGTTATAAGCATTCTATTATGGCAAAAATTACGAAAAAATCAGAAAAATTTAAAAATTACGTAAATTAGCAATTTTTGTGTTTTTTGTAATTTTCGAATACTTATAACTTTGCACTAGACCTTCCAAGATTATTGCACAAGTTGAAGCCTTTTATTGACTTTGATTTTCGTGTATTGTAAAATGTTTTCGCGCCTCTGAGAACTTTATATTGGCTAATTAAGAGTGACTCCTTTGCTAAAAAATTGATGTGCTGTAAAAACAGTGTCACGAAGCCTATTTCGTTGATATATACATTTTTTTCGACTGTTCTTCTTCTTCTTCTTCTTCTTCTTCTTCTTCTTATTATTATTATTGTTATTATTATTATTATTATTAGACCCATAAGCGTGAAACTAGTTATCGTAGTGGTGTGCTTTAGAATTTATTTTTCATTATGTTTGAGATCTGCTAATTAAATGTTTTTTGCAAATTTCCTCATATATACAAAATTAAAATTCTTTGTTTTGTTTATTTCGGTAGTAAAAATTAGAATTTTCAATAAAATCAAACGGGCCCTAAAATAACTTAAATGGCTAACAAGATCCATGTCAAGGTCACCGTCAATTCCTATTTTCTAAGTATGATACTTTTAGCGTAACATTTTGCCGAAGAGTTCATTTCTCAAAGATACATTTCATTGAAATTCGTAAAATGTGACTTTACCAAATTTGAGAATACATTTCGCGTCCACCTTATATTAAAAAACATGTTTGTGAGACATATTTAAGTTGCTTGTGACAAAAACTATAAGAAAGCATGTAGAGAATTTGAAAAATTAATGTTAATCAAGCTGCAGACTGAGATAAGCAAATTTTGTCCCAAAAATCGGAAGTTTGATCTAAATTTTCAAGGTCAAAAAACTTTTTTTATGGAACACAGTATTTTTTCTGTATTAAGTATTACATTACCTGTCAACTCCCGTTTGCCTCATATTTTTATCTGTTTTTAATAAAAAGTTAGATGATTTTGT
Source organism: Torymus aiolomorphi (assembly GCA_036365515.1). Taxonomy (NCBI): domain Eukaryota; kingdom Metazoa; phylum Arthropoda; class Insecta; order Hymenoptera; family Torymidae; genus Torymus; species Torymus aiolomorphi. Next base: position 205,402,189 of record CM070873.1, on the reverse strand, counting down.
CACAATTAAAGTCAAAATGCCACACTGTGCGTCGTAATTACCTAAAGCATACGCGAGTACATTGCTGACTAGCCGCATCGAGTATATTTAGAAGCGCGTGATTACCTCGGATTAATACATATAAATCATACGCCTTTTTTATACTCACGTAACAAAGGGGCATAAATAATGGAAAATGAACAGTGTTTCTAACGGAATACTGCTGTCAATATCAGTCACGTAGGAAGTGGAAAATACAAATTTTATAATTCAGCAAAAGGTTTCAATTACTGTTAAAAATATTGACTGAGATACCTACACATCATTTTTAAAAGACAGCATAAAAAAAAGAAAAGAAAAGTAGGCTGGCTTTAAATAAACAAGAATCTAACCTTATGTCCTCGGTTGGGAATCTGTGAAAGGTCAAGGAAGGATTCTTCATCTTGGAATTGATGCATCCTGCATATGCACAATGTCCTCGCCGCTTTGATGCCATACTTACTTTATTAGTATAATTTCACACTTTTGGAATGAAATAACAAACTCTAACCGAATAACGATGCTATTTGATTAAGGGTTATCAAGAAACTGTCACTTTTGCGCGCGTAAGCTGCAACGAGTATTTTTTCTTTTCTGTCTGCATATATATATTTATATAAACAAGTGACGACCGTGAATGGGGAACCCGGGAGTTTGAAATTCCAAACTGGAAAGTCGTTTTTTATTTTATTATTCGCAAGATTGAAGATATAATAAAATTGAAGTAAAATAATTTTACACAATAGCCATAGGCAAGATTAATTTTACTTATTTTATTTTATTATAAACATTTATTAGATGCTAGTCAAAGACAAATAATATTATTTTTTTTTTTAATAGACAAGTTTTGGGAGTAAAATTGTTTGCAAAATTAATAATATACATTTTTGGTGTAAAAATCATATGCACGTTGATAAATAAACTCTGATATATTTATATTTATTATTTACTTTAATATTTGAATATTAATTTGTTACCTTTATCTTGAAAAATTAATAAATTGACACAATAATTATTTCAATCATAAATTTGATTAATTATTCAAGAATTGATGATGAATAAATAAAAAAAAAAAAACGAGACTTAGAATCGAACCCGTACCTTCAGCATAAGAACCGAGTAGAATAAGAAGCTCTGCAAATTTTTTCCGTGTATATATATTGGTTGTATGCTTTGTATATCTATATATACGATTTGGAAGTAGCGCCATCAAGCGGCTGGGTCACAGAACTAACGAGTCTGTGACCCAGACTTTTGTCCGAATTTTTATAATGGAGAGTACTCTTCTATACTAGTCTATATTCGTTGATTATATGCTCGAAGATCAGGGCTATGCCGCTCTGCTCAACCGCTGCTCGGCATCAACAGCATGCGTCATAGGACTCACATTCGAGTAAAAGGTACCTTTATAGGTTAGTAATTTGAAAAACCCGTTTAACCGAAGAAAATAATACTTTGATAGTCGCGATAGCATTTCTAATTTATTATCTATGATTATCAAACTTTTGACACTACACAATGTTTACTAACTATTGATACAATGTTGCATACATGTTGTTTCGGAGCTATGACGCACTGGTTCTATTCCGCACAAGTGGTGTGCCCTGTTCACATGGAGCGGCATAGAGGTTCTATGACGCACATCATGAAAAATAAAACTGAATAATATTAAATTTTTAGGTAAAATTCGTTGTATTTTAATAAATTATAAGCATTAAAAAAGTGATATCAGTTTTTTTCCATAGTATTTAGCAAAAAATATTAATAAAAAAATAATATATGTAACAAGTAATTACACCAAAGAAGTTGTTTTTGCATCCATTCTATTCCCTTGTTCATACCTTATATTTAATTGATATATTAAAGCTCTATGCCGTACCATGTGATTTCAGCCTGATTTTTTTTTTATATTTCGTTGCACTCCAAGGTTGCGAACTTCAAACCCATATAATTTTTTACAATTAATTAAACTTATTAGACAGTAAAAAAATGTTATCTAAACCTTTGTTATAAATTTATTTTATACTACAAAACACAAAATCTTCGCGCGAAATTAAAATTAATCAATATAGCTTTGAAGTAAAATCAATTTTTTTTTCATATCGTTGCATTCCAACGTTGCAAACTTCAAACCCGTAAAATAAATAAACCACACGATAGACAGTAATCTATACATAAGAGTATCAGGTAGCCCTATTCAACGGAAATGTGTATATTTTACGAAACTTTTCATTAGAAGTCCATACCAAAAACTAGAAAGCCAAAAACTAGAAAAAAATTAAGACCATACTAGAAAAATCTACAAATTATTACTTCGAAAAAAGAAAACTATAGTATCTCATTTTAAAAACTTAATAATTTACATGTGATTGAAGTTTGCATTATTGAAATTCAACGAAAACATTTTTTATAATCAAATAAGATTAATAGATATATCTGGATTGTATCTGAATCAATACCTCAACGCTGTCATCCTATATAAGTTAAGGTTTATAAAAATTTAAAGAGTAAAAATTGTCAGAAAATCAATTCTTTTATTTATATTTCAAAAATAAAATTTTCTTAGGAATTTCTTTGCAAACTGATTTTTGGTATTCCATGATTATAAAATATAGCGAAAATGTTAATTAATAATAAAAGTATGTTTTTTCACAAAAAATAATTACTTAAAAACGAAGTATATTATCTAGAAAAATCAAACTGTCTAAGTTCTCTCTTACTATATATCTCAGACAAATGTATAAAAAATGAATGTATTATATGCCTTGTCTTTATACGTACCGTTAGATAAGCATGTAGTTAATAAAAACAACAACCTTTATAGAAAATTTATAGAAGATTAATAAGCACTTCTGACTGTAAAGAAAAATAAGTTATTAAAAACTTGTATAGTATTTAAGGAGGCTTCGGTGGTCTAGTAGACCTAAAGCTACAACATTTTTTACAAAGATTCATTTACACATTCTAATCTGCAAACTGATATAACAGGAAATAGGGTTCTTAACATAACGGAAAAAATTTTTGTTACAAAGACTTTGTTTTGATTCTTAAATATTCACCTCACTGAGTAATGCAAACAAGTATAAGGAATATAACAGCTTAGAATTTTACATCAAATGTCCCCTGCATGAATGAAGAAAATATAATTAGAATTATTTTCAAGTAATTTATCACAATGACATTACGTCTCATTATATAAGCTAAGCTATAGAAGTTTCGAAACCCATTTTATTCATCGATAAAGCATTTTCAATATTTTGACTTTGGTATATAACCAACTGGGTAAAGGATTTTCATGAGACAAAGCTTATATTCTTTGTATTTTGGTCATAGTTATGATTTCAAAAGTTTCAAATATGAAAATTTCCTAATTTTAAGTTTTCTTATATCTGTTGTGATTTTTACCATTTAAAAATCACTTATTGAAGTAATTTATTGAAGTATAACTCTTCGAACCAGAACTATGATTAAAATACAAGGAATGTAAGCTTTATCTCATAAAAATTCATTACCCGGTTGCTGGAAAAAAATATTTACTTCAATAAATCATTTTTAAATGGTAAAAATCACAAAAAATGTAAGAAATCTTGAAATAAGGAAATTTCATATACGCAACTTTTCAAATCATGAATATGACCAAACTATGAAGGATATAAACTTTATCTCATGTAAATCCATCACCCGATTAGTTATTATATACCAAAGGCAAAATATTGAAAATGCTTTACCGATTCATAAAATGGGTTTAGGAATTTTTAGCTTCTTAGCTTACATTATCAGAGGTAATGTCTTTTTCTTGATGCCCTGATGGAAAGTACGTGGTTTCGCCATTGTTTTCGATGGCGAAAGAAGGACATTTAACCATTGATTCTGAGTTGGTAACTAGGCAACTGTAGACTTTATTAATAGATTGTTTTAGAGGTTTAGTCAACATATTCAAAGTCATTAACCTATATTTACAACAAAAACTATCACTTCTGATCATCAAGGTACACCCGATGGACATTGATTCTAGCAATGCATGTCCCGTTAGTGGCACTCACACATAACCTTTTGAATGTTCATATCATTTTCGAGGTATGTTAACGATTTAAATATTATGTGTGACAGTCACTAACGGGGTATGCATTGTCAGAATCAATGCGGCCCATCGGGTATACAAGTGATTTATATTGCTTTAATTTGTGAAATGGATAAAAGATTGTTCGTTAATAATGTCTCACTTTTTGTGAGAATTTCTTCTTGACTGATCATTTATTTTTTCAGATACAAATAAAGTAGTTGACTTTGTTGCTGCAAATGGAGCAAAAGTACCGCATGTTTAATAATTGTACGTGTAACAATTGTAACAATTGCACGTAAAATAAAAATATTTTACATGATCTTCAGTAAAATTCCCTTATTAAAATTATGCACGTGATGTTTTCGATGCCCGCCCCGCCGACCAGCAGCACTCGCTGCGCTCGTGCCGCAAATGTCGGGGGCGGGCATCGAACTCAATGCTCTCGAGCCCGTCGGGTGCGTTATCATTGTCAGTGGCAAACGTACTTTCCACCGGACATCAAGAAAAATAGTATACGGTACACGATACGAAACTTCAAGGCCCGCCACTGTTCTTCAACTTTCGTCACTTGTACCATAATGTACTATATGATACATTACTTGAAAATAATTATAATTATATTTTCATTTTCAAAATGAAAATTTTATGATATTTTGAAAATCAATGTAATTAAATTTGGTTCATTACTGCATCTATGCCTTATTGTGAATGTGTGTGTGTATGTATCGCTAACAGACATTACAAAACTATATATAGATTAGCTGCTCCGTTTTAACCAGGGGTTAAATAATTCTTATTAAAATAGCACTAATTATGATTAAATAATTTTTTTAACTCTAAAGACAATAAAACTTTTATAACAAACAAAATCAAAGCAGTTAGAAAAAGGCCATTTGATGATAACTAGTTCAACAAGTATAATAGAAATTGGAATTAAAAATTTTTTAGTTCAGACATTGAAGTTTGATAGAATATGAATAAATTGAAGACAAGATGTTCCGACAAATCAACAGGAACAAACGATACACTAAATATTATATGTATATATATTATTTAACTGCACTTAAAATTACTCACACACAAGCCTAAATAAGCAGTTCATTTGGTAAATAGATGCTATACTGCTTGGTTTCTAATATAATAAATACTTATACCCTGCTGTAATGCTGCTTAATCGTATCTACACTTTCTTTAAACCACAGTAATGTAATCAAACACTTTAACAAATGCTTGGAAACTAAGATATTTATCACCAGCTTTTGTAATAAACATTAAAACCTTACCTTATAAAGTGATTCAGCATGCAATCAGGGTATAAGTGGATGATTTGTAAACAGTAAATTCAATAAATAGCCAGTTAAGATATAAGTCAAAGTAGTATTATGTATTAAATAATATTACTCATTGACACGGAAATTCAGTTCAAGTTGCTCGAACGTGTAGTCTAAAATGAAATCTTGTCAAACTAATATTGTTCTAAAATATTTTTAAATCTTAAACTGTAAAATATTACCAGCAGCTGTATGTCTAAATAAATTTTTAACTCTGTAAAGAATATAATATTGTTATAATAAACAAAATCAAAGTCACTGTTTGAGTAAGCCTTAATTATATGTGAGTAAACATGCTGCGGGTGTTAAAATAAATTTAAGTCACACACAGAAGTAAATTGAAAATAGAAACTATATTCACAAAGTCACTTCTTAAATAAATTACAAATTTTGTTGAAAATTAACATAAATTGAAAAAGGAGTTTAAATTACACTGAGGTTAATGATTTGTATTTGAGTAGTGTGTCCGCAATTCCAAACTATGAGTGCACATTAATAATGGAGTAGTAATCTTTTACTAGAGACAACCAACCTGTGAGTTTTGAGTCTGTCTGCAACTGAAATGAGATTGTCCGTTGATAGTCGCTTGAGTATTTCCTGACACTCCCTCCTGGGCTCACACACAATGAAGCTTGCAATAGAGTCGATTGTACTAATCGTCCTTGCACCTTGAGTATTGCGTGAGTGAAGGGTGATGCGAGTTTCCAGTGAGAGATTGAGTAGAGCTTGTGGTGAGTTGATCCAGTGTCGATTTGAGCCAGTGAAATCCGTTGAGATATACCGATGAGATTTTCAGGTGCGCAGTGGAGAGAGATGCTCCTCGTGGCACGGCTGAAGAAAAAGAGAGCGAGGCCGTGACCTATTTCCTTCTTCTTGGTCTTGGCGATTCACTTCGCGAATCAAATCACAATCTCTCTCACATTTGTATGTGAGAGAGCGAGAGAGACCGAAACAGCGCGAATTCACCTTGTGAATCAGTGTAGTGTCTCGGCTGTTCCGCCGAGAGGCCGCTAGGTGCTGCCGCGCCGTGGCAGCGCCGTGAGTCGTACCAAGCTGAGCATAACCGCGGGAATTCAAATTACTGAATTCCCAAACATTCCGCCCGCCATCAACCGCCAGGTTGATTTAAATTCCGATTGGCACTGGCAAGATGGCGAGTTTTGCAATTGGGCGGGTGAGTTGAGTGGTGGCCGTCTTTATTGTTACAACTCTGGTGAGATTGTCAGTTCCAGGGTGAAGTTGAGTGACTCTTCCGAGTGGCCATTTGCTTGGGGGTGAGTGTTCATCAGTGAGTAGTACCATGGAACCCACTTTTATCTCATGAGAGGGGTGATGCCATTTTGAAATTGATTGAAGCCGTTGAAGGTATTGAGTTGACCAATGCTTCCAAAATTGCTGAGTGATCCGTTGAATGAGTTGCCATTTGGAAAGCCTTGATTCCTTGAAGGTGAGTAAGCTTGGTTCAGGCACTGAGTTCAATGCCTTGCCGATGAGAAAGTGTCCGGGTGTGAGTGCATTTATGTCTTCTGGGTCTTCACTGAGTGGTTCTAGCGGCCTTGAGTTGAGTAATGCTTCTATTTGAGTGAGCAAGGTAGCTGAAGCTTCAAAGGTGAGTTGAGTGTCCTCAATGGTCCGTCGCAGGTGAAATTTGACTGATTTCACTACTGCTTCCCACTTGCCTCCCATATGAGGTGCAGCAGGTGGGTTGAATATCCATTGGATTCCCTCGTTCGCTAGTGAGTTGTACAAGATTGAGTTTTCATGTTGGTGTTGAGAAAATAGAGTCTTTAGTTCCCTTGCTGCTCCGATGAAGTTCGTTCCACAGTCTGAGTATAGTTTGGAGGGTATCCCTCTCCTTGAGGTGAACCGTCTGTATGCCGCTAAGAATCCGTCCGTTGAGTAGTCACTGACCAGTTCTAGGTGAACAGCTGACGTTGAGAAGCACACAAAGATACAAATCCAGCCCTTGTATGTTTTGGACCTTTCCATGAGTTAATGGTGATTGGCCCGGCGTAATCGATCCCAGTGTGAGTGAAAGGTGGTGATGGGGTGACCCTGGCCATGGGTAATTGCCCCATGAGTTGCTGAGCCCGTTGAGCCCGATACCTTGCACAAGTCACACACTTTAAAATATGTGACTTGACCGGTGCTCTGCCTCCGATTATCCAAAATTCCTGCCGAGTGTGTGCCAGAGTGAGTTGAGCGCCACCGTGCAGAGTTGAGAGATGAGCGTTCCGAATGATCAGTGTGGTGAGTTGACTGCTCCGTGGTATAATTGCTGGGTGTTTTGAGTGATGATCGAGTTGAGTTTTTTGAAGCCGCCCTCCTACTCGAACAATTCCTGTTGAGTCTATGTAGGCAGTCAATCGGTTGAATACATGGTTTCTTGGGACTTGAGAATTTTTCAGCATAACAAGTTCTGATTGTAAGTGAACCTGCTGAATGTTCTTGACCCAGAAGAGTTTTGCCCTTTTGAGTAAATCAGTCGTGAGTTTCGATTCATGGTGAGTTTTTCCTTTAGCCTTAAATCGATCACATGCGAGCATTACCCATCCAGTTATTCTTATGAGTTGAGTGAGTGATGAGTAATGATCGATGATGTCCCACAATTTGCTTGAGTTTGACTTGGCTGCGGTGAGTGTGACCTTAGCCCTTATTTCTGGAAGGTTGGTTTCTTGGATAGAGGTTGCTTGAGAAGGCCAAGCTGATTCTTCCTGGCAGAGCCAACTTAGTCCATGCCACCATAAGTAATGCTCTCTGAGTTGTGAAGTGAGTAACCCGCGCGAGGCACAATCCGCTGGATTGTCTGCTCCAGGCACATGTCTCCATTGTGCTGTTGGAATGAGTTCTTGAATTAAGGCAACTCTATTTCCAACAAAGTCCTTCCATTTTGAGGGGTGTGAGCGTATCCATGTAAGTGCTACCTTAGCATCTGTCCACAGATGAATGTGTGAAATTGGCAATCGTGAGTTTTCCAAAATGTGTTTTGCCAACTTAGTGAGTAAAACTGCCGCTCCCAATTCCAATCGTGGGATTGACAGTCGTTTGAGTGGTGCCACTTTTGTTTTAGAGATGAGAAATGATGATGTTGAGTGAGAGTTTGGTGTTGTAGATTTAATGTAAAGAACTGCAGCCATTGCTTGTTGTGAAGCATCCGAGAAGCCATGAAGTTCTACAATTGAGTTTTCCTGAATTCCTAACCACCTGGGTAAGGCGATTGTCTTCAGGTGAGTGAGATCTTCTCGGATGTGCAGCCATTTCTTCACGATTGCGTTTGGCAGAGATTCGTCCCAAGACAGCTTGTGTAGCCACAGTTCTTGCAGGAGGATTTTTGATGTGATTATAACCGGTGATATAATTCCAATGGGATCGTATAATTGAGATACTTCAGAAAGTATAATCCGTTTTGTTATCATTTCCTGGTGAGGTGGCAGCGTTGTTCTGAAGGTGAGTTTGTCCGAGTGTGGGAGCCATTTCATCCCGAGTATATTTGTAGCGCAATCATCTAAAGGCACAGCTTCTTCAGCTGGAGGCTCTTTGAGGAATTCCTTGAGGAAGCCAGATGAGTTTGAGTTCCATTTCGCTAATGGAAAACCGCCCGCCTTGCATAGTGCGGTTAACTGCTTGGCCTTTTCAATGAGAAGTTCCTTTGATGCAGCTCCACCGAAGATGTCATCCACATACCTTCCAAATAGAAGTGAGTCTATGGCAAGTGGATATTTGTCTCCTTCATCCTTTACCAGCTGAAGAAGAGTCCGAATTGCTAAGTAAGGAGCTGCTCGTGTTTCGTAGGTGACTGTCGTCAAGTGGAAGTGAGTGAGTTGACCCGTTTCATCTACCCATAAAATGCGTTGTAGATTCCAATCTTGAGAGTGAACCTTGATCTGACGATACATTTTTGTAATGTCAATTGAGAAGACAAATGGTTGAGTTCGAATCCAGATGAGAACATCCACAATGTTAGGTGAGAGGTTAGGTCCAGTATGCATGATGTCATTGAGTGATTTTCCATTTGTTGTGAGTGCTGAACCATTGAAGACTGCTCTGAGTTTTGTCGTTGAACTATCTTCTCGTAATACTCCATGGTGAGGAAGATAGTAAGATGGTTTGGCAGATATGTCCTGTGGAGGGATCCGCACCATGTGGCCCAATTTGCAGTATTCATCCATGAAAGCGTAGTACCTTTCCTTGTAGATGCTTTCTTGATTGCATTTTATGAGTATTCTCTTGAGGCACGCTTGAGCTTTTCCGAATGAGTTTCCAAGTACGTCTGCAGAGTCGGTGAGAGGTAATCTGACTTGGTATCGTCCATGAGTATTTCTTGTATGAGTCTCAGCAAAGTGTTGTTCACACAATGCGTCTTCCTTGTTGAGTTTGACTGCAGACGTTGATGGTGGCTCTTCTTGAACCCAAAAGCGGGTTAGTAGTTTCTGCAAGTCTTCAGTGTTGAGTGGGGCCGTTGTATGATGTACTACCTTGTGTTGCACAGCTGAGTTTGATGGACCTATTAGCAGCCAGCCGAAAATTGATAATTGTGCGATCGGTTCAATCACACTTCCCCTTATGAGATTAGGTTTGATGATTTGGCCGTAATAGTCCGCTCCGATAAGTACATCTACTGGTTGAGGTTTCCAAAATGTCGGATCAGCCAAGTTGAGTTTCTCTGTATGTTGCCACTGACGTTGCTCACATTCTTCTGATGGTAATAGTGTTGAGACTTGGCGTATAATGTGAGCTGTGATCCGAATGGTGAGATTTTTGTAGATGGTGCGTAAGGTGAGTTGAGCCTTTCCGAGAGTTTGAGTTGAGTGCGTGCCGCCAACTCCAAGAATTGGTATAGTTGAGTGTTGCCGCTTAATGTTGAGTAAATCCACAGAATCCTTGGAGATGAATGAGAGTTCCGAGCCTGAGTCAATGAGTATTCTGAGTTGATGAGATGTCACCGGTGAGTCGTACCATGCCAATGCAGTTGCAAGTAAAGTGAGTTGAGAAGTTGAGTAATCATGTTGAGTTTGACCGTGTTGTGAGGTGATTGCGCCGTTGTCCTAATTTTGAGTTGATCCGGATGCTGAGGTGGTTTGAGTCTTGCCTTCAGGGTCTCGTGACACATGTATCATGGTGTGATGATTTCCATTGCAACTCCTGCACTTATATTGCGACTTGCAATTCTTGGCTGAGTGCAGACCGAGGCAGTTATAGCACAGCGGCTTCTCCATTACAAATTTTCTCCGTTGTTGTTCATTCAGCAGTTTGAATTTTGGACAAGCCACAATAAAGTGCGAGTCCCCATAATACGTGCATGGATGCTGTGAAATCCTGGGTGAGTGTGTCACTTTGTGTGAGTCTTGCCATGCTTGAGTTGGACTGGTGACGTGAAGAGACCTTGATGGTTTTGAAGTTTGCGTAATTGATGGCTTTGGAGTGGATGTTGATGAGTCCGCCGCAATTTCCAATGCACGCACCCGCGCGATCAGGAAGGACTCAAATTCCTCAAACGTTGGCAGCTCAGTGTTGGAAACGCGAGAAGTCTCCCATGCTTCTCGTGTTGACCTGTCAATTAGCTTTGACAGGCAATGAGCTAATATACAATCTCCTAGCTGCTCTTGCGATACCAACATGTGGAGTGATTTCCGAATTTTTGAGATCTCCGAGATCAATGTGTTGAGTGTGGCCGGGTTTTTTGATGTAACAGCAGTCAATTCAGATAAATGATCAAGCTGATCATTTAATAGCACCCGTTTATTTTCAAACCTTGTCACTAATGTAGTCCATGCAGGTGTTAGAGACTCATCGCTGAGTGAAAATCCTTGTATTAGTGTGAGTGGTGTTCCGCTGAGAGAGCTGCGCAGGTAGTGTAGCTTCTCATAATTTTTGAGTCCAGGCCGATTCAGAATTAATCCAGAGAACATTTCCTTATATGAGGGCCACTCAGTATATGCTCCGCTGAATGTGGGCAGCTTTATTTCTGGCAACTTGCTTAAATGAGTGTGTTGAGTTTCTCCGATGCTTGGTTGAGTGACACGATGCTTGGACTTCCAGACTTCCTCCAAACTGCTAACCTCGAACACAATAGTATGGTATGATTCATGGATTGACTTGTGAAACGCTGACTTAAAGTAATCGTTGTCTGCGAAGGCTGCTGGACAACTTGCTTCAATGACAGCATGATCCTTTTTATATAAGGAGTATAGCTCCTCAGCATCCTGCTTCCAAGCCAGTATCACTGGAAGAGTGGCAGTTTCCTTCCTGATCCTAATGTAAGCAATAATCCGTTCCAATGAATCAAGCCGCAGGTACTGAGAATTCACCTTACATAGAAATGAAGCTGGAATTGACTCTGGAGATCTTGAACGAGTTTTGACATGGGTGTCAACCACAGTGAGTTCAGGCATAGTGAGTAGGCGGCTGCCAGTCTGCTTAACTTCCCCCTTTGCTGCAGCTGCGGTGGCTGGAGTCGCTTGATCCTCTTTATTGATGGCATCCTCTTGTTCAGAAATGACAGCGCCTGCTTGTTCCAATTCCTTGAGTTCATCCTTGTTTGAGTGTGCCATGATGATAACCTGTGAGTAAATTCCATAATGAGTGTTTATTCACTGGCTCGAGTCACACCACAGCATGTAAATCCGGCTCGAAGGACCAAAATGTTTGAGTAAGCCTTAATTATATGTGAGTAAACATGCTGCGGGTGTTAAAATAAATTTAAGTCACACACAGAAGTAAATTGAAAATAGAAACTATATTCACAAAGTCACTTCTTAAATAAATTACAAATTTTGTTGAAAATTAACATAAATTGAAAAAGGAGTTTTTTACACTGAGGTTAATAATTTGTATTTGAGTAGTGTGTCCGCAATTCCAAACTATGAGTGCACATTAATAATGGAGTAGTAATCTCTTACTAGAGACAACCAACCTGTGAGTTTTGAGTCTGTCTGCAACTGAAATGAGATTGTCCGTTGATAGTCCCTTGAGTATTTCCTGACACTCCCTCCTGGGCTCACACACAATGAAGCTGTTAAATGAGCAATGGCAAACAATTATAATTGAATTGCTGCCTTGAGTTTTTCTAATTCACATGTTCACTGTAACACTTGCCGCCGGTGCCAACACGTGGTTGGCAACATAACCTCTAGTATTGTGAGAGATTTTACCTTGCAATAGAGTCGATTCTACTAATCGTCCTTGCACCTTGAGTATTGCGTGAGTGAAGGGTGATGCGAGTTTCCAGTGAGAGATTGAGTAGAGCCTGTGGTGAGTTGATCCAGTGTCGATTTGAGCCAGTGAAATCCGTTGAGATATACCGATGAGATTTTCAGGTGCGCAGTGGAGAGAGATCCTCCTCGTGGCACGGCTGAAGAAAAAGAGAGCGAGGCCGTGACCTATTTCCTTCTTCTTGGTCTTGGCGATTCACTTCGCGAATCAAATCACAATCTCTCTCACATTTGTATGTGAGAGAGCGAGAGAGACCGAAACAGCGCGAATTCACCTTGTGAATCAGTGTAGTGTCTCGGCTGTTCCGCCGAGAGGCCGCGAGGTGCTGCCGCGCCGTGGCAGGGACGTGAGTCGTACCAAGCTGAGCATAACCGCGGGAATTCAAATTACTGAATTCCCAAACAACGGGTATTAAGACTACACCCCTTTTTCCTTAGATTTATTATATTTTTAGCTTAATTTGACTTTCGTACGATAAATGGAGTAAAATTGGTTTAATCGTTTTGATATTTTGTGGAGATGTAGAGTTTGTATATTTCTTTTGTATGAATTTTTTAGGCAAAAGTATTGATTTATAAATTTCAGAGACATTTCAGATGTTCAAATTTTGTTTTTTGTTAACATTTTTTTTAAACCGTAATTTTTTGTGAACGGCCTTATGTATCAGCTTTGAATTTATAGATAATTTTGTATACGTGATATTTGAAATATTTGTGTGAAATTTTATCAAGGTCATAATTACTTTGTCTATAAATTTCAGAAATATTTGAGGTTAAAATTTTTAAAAAACTTTTTTTCAAATTGTCATTTCTCGAGCTTTATAAAAAATGAAATAAATGAAATTAAATAAACATGAAATTTATAGACCATTTTGTATCACTGATAGAAAGACGGATTTGACACAAAGTCTCCGGCTTGGCTGTTAATGAACGTGTACTTGAATAGTGTCATATGCCGTCGGATTAAGAGTGAAGAAATTGAGCAGTTGGCATAAATACTTGAAAAAGTTCAACTTCACCGACGCTATTCCTTAACAATTAAGAAATGGTTCGTTAAGAAATCACTAAATTAAGTTTAAGGAAGCAATGGAATCTTCGAAAAATAACTCTTTTTGAAATTAGAACGTATTCAGCATTTCATTTGTTGACATTAACTTCAATGTAAAGGGATCAGCGTTGGCCCCGCGAGCAGCGTTGGCCCCGCGAGGATTCTCCCGGTAAAACGGAATCATTTGATTAACTTCAGAGCGAACCAGAACGGAATCATTTGACTAAGTTCAGAGCGCTGCTCCGGCAGACCGCGACGAAGAGAGCAGATACTATAGCAAAGAATCAAGTGTTCTGTTGAGTTTTCCTTTTTACAAGAGTAAATTTGTGGAAATTATGATGTTAACATACAAGAACATATTTTAGCAGCGATGAAGAGAATTCAGATATGTATTATATACTTATTATATTCTAATAATTTTTCAGTTTTTGCCTTAGCGGAAATATTTTTGTTCTATAAAGTTTTAAAAACTGTTGGTAAGAGTTTACTATAAACTGTTAATTACCAATTATTAATTCATTTAAAATGTCATTAAAAATTATTTGAAAGTGTTTCAAACTCGTATAAACTATTTGAAACTGCGTTCAAAATCCTATATTTCGTAACATTTATAAACAGTTACAAATAGTTTTAAGTAATTTTTGACAATTATTAGCTGTTATTGACATTAATAATTTAGTACAAGGTGAATAAAAATTATTCGAATAGATACTTTGTGAGTTTTATTTTTCATTTCAGAAAAACGTGTACATTGCAATGTCAGCCATAGGACTAAATTTTGGAGCTGAGAACTGATTGAAAATGATTAATGGCAATCATATCTGGACTGGTGCGAATAACTTTGATCAAGATAAAAGTTATTATGTTTAAGGGAGGTGAATAATTATGTGTTATCGGGTTCATAAACTTTATGGAACTTTATGTAAAAGCTTTTGGATAGAAGAAAATATTGATGAGTGACCCGTGAGCATAAATAAACAATATAATTTATGATGCTGATTTGACATATTGGTCTGAGCTTTGGTTTGACATCTTCAACGACATTAGTTGATATCAGTGCTGGGCTATTGTCCACATTTACTGAAGCACCCGTTAAAAGATTGTGTTAAATGAATATTGATATACTGAAAAAAGAGAAAATGATGTGTTATTGTGAAAAATGTAGTGAATAAAAGTGTTCAGTTAATCTAATTTATGATTTTGTCAAGGTGGGAGACGTCAAAATGTTTCAGAGGAGATCTTTGTAAATATTTTTCTACACAAACTTTAAAAATTCTCAGTGATTCTTAGTTCCTAAACTGGTTGTGATTCTTAATTTTACTAGATTATGTGTGACAATTATGGGTTATTAATTTAAGTTGATTCAATCAATAATAATTTCATATGTACTCTATAGTGTTTGCAACTGAATAATTTTTTCACGAATTGTGGATTTAGAATGTTTTATAAATGGCTATAATATCTGGGCTGTTGCGAATAACTTTGATCAAGATAAAAGTTATTATGTTTAAGGGAGGTGAATAATTATGTGTTATGAGGTTCATATACTTTATAATAAGCTTTTGCATAACAGAAAATATTGGTGAGTGACACGTGAGCATAAATATACAATATAATTTATGACGCTGATTTGAAATATTGGTCTGAGACTTGGTTTAAAAAGAATTTGTCATCTTCAACAAAATTAGTTGATATCAGTGCGCTGTGCTATTGGACATATTTACTCAAGCACCAGTTAAAAGAATATGTTAAATGAATATTGAAATATTTTAAAAAGCGAAAATGATGTGTTATTGTGAAAATTTTAGTGAATAAAAGTGCTCAGTTAATCTAATTTATAATTTTATCACAGTGGGAGACGTCAAAATGTTTCAGATGAGTTCTTAGTAAATATTTTTCTACATAAGATTTAGATAATAATTTGAAAAAGTTATATCCATTCAAGAATGTCAAGAAAGCTTTAATAATTCTCAGTGATTCTTAGTTCATAAACTGGTTGTGTTTCTTAATTTTACTAGATTATTTGTGACAATTATGGGTTATTAATTTAAGTTGTTTCAATCCATAATAATTTCCAAAGTTCTCTATAGTGTTCACAACTGAATGATTTTCTCAAGAATTGAGGATTTAAAGTGATGTTTTATGTACATAAATGGCAATCATATCTGGACTCTTGCGAATAACTTTGACCAAGATAAAAGTTATCATGTTTAACGGAAGTGAATTATGTGTTATGAGGTTCATATACTTTATAATAAGCTTTTGCACACAAGAAAATATTAGTGAGTATAGTGACACGCAAGCATAAATATTATGAGGTCCATAAACTTTATAATAAGCTTTTGCATAGAAGAAAATATTGGTGAGTGACACGTGAGCATAAATATACAATATAATTTATCACGCTGATTTGAAATATTGGTCTGAGACTTAAATTGGTTTAAAAAGAATTTGTCATCTTCAACAAAATTAGTTGATATCAGTGCGCTGTGCCATTGTACATATTTACTCAAGCACCAGTTAAAAGAATATGTTAAATGAATATTGAAATATTTTAAAAAGCGAAAATGATGTGTTATTGTGAAAACTTTAGTGAATAAAAGTGCTCAGTTAATCTAATTTATAATTTTATCACAGTGGGAGACGTCAAAATGTTTCAGAGGAGTTCTTAGTAAATATTTTTCTACACAAGATTCAGATAATAATTTCAAAAAGTGATATCAATTCAAGAATGTCAAGAAAGCTTTAATACAAATGATAATCATATCTGGACTGGTGCGAATAACTTTGATCAAGATAAAAGTTATTATTAAATATTTTCGATTTAAATTGGTTCCTAGATTGGAGAAATATTAGAAATTTGGAGCAAGGGATTTCTCAATTGAAAATGACCAAAGCTGAGCTTTTTGTCAAAAATAGCTAAATATGAGGCAATTGGAATTGGTGGCTTGGGCTTAAACGAGAAATAAATCGATTACAACACTCAAAAGCTCTGTTAGCATCTAAAGAAGGTCACTTAAGGTCTCAAGTAGAATCAGTTTAAATGTTTAAATAAAATTGGAAGGTATGAAACAACATCATGAAGAACGAAAAAAGACACTTGCAGATACAAATAACTCGCATGACAGAATATCTAGATTTATAAATAGGCTACAGAAAAAGATGCAACTTGTGACAAGAGAAAGCAACATGTACAGGCAACAACTAGATACATATGAAATAGAAATATCTGGATACCAAAATAATAGTTAAGAACGAAAGCAAGTTAGTAAAGAAAAGCAAGAAAGTTAACTAACGAGAATGGTAAGAATTCTGAATAAATGGTTGACGTGAATGAAGCTCCTTAATATAATACAAAATAAGGAACATTAAAATTTCATTTACTACTTTGATCATGGCACTTGTAAATTAAATATCAATAATTTTAAGTATAAATAAATTTCTACAAAAAGTTGCATAAATTTTTTCCTTTTTTTAATTTTAATTTTTCTATTCTTACATAGTCTCTTAAAAAGTTGTGGAATCCAGAAGTATTCTACGAAAGTCATAACTTATGGACAAGTGTATATTATCATTCCTTGCCAATTCTTTAATTTATTAATAAGAATTAAAAGTTCACGCAAAACCTACGTGTTTCGAAAATAAATTATTGTTATTATCTCTCTTAACAACTGCAAAGTTTCTTTTCGAAAAACAATAATTACATAAAACATATTTAAATAAGAAAAATGAAAAGTTTAGGGAAAACTTATATGCTACCCAAAATAAATTATTTTTATTATCTCTCTAAACCACCGTTAAGTCGCTTTGTAAAAAAAAAATTCAGCACCCCCGTCCCCTCCTTTTCTCTCATTTTTTCTTACTTAACAACTGTATAACGACACCACGAAAAACTTTCAGAAGAGCCTAAATATTTTTTTGAAACAGCCAACAAGACATTCTGTACAAGAATAATATACTAACAAACTTTATTTGGAAATTAGAACTACAGAATGTTTGAAAAATGTTTTTTCTAAAAAGAAAGCATTAACATTTTTTTCTCGAAAATAATTTTTGATATATTCATTTATCTAAATTAAAGTAGAAATAATAAAACTTTCTGCGAAAGTATAAAATAAGGCACGTATAAGGTTTTCCTGGAATCTATAAAAATAAAAAGAAATATATTTTCATATGACTTTACAAATTAATAGTATTGAAAATTTATTATCGTACATAAAATACAGGTTTGATTATATTATTTCAAGAAACGTTACTAATGTAATCATTGTATCGAGCTCCTTATAGAAACATTCAAATTTAAAACTTTTATTGTGACTAACAATACTTCTATTTAATAATAATATTAAAAATATACTATATAATAAACTCTCATAACATTATACAAATATTTAAACTAAGGCAAGTATTAGCCTCTCTCTCTTCCTCTTCCTCTCTCTCTCTCTCTCTCTCTCTCTCTCTCTCTCTCTCTCTCTCTCTCTCTCTCTCTCTCTCTCTCTCTCTCTCTCTCTCTCTCTCTCTCTCTCTCTCTCTCTCTCTCTCTCTCTCTCTCTCTCTCTCTCTCTCTCTCTCTCTCTCTCTCTCTCTCTCTCTCTCTCTCTCTCTCTCTCCCTCTCTCAACATTCGTCAAACTGAATACCAAAAACTTTAATAAGAGCTTAAATATTTTTTTTAAACAATCAACACGTTTTTAAGAAGAAGAAATTTTTTAAGTAAGTTTTAACAACACAATTTTTAAGCAGTCCTTTTATTTCTTCGAATCTTATCAAGTCAATAAGCACACTTTGCAAATGGTGATAATTTTTTCATAACTCTTCAAATAATAATATTGTTAATATAAAACTTTCTATGAAAGTATAAAATGAGGCAAGTATAGTATATTATCCTACGCCTAAATCGATTTTTCTGCTATAGCCGTTTCCGAGAAACGTGCTATCTGCTAGCTTATAAAATTAAGCTAGCAGACCGCTTTCTGGTAACTTTGCGAGTATTCGATTTGGCGATTATGGAAAAAGGACATATTTTTGTGCTTATTTTCTGCTGTCAGATAGCCGAAGCTAAAAAACACAAAATCATTTGGGAGTCCCAGTACGAGACATATGAGGGAGTTACGTAGATGTCGAATAATTAGGAAAGATAATTATTAAAATAATTCTTAATCGCAAGTAGCAGGGAAAAGCAAGGTCCCCGCGTATAAGGGAGTTAAGAATGAGTCAAATTAGGCTACAAAATTATTTAAATAATTATTAATTCTAAGTAGCGGGGGGGGGGGGCGTACGTGTGCCCAATTAGTCAAGAAAATTATTTAAATGATCCTAAAATCCAAATAGCCGGGGAAGCGAGGTCCACGCGTATAATGAAGTTAGGTAGACGTGCAAAATTAGGCAAGATTATTATTTAAATAATTCTTAATCGCAAGTAGCCTGGGGGAACAAGGTCTTTGGGTACAAGGGAGTTACGTACTCGTGCAAAACTAGGCACAATCATTATTAAAAAATTCTCAAACCCAATTAACCGGGGAAGCAAGGTTTACGCATATAAGGAAGTTACCTAGACGTGCTAAATTAGAGAAGACAATTATTTAAATAGTTTTGAAACCAAAGTTGATGGGGAAAGCAAGGTCCACGCTTATAAGAAAGTTACGTAGACATGCATAATTAGGAAAGATAATTATTTAAATATGTTGAATGTATAACGCCATCCATTTTTATATTAAATAGTTGAGGACGATCTTTGGAGGCAAAATGAAATGATCTTATTTCTTTATGGCAACGTTTCGTTGTCTTAGTACGCCAACCTCATTGAGTCGAGAATAACATCTGATCGACGTATGATATATACGTTTATAATTTCGGCCTGATGAGGTTGGCGTACTAAGCCAACGAAACGTTGCCATAAAGAAATAAGATCATTTCATTTTGCCTCCAAAGATCGTCCTCAACTATTTAAATTATTTAAATAGCTCTAAGACCTAAGTAGTCGGGGGAGGCGAAGTCCACACGTACAAGGGAGTTACGTAGATGTGCCATATTTGGCAAGACAATTATTTAAATAATTCCAAAATCCAAGTAGAGGGGAAAGCAAGGTCCGCGCGTATAAGGAAGTTATGTAGACGTGCAAAACTAAGCAACATCATTATTGAAATTATTCTAATACACAAGTAACCGGGGAAGCAAAGGCACCGCGCCAGCAAAGTTACGTAGATGTACCAAATTAGGCAAGATCATAATTTAAATAATTCTAAAACCCAAGTAGCTGGGAAAGCTAGGCCCACGCGTATAAGGAAGTTACCTAGACGAGCTAAATTAGGGAAGACAATTATTTAAACAGTTCCAAAACCCAAGTTGGCGGGGAAAGCAAGGTCCACGCATATAAGGGAGTTACGCAGACGTGCATAATTATAGGCAAAACAATTATTTAAATTATTCTAAGACCCAAGTTGCCGGGAGAGCAAAGTCCACGCGTATAAGGAAGTTACCTAGACTTATAAAATTAGGCAAGATCATTACTTAAATAATTCTAAAACTCAAGAAACCGGGGGAAGCGAGGTTGTCCCGTATAAGGAAGTTACCTAGACGTGCTAAATTAGCGAAGACAATTATTTAAATAGTTCCAAAGCCAAGTTTCGGGGAAAACAAGGTCCACGCGTATAAGGGAGTTACGTAGATGTGCATAATTAGGAAAGATTATTATTTAAATAATTCTTAATCGCAAGTAGCCTGGTGAAACAAGGTCCTCACGTACAAGGGTGTTACGTAGCCGTACAAACATAAGCAACATCATTAATGAAATTATACTAATGCACAAGTAACCGGCGTAGCAAAGGCAACGCGCACAGCGGAGTTACGTGGACGTACTAAATTAGGCAAGGTCATAATTTAAATAATTCAAAAACTCAAGTAGCCGGGAAAGCAAGGCCCACGCGTATAAGGAAGTTACCTAGACGTGTAAAATTAGGCAAGCTCATTACTTATATAATTCTAAAACTCAAGAAACCGGGGGAAGCGAGGTCGTCCCGTATAAGGAAGTTACCTAGACGTGCTAAATTAGCGAAAACAATTATTTAAATAGTTCCAAAGCCAAGTTTCGGGGAAAACAAGGTTCACGCGTATAAGGGATTTACGTAGATGTGCGTAATTAGGCAAGATTATTATTTAAATAATTCTTAATCGCAAGTAGCCTGGTGAAAGAAGGCTCTCACGTATAAGGGTGTTATGTAGACGTGCAAAACTAAGCAACATCATTATTGAAATTATTCTAAAACACAAGTAACCGGGGATGCAAAGGCAACGCGCACAGCGGAGTTACATAGACGTACTAAATTAGGCAAGGTCATAATTTAAATAATTCAAAAACTCAAGTAGCCGGGAAAGCAAGGCCCATGCGTATAAGGAAGTTACCTAGCCGCGCTAAATTAGGGAAGACAATTATTTAAACAGTTCCAGAACCCAACTTGGCGGGGAAAACAAGGTCCACGCATATAAGGGAGTTACGCAGACGTGCATAATTATAGGCAAAATAATTATTTAAATTATTCTAAAACCCAAGTTGCCGGGAGAGCAAGGTCCAAGCGTATAAGGAAGTTACCTAGACGTGTAAAATTAGGCAATATCATGACTTAAATAATTCTAAAACTCAAGAAACCGGGGGAAGCGAGGTCGTACCGTATAAGGAAGTTACCTAGACGTTCTAAATTAGCGAAAACAATTATTTACATAGTTCCAAAGCCAAGTTTCGGTGAAAACAAGGTCCACGCGTATAAGGGAGTTACGTAGATATGCATAATTAGGCAAGATTATTATTTAAATAATTCTTAATCGCAAGTAGCCTGGTGAAACAAGGTCCTCACGTATAAGGGTGTTACGTAGATGTGCAAAACTAAGCAACATCATTATTGAAATTATTCTAATACACAAGTAACCGGGGAAGCAAAGGCTCCGCGCACAGCACAGTTACGTAGATGTACTAAATTAGGCAAGGTCATAATTTAAATAATTCTAAAACCCAAGTAGCCGGGAAAGCTAGGCCCACGCGTATAAGGAAGTTACCTAGACGTGTAAAATTAGGCAAGATCATTGCTTATATAATTCTAAAACTCAAGAAACCGGGGGAAGCGAGCTCGTCCCGTATAAGGAAGTTACCTAGACGTGCTAGATTAGCGAAAACAATTATTTAAATAGTTCCAAAGCCAAGTTTCGGGGAAAACAAGTTCCACGCATATAAGGGAGTTACATAGATGTGCATAATTAGGCAAGATTATTATTTAAATAATTCTTAATCGCAAGTAGCCTGGTGAAACAAGGTCCTCACGTATAAGGGTGTTACGTAGACGTGTAAAACTAGGCAACATCATTATTGAAATTATTCTAAAACACAAGTAACCGGGGAAGCAAAGGCATCGCGCACAGCGGAGTTACGTAGACGTACTAAATTAGGCAAGGTCATAATTTAAATAATTCTAAAACCCAAGTAGCCGGGAAAGCAAGGCCCACGCGTATAAGGTACTTACCAAGACACGCTAAATTAGGTCAGACAATTATTTAAATAGTTCCAAAACCCAAGTTGGCGGGGAAAACAAGGTCCACGCATATACGGGAGTTACGTGGACGTGCATAATTAGGCAAGACCATTATTTAAATAATTCTAAAACCCAAGTAGCCAAGGGAAGGCAGCTAGGTACTTGCGTATAAAGAAGTTAGGTGGACATACTCAATTAGGCATGATTATTATTTAAATAATTCTTAGTCGCAAGTAGCAGTGGAAAGCAAGGTCCACGCGTATAAGGAAGTTACGTAGACGTGAATAATGTGGCAAAACAATTATTTAAATAGCTCTATAAAACCCAAATAGCCAGTTGAAGTGAGGTATACTTGCGTATAAGAGAGTACGTATGTGTGTAAAATTAGGCTAGATCATTATTTAAATAGCTCCAAAATCCAAGTTTCCGGGGTGGCAATAGGGCAACGCGTACGGCATATTTTCGTAGGCGTACTAAATTAGATGAGGTAATTTTTTAAATAATTCTAAAATCCAAGTAGCCAGAAAAAAAGGTCAACGCATATAAGGATATTACCTAAACGTGCTAAACTAGGCAAGGTCATTACTTAAATATTTCTAAAGCTCAAGTAACCGGGAGAAGCGAGATCCTCGTGTATAAGAAAGTTACTTAGACGTGCAAAATTGTCGCAAGATTATTATTTAAATAATGCTTAATCTTAAGCAGCCGGGGAAGCAAGGTCCACGCGCATAAGGGAGTTACTTAGACGTTCAAAACTAGGGAAGACAATTATTTAAATAGTTCCAACACCCAAGTTGCCGGGAAAGCAAGGCCCACGCATATAAAGGAGTTACGTGGACGTGCATAATTAGACAATACCATTATTTAAATAATTCTAAAACCCAAGTAGCCAGTGGAAGCGAGATACTTGCGTATAAAGAAGTTACCTTGACGTTGTTACGTCCGGCTAATTTGTGAAAAAAAAAAATGTTAGTATTAAATCCCGGAACACATAGCAGTTCCAGGGTAACCAAGAACGGTTACCACGCTCTCTTGTTCGCCGTGTATCGTAAAGTTTTTTCGTTTCTTTTCTTTTACGATAATACTCAGCAACCGCTAGCCAGACTCGAGTTTCCGATTAGGCCGCGATAAGAAGTTCTCCTCTTCACTTTCCTAAAGCTCATCTGGGGACCCAAACATCCGAAGGCGATAACTCTCACGTTTCGCGAGCCTGCATCGGTATGCCTGGCCACACATAGGAGCGTCTGTTCCCGTCTCTCTCTCTCTCTCTCTCTCTCTGTTCGGGATTGAAGTACCCGAAGTGTCCGCCAGATGGCAAGCACCGACGAGCAACCTTCAATGAAAAATACTTCAATGAGTATACATATAGAGGTCTGCGGCAGCCACTATTCAGGTGCTTTATGCACATGCCTTGTTACTTTTCCCCTATACTTTTGCCTATACTTGTTGCGTACATTTGCCTACACTTGTCTTAGTTGCGACTAAGACATATTATTGCCTTTACTTTATTTATTACTTTGCCCTTATCGATTTTACCTATACTTTGCCTTATTGTCGATACTTTGCCTACATTTATTGCCTACAGTTACATTGCCTATACTTTGTTGTCTTATTTGCGAATAAGACACTTTATACTTTGCCTATTTTATTTGAACGCATTTTACGTTCACACCTTTTTCGGTAATCAACTTTTACTTGCGAGTAGAGTTGATTGCATAGACTCTCGAAGTCTTAATTTTCCCTTTTATTTCTTCTCGTTGACAAACTCTAACAATATAAATAACTCGTACACGTTCATTCGTGCACATTTTTGGTCCTTCGAGCCGGATTGAGTTGTCAACCGAGAGGAATACTTGAAAAGCGATCGGATAAAATTCTGTTATTTAGTTGTTCTCAATTGCCAGAGATTTACGACCTCTGACAAGTAAGGCGATTTCGTTGGAGATTTACGACCTCCTAACGAGACCTCGTGTGACTGATCTTCAGCCTCCGCACTCGCACGGCGGGCGGAGTCATCACATCAACTCATAAAACTCAAGAATCTTTAATATTCAACGTTTTTCAAAATGCCATCACTTTCACTTACGCAAACTATCGAGCGTCAGTTCGAATTATTTAATCGAATCTGCAATTCAAGTACCAATATCAAGAAAGTGGGCAAGGACAATATCACTCGTGAGCTTCTCGAAGCTAAGCTACAGATATTATAGAAGAACTGGAAGGAATTCCAAGAAAATCATACTATTGTCCTATCCCAGAAATTTGAAAGTACTAGCCAAAGTGACTATTTTGTTACTGACTGCTATGGAGCGACTGAAGATAGTTACATAAATGCAGTGGTCGATATAGCCCATTGGCTTAAACAATTCCCTCAACAAGCTAATGTGCCTGTTGCGCAGCAACCAGTCTCTACAAGGAAGTTACCTAACATCGAAGTGCCTATATTTTCTGGCAAATTCACTGACTGGTTAGATTTTAAAGATCTCTTTAAAGCTACCATCATCCAAGATGAAAGACTCACCAATGCCGAGAAATTACAACAATTGAAAACGCATGTTCAAGGAGAAGCAGCTGATATGCTCAAAACAATTCAAATTACAGATCTCAACTTCCCTATTGCCTGGAAAAAGTTGGAAGATCACTATACAAACAAACGTCGACTCGTTGCCATTTATACCAAGACCCTACTCGATCTTCCTGCCGTACACTCCGAGTCACCATCTCATTTACAATCCCTTCTTAATACATCGACAAATGCAATCTCGGCTTTAGAGCAACTCAAAAGGCCAACCAATCAATGGGATGATCTACTCGTGCCTATCATTGCTCATAAGCTTGATTTCAAAACCTTATGCGAGTGGGAAAAACAAGTCAGTAAGAGTGCCGATCTCCCTACTTTTGTCCAACTTAGTCTGTTCATCACCGAACGTATTGATTTTTTAGAAACCACCTCCGTACCTAAGTTAAGTAAATCTAAAACTTCAGAAAATAGATCAATTAGCTCTCATGCTACGTTTACCGACAAGTGTGTCTTTTGTACAGACGCACATTTCATTACTCGTTGCAATGCCTTCAAAGCCAAAACCGCAAATGAACGAAAAATCTTCGTGGAAAAAAGGAAGTTATGTTTCAATTGTCTTGGGTTTCACCCAATCAGTAATTGCCGATCTGACAGAAGATGTATCATATGTAACAAACAACACCATATGCTTCTTCACGAAGATACAAATACAAGTTCTCATGTGTCTGCCACTGAACCAATACATAATCACGTCGCTTTCACTGGTCCCTCTTTTGCTGCCAACACTGACCTGCAACTAAGTTTAGTAGCTCAAAGCTCCAGCGTAGAACCTACTCTTCTGGCTACCGCGTTGGTGAAACTACGTGGTGCTGATGACAGAATTCATACTGCTCGAGCTATGATAGATCCTGGATCCCAAAGTTCTTTTGTATCCGAGGTGTTATTAAAGAAGCTTGAACAACCATACTCTGCCACGATAGTGCCGTTGAGTGGTATTGGAGGTTATTCTCACATCCCTGCTAAGGGCCGTACAACTTTGCAATTTACATCCGCCTTTAAGCCTAAAGCACATTTGCAATTAAACGCACTAGTACTTCCCTTCATTACTAAATACACGCAAAGATGCCATGAACTAAAGAATGCCTGGACCCATTTGAAAGGATTACAATTAGCTGACGATTTCAGGGAAACACCTGCTGAAATTGACATTTTACTTGGGGCCGACATCTTCCCAGAGATCTTGCTCAACGGACTGGTCAAAGGACCTTCCGGAACTCCAATGGCCCAACGCACAATCTTCGGATGGATTATAAGCGGACCTATTGCCAAACTTAATACCTCAAAGTCTCCAATTGCAGCATTTCAATCTTAGTTTTCAGATCGGTTTAAATGTCTGCTAAACTAATTCTGTTCGCCTATTGTATGGACGAAAGCGGGCGGTATGTTCGGGATTGAAGTACCCGAAGTGTCCGCCAGATGGCAAGCACCGACGAGCAACCTTCAATGAAAAATACTTCAATGAGTATACATATAGAGGTCTGCGGCAGCCACTATTCAGGTGCTTTATGCACATGCCTTGTTACTTTTCCCCTATACTTTTGCCTATACTTGTTGCGTACATTTGCCTACACTTGTCTTAGTTGCGACTAAGACATATTATTGCCTTTACTTTATTTATTACTTTGCCCTTATCGATTTTACCTATACTTTGCCTTATTGTCGATACTTTGCCTACATTTATTGCCTACAGTTACATTGCCTATACTTTGTTGTCTTATTTGCGAATAAGACACTTTATACTTTGCCTATTTTATTTGAACGCATTTTACGTTCACACCTTTTTCGGTAATCAACTTTTACTTGCGAGTAGAGTTGATTGCATAGACTCTCGAAGTCTTAATTTTCCCTTTTATTTCTTCTCGTTGACAAACTCTAACAATATAAATAACTCGTACACGTTCATTCGTGCACACTCTCGTTTTACAAAGTTTTATGCCACCCATATTTATACTGTATTTTTCCATTGAAATATTTATTTACAGTGGATGCATTTTTAATTCTTTTATGTAAAAAAAAAAAAAAAAAAAAGCAATAGACAATATGGACATTCTCATTTTTTTTTATTATTTAAATAAATCAAGATTTTAAAGAAGATATTCAAAGAAAATGCAAACCTTATTATTCATTATTTTTATTATTGTTATTCATGATTTATAAATCAGAACGCATTGTTAGTAACACCCCTATTAATATATCTAAATTAGTTTATAAAATAAATTTATTATAACGCATTTATTTCACTAAATTCACAAATTTCTCTTTCGTTAATTTATAATATTTAAAGTGCGCGTTTATAGACAGTTAGTAACAAATACAGAGTAAACTAATTTTCCCTCTGTAACTCCAAGGTTAAACATATACCATTTACTTATTATACCTCTTCCAATTAAATCCCTGAGGATTTATTAACTCAACAATTCAATAGATTTTAGTTATCCAAGACTAAACTAGACTATTTCATATCTTTCTATTAAGCTCTTACGTTAGATAATTATCTTCAGCATTTTCTCTCCACATTAATATTTCTTGACTTTATTTTGTATGTTTATGCAAAATATATAAAAACAGAATCTCTACAATTTCCAAATTCAATTAAGAATATTTTAAAGTTCAAATATCTTATGAAATCAAGTACTTTCCGTTCTCTTTCCTGAAAAGTTCATAAACTAACACATTTTAATATCTCACTTATTTCCACAATAGGTTAGTCTATTATATATATATTATTGTACGTTCTTCTGTATAAGTTTTAGCAGTTACTTTAATTCAATGTCCCAATAATATGAAATGAGTAATAGGTTCACATATTAGATTTATGTTGATTTAGATAGTTTATTTTTAAGTTTACATGTTAAGTCTAAATTTGTAGAAGTATAATAGAGTTTATACAAATTTAGTTATTTTTATATACTTATATTTTAGTTCTAACTTATGTGCTAAAAATGCTAATAGCTTAAATTTATCATGAATTCAGGAATATAATTTTTAAATCCGTTTATATTATCGAAAGTCGTCATATTTAGTTTTAAGTTTAATTTTACTAATTTTAAGACGTTTATAATTTCTATATTAAACTAGCATACTGATAATTATAGTCACATACATGCATAATTATCCTTGTTCGGTTTCGTATTTAAAACTGTTTTGTTTAAAATAAAAATTATGTAAATAAATAATCTACTTTGGGTAATGTTTAATTTACGTAATAATTATAATTTATTACAATATTCAACCTTCAGATGCTTTCATTTATCAACTTTTTAAATAACTTTCAATTTTCAATTGATAAATAAGTCTTGTTTTAACGTAAATTCTTTTAATTAGTCATGGGACCGCCCAACTATTTTATACATTTAACGTTTCATTAAAAGATATCTAAAAAAAAAAAAAAAACATAAAAAAAAAAAAAAAAAAAAAAAAAAAAAACATTACGTTAAAGTGGGTTATTTATCCGGATATAAATATAAAACAATAAAATTTTCTTTCATTGACTAATATTCAAACTATAGCAGTTATGCATAACGACGCCTCATTATAAAATCACAGCTTTCGATTATGAGTGAGGGAGGTTCTAAAAATCCGAGCGACCAATAGCGTCCCTCTGCGTTTAAGATAAGGAAGGCGCAGGCATCACTTCGTTAACGCAGCTCGTTCACTTGCGCGTCCGCTCAGTCACTACTCTCAACACCCTCAACCGAAGAGGTCCTCTTTTCTCATTTCACAACTCTCAGAGTTTTTCTAACTTTCTTTCTCGAGCATCAAATTTAATCAGAGTCCCGAGCCACTCTGAAGTTTTTCGAAAACTTAAAAATTTTGTAAAGTTACCGAGCAAGGGTAACCCGTTTGTGTCACGAATAAAATTCATATTTTTGCTAAAAATTATTTTGTTGTGTGTTAAAATTATTTTTTTTCTTTTCTTATTTATAAACCACCGACACCTTTCATAAAAAAACGCAGCAGAGACAACGGATCTTCAAAGCTGCTAAGGACCAGAGAAAAAAAAACAAAGTAAGTGAACATTTTTATTTGCTTTCTTTTAGTTAGATAGAAATATTTCCCCCACATATCTATCCTTTTTTTCATGTATTAATTCGTGTCTCCGTATAGTTTTCCCCTAAAAATAAAAGTGTTTCTTCTAAGCCTGTCCACCTTTTAATAAACACCCAATAGAGATCCTGAGAGTAACAAACATATTAGGGAATCTATTGCGCAAGTCGCCAGTAACTTGACCTTTCTTGTGGGTACATTCCCTAATTAAAATAAAATTAAAAAAATACACAAGAAATTTTAAACCAGAAACACCACTGGTTTCTTTTTATCAAAATTCTAAAATCATAAATCGCGTCGCGCCCTTTGTTGCCCAAACCCTATCCTATCCTATTAGTATCTAGCTCTATCCCGAGCTAGTAGGTTTTCATTAGCCTAGGCTCTAAACAGAGCAATTATTAGTTTTCTTTTAAACTAAATATCGGGTCTTCTTTGGTAGACCCGACGTAACAAATTTGGAGGCCCCGGAGGGATTATAGATACAAGACTAGGTAGGACAAATTTTATATTAGGGCAAGAATATTAGGATTCGTTGTGTTTTCAATCTCAAAAGTGAAAAAATTGTGTTAAATGATATTCTAAGAAAGAAAAAAAAAAACTAACCAGTAATCTAAAGAAAAAAAAGGGGAACTAAGTTATGCTAAAATAAAAATTTAATGTTTTAAAGTTCAAGTCTACGCCTTAAAGCCTCAGAGTCACAAAAGCATGACTATGTGCAACGGCCTCTCGACGAAGTTCATCTAAATCTAAAAATTTTCTAGTTCTTCTAAATCTAAAATTTTACTAAGTTTTTTTAAAAATGAAATTTTTTCTAAGTCTTTTTAAAAAAACTAAAATTTTTCTAAGTCTTTGAAAGTGAAATATAAATGAAAAATTATATTCACTTATTTTACCAAATCTTTCTAAATAAAAAATTTTACTAAGTCTTCTAAATCTAAAAATTTTACTAAGTTCTTTAAAACAAAATTTTACTGTCTTTTAAAAAAAAAAAAAAAAAAAAAAATTTTCTAAGTTCTTGAAAGTGAAATATAAATGAAAAATAATATTCACTTATTTTACCAAATCTTTCTAAATCAAAAATTTTACTAAGTTGTTCTAAATCTAAAATTTTGCTAAATCTTTGAAAGTGAAATATAAATGAAAAATTATTTTCACTTATTTTACCAAGTTTTCTAAATCTAAAACAATTTGTTCTAAATTAAGAATTTTTACTAAGTTTACTAAATCTAAAATTTTACAAGTTCTTCTAAATCTAAAATTTTACTAAGTTCTTTAAAACAAAATTTTGCTAAGTCTTTGAAAGTGAAATATAAATGAAAAATTATTTTCACTTATTTTAACAAGTTTTCTAAATCTAAAACAATTTGTTCTTAATTAAGAATTTTTACTAAGTTTACTAAATCTAAAATTTTACAAGTTCTTCTAAATCTAAAATTTTACTAAGTTCTTTAAAACAAAATTTTGCTAAGTCTTTGAAAGTGAAATATAAATGAAAAATTATTTTCACTTATTTTACCAAGTTTTCTAAATCTAAAACAATTTGTTCTAAATTAAGAATTTTTACTAAGTTTACTAAATCTAAAATTTTACAAGTTCTTCTAAATCTAAAATTTTACTAAGTTCTTTAAAACAAAATTTTGCTATGTCTTTGAAAGTGAAATATAAATGAAAATTTATATTCACTTATTTTACCAAATCTTTCTAAATCAAAAATTTTACTAAGTCTTCTAAAGTCTAAAAATTTTACAAGTTTTTCTAAGTAAAAAAATTTTTCCAAATTTTTACTAAATTAAATTTTTGGCAAGTGAAATAAAAGAGTTTATGTTCATTTATTTTTCCAAGCTTTTCCAAATCAAAACTTTCTAAGTCTTTGTGAGTGAAATAATATAAAAATAGAGAGGAAAAATACATTAAACCTCTATACAAGAATTATACTAAATCTAAAAGAAAATTTTATTTGGTTTACTCTACTAAATTTACAAAATTCCAAATCCCTTATTATTGAAAAGGGAAGTTAGGAGAAATAACTTCTAAATATTTCTTTTATATATCACTAAAACCTCTATTTTTAGAGAAATATGAGGATAAGTTTAAATTATTGTAACTAAAGTAATAATAAGAAATTGCAATAAACAAAATCCAATTTAATTCAAAGTAAAGATTGAATTTTACTTTCTTTTCATTTATCAAATTTATTATTTTGAGAAAATAGTGATTAAGGAATTATTAATTTATTTTCCGCTATTCATTAAATATAATATATAATTTAGCAACCAAATGAATGAAATGATAAAAATAGTAAATTTTTAATTATTGTTTGTTCTAGAGAATTTTTGAATTTCATTAAGTCTATATAAACACTATTATTTAAATTGTTTAATAAGAATTTGAATTACTACTTGTTTTATTTAATATCGCTGTTTAATATCCATTTTTACAATGCCTGTACTAAGAGAACAATGATTCCGGAAATCGGTAACATTGTTTTGGAATATCGTATTGAAAATCGTTTAGCAGAGTTAATATCACGGGTAGAAGCTCTCGAAGAATTTGATAACGATCGTTGGACCACGGTTTCCAGATTACACGACGAGTTGTTGTTTGCACAACATCAAAACTGTCGTCTAAAAACCTTGATTGGCGAAACACTCAGGGAAGTTAATAAACTAACTTACAAGAATGAGAAGTTTTCTATGCATTTAAGCGTAGTAACTAGGAGATTATGTAAATTTGAAAAATCTGTAAAAGCAAGATTTGAGAAACTAGATGAGGAAATTTTAGAGCTTACCCTAGGTTTCCGGAAATTGTCCATTCATTAAGTTTATGCTCCTACTTTATAAAGGACTTTATAGTAAACAAAAAAACGATACTCTAAGCAACGAAAAATAATAACTAATAAAAGATGATATGTTTGAAAAATAAAAAAAAAAAAAAAATAATCTAGAAGAAAGACATTAATATTAATTATTAATTGTTTTTCAGTGGATGAACCTAAAAGGAAAAGGAAGAGACCTTCGGTCTTTCAAAACCTTAGGAAAAAGAAGAGGGAAGAAAAAGCAATTAAACAATTCTGGGAGAGAGTATTGAACGATTTAAAAAATACGCCTCCACCTGCTGAGGTTGAAAATATACCTTTGCCTGTGGATCCTCCAAAGAAGAAGTGCATGGATTGTATAAAGAAGGAATTAACGAAAAAAAAATTGTTGTAAATGTTTTACTTTAAATTATAAAATAAAAAAAAGTTTTGCCACAACCACCATTGGAGTGGATGCTAAAGTTTAATGAAGAATAAAAGTTACCTTTATAAAGTAAATATTTCTTTTTCTTTCGGGTTCTCACCTAATGTCGGTCCTCTAAAAACTTAATAATCTTTATGAGCGACCAGCGAATTACTCGGCAACAGGCCCGGAATAACCAAGAAAAAATTGATGAAATAAATCAGTTCAATCCGTTTGCACCTAATAAACAACTTCCTTATTCCCCAATAAAAATAGAGAATAAACTGGATCAATTACCCAGTACTTCAAAGTCAGGAATTGAAACTGAGGACGGATCACTTTTGGAGACTGATATCTCTAAACTGGAATTTGGGAAAAACAATAAGACTTTGTCGACCCAAAAATCAGTAGATTCAAGTGAAGGTGATTCCGAAGATCCTCAAGGCCCAGTTGATATTAGGATGGCAACCACACCGCAATTTGTAAATATTAAGGACGCACTGAAAATAGTCCCTGAATTTGATGGGAAAAATATTCCCATATCACAGTTCTTAGAAGGTTGTACCGAGGCATTGGCTATGATTGATGCTACAGCTGAACCTAGTCTTGTAAAATTACTTAGAGCCAGAGTCACAGGAGAAGCTAGACAGGCTATCACTGGACAAACGTTTGATACCATTGAAAATTTTAAGAACTACTTTAAACAAATTTATGCTCCTTCTAAGTCAGTTGTACAATTATTAGGAGAATTAGGCAATGAATTCCAGCGGAATGAGGAGTCCGTTATAACTTTTGCGAATAAAGTAAGAATTCTAGGGGCTAGAATTCTTGAAGCAAAAAAATTAGAAAGTGGCACGCTACCCAATACTTTTAACGCCTCTGTAGAAAACAGCTTGCTAGAATGCCTCAAGGCAGGTTTAAAACCAGAAATCGAGCAGCGTTTAGGGGAAGCTGCGACTGTAAATGACATAGTGAAAGAAGCAATAAAGACTGAAAAATTGCTTTTGGCAAGGAAAGCTTTAAGGAAGGGTCAGTCTGGTATAGAAAAAACTGATAAAAAGAAAACCTTTCTCTGTCAATTGTGTAATCAATCAGGGCATGAAGCCAACAATTGCAATTTAATATCCGCAACCCGTATTCTAAGTTGCGTAATATGCAACCAGTTAGGACACAGTACTGATAAATGTCAGTTATTAGTTGCAGGAGCACGGAAAATTGAAGTAAATTGCAGCATTTGTAATAAACCAGGGCATTCATCTGCCCAATGTAAAAAAGGCATGGTATGCCATATTTGCAAAAGAACAGGGCATTTAGCTGCTCAGTGCTACAAAATAGCCATTTGCCAAATTTGTGGTAACCAGGGGCATACTGCTCGCTTATATCAGCCGGTCGATGGGACTACTGCAACCCAGAAAGCAGTTACATGCCAATTGTGCCTGAATGCCGATCACACTGCAGATAAGTGTCACCTACGTGAGGCCAATAAAATTAATAAACCTGTCGCTAATAGTGAGATTTGCCATTTATGTCGGAATACAGGCCATTCTGCTATTTCTTGTAAAGATAGCATTACTTGTGCATATTGTAAGAACAAGGGACATCTAATCGATGCATGCCGAAAAAGAGCTTATAATGAGGCAAAGAAATCGGGAAACGAGCAGACCCCTTCAGGCCCGAGTGCACCTCAAGGGGCTCAGCCGATTCCTCAGCGTTAACACATGCGGCCCAAATACAGGGCTTTACCACGGACGAGTTAATAGCATTAAACTCCACTTTGCATCTAAACTAATTCCTTATGTTTCATTTAAGGAGTGTTTAAATGATGTACTATTCGGTTTTATGTTAGATTCGGGATCTGAAATAAATATACTTAGAATAGGTTTTATTAGTGATAAAACAACCATAGATACAACCAGATCAATGCTAATTACGGGTATTTCTGAAAATCCGGTTCCATTAGGTATGGTTAACAAAAGAATGTTAGGTAAAAATATAGAGTTTATAGTGGTGCCAAATAACTTCCAAATTCCGTTTGCGGGAATTCTAGGCTCACAATTATTCTTATCCTATAATGCTAAATTAGATTTCGAAAATAAATTATTTACTCTAGATGACAAAATCATAGATTTTTGTCAAAACGATAACCCTTGTTACGAAGTCGAAATAAATGCAGTCACCAACATGATGACTGAAAAGGCTCTAGACTGCTTACCATTTATAGAAGTTTTTAACTCACCTTTCTTTAATAAAGGTTACTTTATGATAGATAGCGGCTCTGAAGCTAATCTTATTAAATTGAAATCAATACCCAGTGATCAGGAAATAAATATAGCTGGTTCAGTTTTATTAAAAGGTATTTGTGATGAAACAACAAAATCTCTGGGAGCCGTTGAAATCTGCGTTTACGGTATTTCCTCATTGTTTCATGTGGTACCAAATGATTTTCCAATTCCAAGTGATGGAGTTTTTGGTTCCACTTATTTAACCCAAGCTAAAGCTTTAGTGGATTATGAAAATAAATGCCTCAAGATAGGAAGTCACACCACTCCTTTGGTTTTTAAAATTCCACTTAACACTGGGTTATGTATGGGAGATTTAACCAGTTCTCGTTCAAGCCTGGTTTCGAATGGTAGCATGGAAGCTAATTTTGATAATGACTCCGACAATGAATCTAAGGATTTACCTGAAGAAACCTTTTATGAGTCATCTGATTTAAAGGAGTATTATTCCAATTACAAGATTGCCATTTTAGATTCAGATTGTAAATCTGGAATTATGGATAAGGATATTGATCCAATTCGCAGGTTATTTAGAATTGCATATACTGAAACCTTTGCTGAAATAGGTATACCAGTTATGTCCGATTTGGAAATCGAAGATGCTTTTGATACTCTTGAAAATTATGAAAACAATTCAAATATATCTATTCACACTGTTAACATAGAATTTGATAATAATTCCATTTTGAACTTTTTAAGGTTAGATCACTTGGATAGTATGGAAAGAAATCATATCACAAATTTAATTTTAAAATTTGAACATAGATTTCTTTTAGAAGGTCAACATTTAGGAGCTGCTAGTACAGTAATGCATAGGATTATAACTACTGACGATATCCCGGTTAATATTAAGCAATATAAGTTTCCAATCTCTCTTAAAGAAGAAGTCAGTAGACAAGTTGATGCGCTATTGAAAGAGGGAATCATTAAACCTTCGATTTCTCCCTATAACTCTTCTCTTTGGTTAGTTCCTAAAAATTTGGATGCATCCTTGAAACAAAACTGGCGTTTAGTATCGGATTTTCGTATGCTTAACGAAAAAACAATAACTGATGCATACCCATTACCGGATATAACACAAATCATTGATCAGGTTGGGGGAGATAAGTATTATACGGTTCTTGATTTAGCCTCCGGTTTCCATCAAATATTAATGGATCCCCGTGATGCTCACAAAACCGCTTTCAGCACACCATATGGTCATTATGAATATGTTCGTATGACCTTTGGACTGAAAAATGCTCCTCCTACTTTTCAAAGATATATCGATGAAACTTTTAGAGGATTACAAGGAAAAATTTTATTCACCTTCATCGATGACATAATTATTTTTGCCGACACTCTAGATGAACATGAAGAAAAGCTAAATTTAATCATGGAAAGATTAGACAAATCCAACTTGCAGTTGAACATTAACAAATGTGAATTTTTAAAAAGTGAAATTTGCTATTTGGGCCACGTCTTAAGCAAGGATGGAGTCAGTCCTGATCCAAAGAAGCTTGAGGCAGTTAGATGCTTTCCTCAGCCTAAAACAGTCAAAAACATTAGGCAATTCCTCGGTTTAGCCGGATACTACAGAAGATTTATTAAAAATTTCGCCACTATGTCAAAACCATTAACTAAATTACTGGAAAAGGATACCAATTTCGTTTGGACTGAAAAGACAAATGAGGCTTTTGAGTCATTAAAGGAAGCGTTATGCAATCCTCCTATCTTACAGTACCCGGATTTTTCTAAACCCTTTATTATTACAACGGATGCCTCAGGGTATGCTATTGGTGGAATACTTTCTCAAGGAGAAATTGAGAAGGAGCTCCCAATGTAAGTTATGCCTCTCGTGTTCTTAGAGGACCGGAAATGAATTATGAAGTATACGAAAAAGAAGCTTTAGCTATGATCCATAGCGCAAAAATCTTTCGATCATATATATACAACAGAAAAATCTCCTTTGTAACAGATCACAAGCCATTGGTTTGGTTCAAAACTGCAGATTGTAATACACGAGTTCAGAAATGGAGATTTAAACTCTCAGAATTTGATTATGAGGTTATATATAAACCTGGGAGATTAAATGCTAATGCGGATGCATTATCTAGAAATCCCACATGTAATGTAATCACTAGGAAACAGTCTAAATTACTTAATGAAAAAAATAATATAGTTAATAATGTTACTAATGAAACTAAAATTACAAAAGACAAAATATCACCTAATACTATAGTTAATACTAAATTAAATCTTAATGATATAAATAATAAAGAAATAATTAAAGAAAGTAAAGATTCTCGAGAAATTACTAAAATACAAAAAAATATAGATACATCTCAACCAATAAATTTTGAATTAAAAAATAATGAGAAACGCGTTTCTAAACGTGTAATTAATAAACCAAAGCCTAATTATATAGAATCCAATAGTCTAAATGATGATTTTCAAGGAGAAGCAATGTTACCTCCACAATCTGAAAAGACTACATATTCTTTTATAGATAATTACGCCTTTGAATTACCGGTAATTTTGAATACTGATAACCTATCCGAGGTTTCTTATTCATATTCTTCAAAAATTGAATCCGAACCCTCGGAGCTTGAAATAAAATCTGTAAATTTAAATCAAAACTTTCAAATAATTGAGGTAAATGATTTAATTCATTGTAGAAAGGATAATATTATGTATTTTGTAGATAATAACGGTAACCCATGCGATGATGGTGCCCTGAAATTAATAGAGAATAATAAAATAGAATCTAAACAAATTTTGAACTATCTTAATATAAGCTATTCTAAAAGACACAATGGAAGTTATTATTTTTCCCTATGTATACGTGAAGAGGAAAGAGTTTCTATCTCTAAGATTAAAGAAAATTTATTTAAAGTTTTTACGGATTTAAAAGAAATAATATTAAAATTAAAATTAAAAACTTGTAGTATATCTTATAGTAAGCACATAGAAAACCTTGATTGGGCTGAGGTTTTAAGTTTAATAAAACAGATATTTAACGAAGTACCTATTAAAATAGTAATTTGTAAAAACTCACTACGGTATGTGGAACCCGATATGAGGGATAAAATTTTTTTCGAGATGCACGATTCGCCAATCGGTGGCCATCGTGGTGTATCAAAAACTTATAATCGTATTAAAACTAAATATTTCTGGGAAAATTTGAAAGAAAATATTCAACGACGGATACAGCAATGCCTTAATTGTCAATTAAAGAAATTAACACGGTTAAAAACTAAACAACCAATGATAATCACGGATACGCCCGGAATGGTATTTGATAAAATTGCAATGGATATTGTTGGTCCCTTACAAAAAACAAAGGCTGACTTTGAATACATTTTAACAATGCAAGACCAATTATCCAAATTTTGTCTCGCGGTCCCCTTGAAAAACACTCTGGCTACAACAATAGCCGATGCATTTATAAAGAAATTTGTATGCATCTTTGGAGCTCCCAGAATAGTTCTAACAGATCAAGGACAGAATTTTTTGAGTAAACTTATGGAAAGGGTTTCTAAACGATTAAAAATTAAAAAACTAAGAACCACCGCTTTCCACCCTCAGTCAAACGGTTCGTTAGAAAGATCTCATCATGCATTAGGAGAATTTCTTAAACAATACACTAATGCTGATTCAGATTGGGACGAATGGCTTGATTTGGCTATGCTTAATTATAACACCTGTGTACATGAAAGTACAAAACATACGCCATATGAGATCGTATTTGGTAGATTAGCTAGATTACCTTCCAGTGTTCCACTGAGGGATTTAGACTTACTTCCCACTTATAATGGCTATTTAATTGACTTAGTAACTAGACTCACTGGAATTAGAACTTTAGTTTATGATAATTTAGTGGATTCTAAAAATCGATCTAAAAAATATTATGATAAATGTATTAATCCAAGAAATTTTAGAATAGGTGATTATGTTTATTTACTAAAGGGGCCTAAACCTAACAAATTTGGTGACCATTATACCGGTTCGCATAAAATATTAGAAATAATAAATAAAGTAAATATCAGAATTTCTTTAAATAAAACCAGTAAAGTAATACATGCAAATCGTTTACGAATTTCGCACATAAACCAGGAACTAAAACAAAAAAAAACATAAAAAGGTTAAGGATTGAAGGTACAAAAAGTTTTTCGTTCAATTTAAATATTAGATAGAAACAATGTAAGCCTTTAAATACTATTAATTTACCATTAATATAGATTCATATTAACCTTTATTCTAAATCTTAAAATATTCTTGTATAATTTTAGATATTATAGAGTTAAAAAGAAAAAAAACGAGGTTCAAATATTAATATTTCTTTCTGTTACAGAGAAAATAAAAAAAAAACATAAGTAATTTTTTTTGTTAATTCAATAAAACTTCATAGACTCAACAAAGTAAAAATGAGCTTTGTAGTTTTATTCGTTTTAACCCTGCTAAGTAGAACTTCTGCTCTAATTGGGTATGATTGCGGAGCCCGACAACTAAATGTCACCACGCTATCACTTAAGGATGTGGACGAATGCGAGGTGCCCGACCACCAACCCAACATCACTCAACGATACGTTCAGTTGCTACAGATCAACGAGTATGCGTCTACCCATGTCACTCAATATAAACTAGAAATCCATCGTATTATATATCATTGCGGTAGTTTTTCCCATAATTCCATTGTACTGAATGGGGAAAATGAATATATCCAGGATATTTCTAAGGATGCGTGCGAAATTTTACATCGTTACGGAACTTATAGTTTAGCAAATACGAAAATAATAGTAGGAATAAAACCAAATTCGACAGTTACTCATAGTATTATTTTAGCTGGTTCCTTAACCACCGAAGGAAAATGTAGCGGAGCAGGTTATTCCGACTCTTATGGTACTTGGGAAAATGTAGTAGTACAGGGCACCATTAAGATCACTTTAACAGATTATGAGTCACAGGTTAAATTAGATAATAACCATATTAACTTACGTTCAGGAACGATTTGTTCTCTGTCTACAGGTAATTGCCTAGATATTGAGGGTGGATATACCTTCTGGCACTCTATTCCTAACGATTCTTGTAAATTCAACAGATACGGCGTTCTTTATGAAGGTCATGCAAATAAAATGTCCAACTTTGATCTAAGAGGAAATATGCAAGTAGTATTTTCTTTAGCCACTCAAGGAGTTACTTTCGCCTTAACCGCCCGACATTATGAATCTGTTTGTGGGTATCAAATAATCACCACCGAACACCCTAAATTAGTCATTTTTGAGACCACGAAAGGAAATAGTTTTGCCACTACAGATACAATAAGTATCACCAATCTAGATATTTTTTCATATGTAAACTCCAAATTTGTTTATGTCGAAAAACATATCCGCGAACAGATGAAAAGT
Source organism: Torymus aiolomorphi (assembly GCA_036365515.1). Classification (NCBI taxonomy): domain Eukaryota; kingdom Metazoa; phylum Arthropoda; class Insecta; order Hymenoptera; family Torymidae; genus Torymus; species Torymus aiolomorphi. The sequence continues at coordinate 205,362,488 of CM070873.1, read as the reverse complement.
TTATATAGGGATGTACTTGTACAAAGATGTAATTTGGAACGTCAAACAATTAAGAATTCTTTATCAATAGCTAAACAATCACCCGATGATTTTGCCTTTGACCTAATGAAAGGGCCGGGTTATATGGGAGTTTCCGCAGGGGAAGTGGTTCATATAGTGAAGTGCGTCCCAGTCGAAGTAAAAGTACAGCATGGAAATTATTGCTATGCCGAATTAGAAGTAACAAGGAACAATCAAACTTTTTTTCTTACCCCCAGAACACATATATTGAAACAGAAAGGTACTCGAATGCCTTGTAATTCCTTACTTCCATCATATTATTTTATTGAAAATTCTTGGTATAAGATTTTACCTTCCCCAACGGAGACTATACCACCTACCATAATACATCCTATGTCAAAACCTACATGGACATATATTAATCCATCTGAACTTGCCACTAGTGGTATTTACAATCAACATGATCTCGACCAACTAAGGGAAAGAATTATGTTTCCCATGGAAAGACCAGGTCTTCTAAATGATGTGGCTCGAGAAATGAGGGGTCACCCTCTCGATAATGAGGAATCAGCTCTTAACAAATTATTAAATGAAGATGCTATAGAACAAATCATAAAAACCACTTGGCAAAGATTTTGGTCACGCTTCTTAGTGTTTGGGAACGTCAGTACTGGTTTCCTTGCAATAATAATGATTTTTCAGTTTGTGAAAGCAATTGTCAATATTTTCGTTCATGGTTACACCCTTCATACTGTTTATGGTTGGTCAGTCCGTCTGCTTGGAGCATTATTTGGGTCAATTACCCATTTGCTTATCCATCTAAATACTCAGCCTCCTGCCGAACCTCCAACGGAACTACAGGAAGTTAATGTAGCTCCATCTATTCCCACAGTTCAAGAAAAATCACCTGAACCATCAGCCCCCAGTAACATTAATACTTATTATCCCAATTTACATAATAATGATCAAGAAGTCACCACTCAAAAACCTTTCTTCGCACTGGGCACATAATATTTCCTTATGAATTATTACTCTGAAGTAACTCCTATAAATTTTTTTTTTATATAATTAATTACACATTATCATTTTCGTTTTATATCTTCATTTTCTAAATCGTTCTAGTTCCAAATTACATTTTTTCTTTTATGTTTAAGTTACTTATTCTATCGTTTGCTACGTTTGTTAGTAGTAGCAACCGTTTTAGGAGGGGGGTGTTACATCCGGCTAATTTGTGAAAAAAAAAAATGTTAGTATTAAATCCCGGAACACATAGCAGTTCCAGAGTAACCAAGAACGGTTACCACGCTCTCTTGTTCGCCGTGTGTCGTAAAGTTTTTTCGTTTCTTTTCTTTTACGATAATACTCAGCAACCGCTAGCCAGACTCGAGTTTCCGATTAGGCCGCGATAAGAAGTTCTCCTCTTCACTTTCCTAAAGCTCATCTGGGGACCCAAACATCCGAAGGCGATAACTCTCACGTTTCGCGAGCCTGCATCGGTATGCCTGGCCACACATAGGAGCGTCTGTTCCCGTCTCTCTCTCTCTCTCGTTTTACAAAGTTTTATGCCACCCATATTTATACTGTATTTTTCCATTGAAATATTTATTTACAGTGGATGCATTTTTAATTCTTTTATGTAAAAAAAAAAAAAAAAAAAGCAATAGACAATATGGACATTCTCATTTTTTTTTTATTATTTAAATAAATCAAGATTTTAAAGAAGATATTCAAAGAAAATGCAAACCTTATTATTCATTATTATTATTATTGTTATTCATGATTTATAAATCAGAACGCATTGTTAGTAACACCCCTATTAATATATCTAAATTAGTTTATAAAATAAATTTATTATAACGCATTTATTTCAATAAAATCACAAATTTCTCTTTCGTTAATTTATAATATTTAAAGTACGCGTTTATAGACAGTTAGTAACAAATACAGAGTAAACTAATTTTCCCTCTGTAACTCCAAGGTTAAACATATACCATTTACTTATTATACCTCTTCCAATTAAATCCCTGAGGATTTATTAACTCAACAATTCAATAGATTTTAGTTATCCAAGACTAAACTAGGTTATTTCATATCTTTCTATTAAGCTCTTACGTTAGATAATTATCTTCAGCATTTTCTCTCCACATTAATATTTCTTGACTTTATTTTTTATGTTTATGCAAAATATATAAAAACAGAATCTCTACAATTTCCAAATTCAATTAAGAATATTTTAAAGTTCAAATATCTTATGAAATCAAGTACTTTCCGTTCTCTTTCCTGAAAAGTTCATAAACTAACACATTTTAATATCTCACTTATTTCCACAATAGGTTAGTCTATTATATATATATTATTGTACGTTCTTCTGTATAAGTTTTAGCAGTTACTTTAATTCAATGTCCCAATAATATGAAATGAGTAATAGGTTCACATATTAGATTTATGTTGATTTAGATAGTTTATTTTTAAGTTTACATGTTAAGTCTAAATTTGTAGAAGTATAATAGAGTTTATACAAATTTAGTTATTTTTATATACTTATATTTTAGTTCTAACTTATGTGCTAAAAATGCTAATAGCTTAAATTTATCATGAATTCAGGAATATAATTTTTAAATCCGTTTATATTATCGAAAGTCGTCATATTTAGTTTTAAGTTTAATTTTACTAATTTTAAGACGTTTATAATTTCTATATTAAACTAGCATACTGATAATTATAGTCACATACATGCATAATTATCCTTGTTCGGTTTCGTATTTAAAACTGTTTTGTTTAAAATAAAAATTATGTAAATAAATAATCTACTTTGGGTAATGTTTAATTTACGTAATAATTATAATTTATTACAATATTCAACCTTCAGATGCTTTCATTTATCAACTTTTTAAATAACTTTCAATTTTCAATTGATAAATAAGTCTTGTTTTAACGTAAATTCTTTTAGTCATGGGACCGCCCAACTATTTTATACATTTAACGTTTCATATTAAAAGGTATCTATTAAAAAAAAAAAAAAAAAAAAAAAAAAAAAAAAAAAAAAAAAAAAAACATTACGTTAAAGTGGGTTATTTATCCGGATATAAATATAAAACAATAAAATTTTCTTTCATTGACTAATATTCAAACTATAGCAGTTATGTATAACGACGCCTCATTATAAAATCACAGCTTTCGATTATGAGTGAGGGAGGTTCTAAAAATCCGAGCGACCAATAGCGTCCCTCTGCGTTTAAGATAAGGAAGGCGCAGGCATCACTTCGTTAACGCAGCTCGTTCACTTGCGCGTCCGCTCAGTCACTACTCTCAACACCCTCAACCGAAGAGGTCCTCTTTTCTCATTTCACAACTCTCAGAGTTTTTCTAACTTTCTTTCTCGAGCATCAAATTTAATCAGAGTCCCGAGCCACTCTGAAGTTTTTCGAAAACTTAAAAATTTTGTAAAGTTACCGAGCAAGGGTAACCCGTTTGTGTCACGAATAAAATTCATATTTTTGCTAAAAATTATTTTGTTGTGTGTTCAAATTATTTTTTTTTCTTTTCTTATTTATAAACCACCGACACCTTTCATAAAAAACGCAGCAGAGACAACGGATCTTCAAAGCTGCTAAGGACCAGAGAAAAAAAAACAAAGTAAGTGAACATTTTTATTTGCTTTCTTTTAGTTAGATAGAAATATTTCCCCCACATATCTATCCTTTTTTTCATGTATTAATTCGTGTCTCCGTATAGTTTTCCCCTAAAAATAAAAGTGTTTCTTCTAAGCCTGTCCACCTTTTAATAAACACCCAATAGAGATCCTGAGAGTAACAAACATATTAGGGAATCTATTGCGCAAGTCGCCAGTAACTTGACCTTTCTTGTGGGTGCATTCCCTAATTAAAATAAAATTAAAAAAATACACAAGAAATTTTAAACCAGAAACACCACTGGTTTCTTTTTATCAAAATTCTAAAATCATAAATCGCGTCGCGCCCTTTGTTGCCCAAACCCTATCCTATCCTATTAGTATCTAGCTCTATCCCGAGCTAGTAGGTTTTCATTAGCCTAGGCTCTAAACAGAGCAATTATTAGTTTTCTTTTAAACTAAATATCGGGTCTTCTTTGGTAGACCCGACGTAACAACGTGCTGAATTAAGTAACAAAATTATGTAAATAATACTAAAAACATTCTAATGCCCTCCTTTACGTGGACCCGCCGTCCTTCGGCTACTTGGTTTTTAAAATTATCTAAGTAATTATTTTGCCCGATTTTGCATGTCAACATAAGGGGATTTTGTGCGCGGATCTTGTATCCCCCGAATATTTAGGTTGTAGAATTATTTAAATAATGATTTTGCCTAATTTAGCACGACTATGAATCCCTTATACGCGTGGACCTTGCTTACCCCAGCTAGTTTAGTTTGTTAGACGTAGAAAATTAGACAAGATGATTATTTAAATAATTCTAACTTTAAATAAAGTGAAGCGACCTTCATTTGTAATGATGGGGAGTCGGAGAGGTGACTGCGAGAGGCAGTGCCGTCCATCAATCTCGGTGTCGTGACTCTGGCGAGGATTGTCGTCCCGGAGGAACTCATCAAGAGAGTCAATGTGACGGCACTGGTACCGCCGCCAAGAAGAGAAGCCCCCAGTTGGTCAAGCTCCTGGGACGCCAGAACCCGGTGTTGGATACGTCAAAGTGGAGGATTCTCCAGTGCTTGGAGGGGGGCCCGGCTTGCCTCCTTCGCCTGGGGGTTGACGAGGCCCCTCTGGGTGTGCTAGAGGCCAGGGTTGGCAAGGCCTTCCTGGGGACAAGCGAGATCACCTTTAGCTGGTCTTCGAATAATCCGGTTGGCGAAGACGCGAAAGGGAAGCAGGATGATGTAGGGGTGGATCAGCATTGAAATGGTTGATACGCAAGTGGACATCCTGCAAATTAACTTGCATCACAGTAAAAGCGCCTCAGTGGTATTAACCAGGTGCATGACTGTCAGACACACATGCCCAGCTATTGCGCTGGTGCAAGAACCCTGGCTGGTCAGGAACGAGATAAAGGGACTATCGGTCACGGGGCGTGTCTACGCGAGTGGGGAGCATGTCGGGCAAAGAGCGTGCGTGGTCGTGAAAGGGCTGGAGGCGACGCTCATGCAGGAATTCTCAACAAGAGACCTAGCGGTGGTAAGAATTCGTGGGAAGTACGGCGTCAACATGGGCAAAGAGTTCATCGTAGCATCTGCTTACTGTGCGCATGAGAGAAAATCTCTCCCAGAGGAGGTTAGAAGGTTAACCAGGTACTGTAGGAAGGAAGGACTCGGGCTCATTGTTGAATGTGATGCCAACGCCCACAATGCGGCGTGGGGTAGCACGGACACAAATGAGCGGGGGGGAGGAACTCCTGGAGTACCCGATTGAGAAAAACCTCGTGGTTTTAAACACAGGTGCGGAACCGACCTTTGTCACGTCTAACAGAAGCAAGGTACTCGATACCACCTTCTGTTTCAGACTGCTGAAGGGATGGGTTCACGACTGGAGAGTCTCTGAGGAGCCCTCCATGTCGGACCATAGGATTATCAGAGCGCCACCTTGAGGGGCATTGTCCCCAACATGGTCTGGTATAAAGATCCCAAGCAAACAGACTGAGATGGCTTTAGAGCCTCAATACGGCGATGCACAGTCGGATTCAGGGGGCGAGATATGGTACACCGAACGAGTTGGAACGCACCGAAGCCTTTATCAGGACGGTGATCACAATCGTGTTCGAGGAAAATTGTCCCATCACTCAAAAAACCACTGGACGCAGCAGGCGGAGTGGAGTAAAGAGTCGGAGGCAAGGCGGAAGGAAGCAGGTAGGCTCTTTAATAGAGCGAGGAAAAAGAACACGATAGAGATTTGGAAAGCCTACAAGCTTAGTCAAAGACTATAAGAGCCTCATTAGAGAGGAAAACCGTGACTCTTGGAGGAAATGGTGCTCAGAGTGTAGCACAATAAGCGACACGGCTAGACTTTTCAATGTCCTAGCGGGGGCTTCAAATGGGAAACTAAGGCTAATAAGGAAGGCTGATGGGAGTTTTACCAGGACACCGGAAGAGACCCGGCAGTGCTGCTGGAGACCAATATCCCTGAATTCAGGCGGACGGGCGGGGTGGACGAGCCCCCCTCCCTCCCGGAGGGCTGGTAGAAAGGCGGATTGGAGCATAGCAGAGCAGGTAGTCACAGCGCAAAGGGTCAAAGAGGCTATCATGTCCTTTCAGCCATACAAAGCACCATGCCTGCAGGCATGGATAACATCACCCCAGTGCTGCTGCAACAGGACCTGGAGGAGATTACGGGACTGCTGACAGGGGTACTGAGGGGCTGCATAGCCCTTGGGTACACATCCAGGCAGTGGTTTAAAACAAAGGTGAATGTCATCCCCAAGCCAGGGAAGAAGAGTTACACGGATGTGAAAGATTACCGGCCCATTAGCCCACGTCATTTCTTTTGAAGACGCGATTGAAAAGCTTGTGGATGGCTATCTTAAAGAAGGTCCTCTGAAGATCTGTCCGCTTCACGAGGAACAACACGCGTATCGCACGGGCAGGTCAGTGGAAACAGCGCTCCTTTCGGTGGTCAACTACGTTGAAGAACAGCTTGAGCTGAAAGGAGTATGCATAGGAGCCTTTCTGGACGTTGAAGGAGCGTTCAATCGGACCTCTAGAGAGGCGATCCGGAAGGATGCGGTAGAACATGGTATCCCTAAGAGCATCATTGACTGGATCATGAGCTCCTTCATGGTGAGTAGGGAATGGTGAGTAGGGAATCCTGGATGGGACACTCGATCGGTGGGCGAGTATCCGAAGGCTGTCCCCAGGTTTTGTCCACCCTGCTGTGGAGCCTGGTGGTAAAAAGCCTACTACGAGTACTAAACGGGGTGGGAGTCAAGGCGGTAGGATATGTGGACGATATAGCTATCCTAGCGAGGGAAGCTTATGAAGAAGTTCTTAGGGACTTGGTTTAAGGAGCCCTCAAGGCAACGAAGGAGTGGTGCAGTAGCAAAGCATAGCGAATTCATGGGGATAAATCGGTAGCCCTTATCTTCACAAAGCGCTATAAAATTAGAAAGCTGAGGAAGATGAAGGCGGGGAACTTAGAGATTCCTTTCGCAGAGGAAACCAAATATCTGGGAGTTATCCTCGATAGAAAGTTACTCTGGCGCAGGTACCTCGAGGAGAAATGTAGAAAAACAATCTCCACTTTCTGACAATACAGAGGAGCATTGGGTTCAAGGTGGGGAGTGGATCCGCGGCAAATGCACTGGATCTACTCTGACATTATTGTGCCGAGGTTAACGTTTGCCTCAGTAGTCTGGTGGAGCAGAACACTGTGGAGCACGGATTGCGCGAAGCTGAATCGGGTACAGGCGCTTTTCTTAAGGAGCATAACTGTCACTAGGAGGAGTACGCCCTGTGCCGCTATGAGGACCATGCTGAACCTACCGTTTCTGGCACTGCACATCAAGTCTGAGGCAATGAATACGACATACCGGTTAGGTTGCGTCGGTCTGTGGAAAACGGACAGCAAGAGGCATAAAATCGACATTCCGGAGAGGGTGAGGTGGGAGGAACGTAGACCCAAACACGGCGAAATTTGGTTCACGGACGGTTCTAGGGCAAAGGAAGGGGTGGGAGCTGGCTTCTGTGGATCTAGGCAGCAGGACAGCTTCTGCTTTAAAATGGAAAGCTACAACACGGTTTTCCAGGCCGAGGTACTCGCGATCAAGTCATACGCGGAGGGACTAACAAGGGCTGGCAAGTCGGGCTAGATTATTTGGATCTGCTCGGACAGTCAGACGGCATTGAGAGCCATTGAGAAAACCGTTACTTGCTCTAAGTTAGTAATGGAAACAAAGACCTCGTTGGATGCACTAGGTATGGTTAACCTTCTCAACTTAACCTGGATTCCGGGTCACTCCGGGTGGAAAGGTAATGAAAGGGCGGATACTCTTGCTAAACAAGGGGGTCGCACTCACGGCCCCATTAGACAGCAAGCTGGCATGTCGGCGCAAGAAGGCCGGAGCAGAATAGCTGCTCACATCATGAGCCTATGTGAAATGAAGTGGCTCGCGACTGAGCGTTGCAGCAAATCCAAGGCAATGTGGGGAGTAACGGGTGACCAATGGCGCCGAGAACTTCTCTCCCTCGGCAGGTGACAACTCAGAAGGGCAGTAAAACTGATAACAGAGCACTGCGACCTGCGGGGTTTCCAACACCCAGGTGCGGGGAAGACTGTGAGGAAATGCCAATCCACGTGATCTGTGAGTGCCCTGCACTGGCGGAATCCAGAAGGAAGTGGTTTGGCAGGGCGGTGGCAAGACCAGAAGAGATCAGGGAGCACAGAATTAGGGGGGTCCTTGACTACTGCTCTGCAGTTGGCCTCCCCTAAGGTGGGACCCGAGGTAGGTGGGGAATAGCGTACAATGGCAAGCAAGCTAAGAGCGCTACACCGTTATGGTCCCCGCGAGTTTACAATCTAATCTAATCTAATGAGGGAGTTACGTAGGCGTGCAAAAAATAAGCAATGTCATTATTTAAATAATTCTTAAACCCAAGTTGCCACGGGTAGCGAGGCACTTGCGTATAAGGGAGTACGTAGGCATGGACAATTGGGCAATATCATTATTTAAATTATTCTAAAAATGAAGTAACCGTGGTGTAAAGACAGTCCGAATAAGGAAGTTACGTAGACGTTCAAAATAAACCAAGATTATTATTTAGATAATTTTTAATCATAAGTTGCCGGGGGAAACAAAGTACACGTGTTTCAGTTAGTAACAGAGACGTGCAAAATTAGGCAAAATCATTATTTAAATAATTCAAATACACAAGTAGCTAGGGAAGGCAACGTTCATGCGTATAAGGGAGTTACGTAGACGTGCAAATTAGGCATGATTATTATTTCAATATTAGAAAACTCCGGTTGCTGATGGGAGGGAGGTCCACACGTATAAGGGAGATACGTAGATATGAAAAATTATGCAAGATCATTCTTCAAATAATTTTGAAACCTAACTATCCGTGGGAAGCGAGGTCCGCGCGTATAAGGAAGAGATAGGCGTTCAAAATTAGGCAATTATATGATTGAAAAAGTTCTTAAACATAAGTAGCCGGGGGAAGCGAGGTCCTCGTCTATAAAATGGTTACGTTGACATGCACAATCAGGCAAAACAATTACTTAAATAATTTTGAAACCCAAGTTGCGGGAGGATGGGAGGTCCACGTAAACTAGGGCATTAGTTTTCCAAATTATTTACATAATTTTGTTGCTTAATTCAGCGCGTCTGTGTAACTTCCTTATTCGCGAGGACCTGGCTTCCCCCGGCTACTTGGGTTTTAAAACTATTTAAATAATTTACATCCCTAATTTTGCACGTCTAGGTAATTAACCTAATATGCGTCGACCTCGCTGTCTCCGACAACTTGGGTTTCAAAACTATTTAAATAATTGTCTTCGTTAATTTAGCACGTCTACGTAACTTATTCCTTATACGCGAGGACCTCGCTTCTCCCGGTTACTTATTGTAGAATTATTTAAGTAATGATCTTGTCTAATTTTACACGTCTAGGAAACTTCCTTATACGCGTGAAATTTGCTCTCCCGGCAACTTGGATTTGAGAATTATTTAAATAAGTGTTTTGTATATAATTTAGCATGTCTAGGTAACTTCCTTATACGCGTGGACCTTGCTTTCCCGGCTACTTGGGTTTTAGAATTATTTAAATAATAGTCGTACTTGGCTTTACACGTCTATGTACTCCATTATACGCAAGGACCTCGCTTCCCCCGGCTACTTGGGTTTTAGAATTTATTTACTTTGGTTTATACAGGGTGTGTCAAAAGTTCCGGGACGGCCAGTTATCTCAGCGGGAATGCATTTTCGGAAAAAATGTTTCATACAAAAGATGTAGGATTTTTCCCTGGCTATCTGATGGTGACCTTGAATTTGACCTTGGGCTTGACCTTCAAGGTCATTTGAAGGTCAAGTCGAATTTTTTAAATGGGAAGCCCCCTTTTTTATTGCGGAAACCGAAAGAGGGAAAAATTCTCTTTCCACCGATATAAGATACATAGGGTGTCAAATGTGATCTAGAGGTCGTTTCAAGGTCAAGTCGGTAAAATGAGGTCAAATTGATCTTTGGCAGTCCATAGCATGGAAACTAAGGGCGTTGGGAAAAAACTTTCCATACGAAAGTTTCCGCAAATCGAATGGAGCATCTGATGGTGACCTTGAATTTGACCTTGGGCTTGACCTTCAAGGTCATTTGAATGTCAAGTCGAATTTTTTGAATGGGAACCCTCTTTTTGTTGCAGAAAGGCGGGGCACGGACCCATGGGTTTTCGGGGTCGCTGAACCCGTATCTGGGGTCGGTTTGCCTCGCTGGATCGACCCAAGGTCGTTCCAAGGTCAAACTAGAAGGAATTGCAGAAGGTGCTTAAAACCACGGACCCATGGGTTTTCGGAGTCGCTGAACCCGTATCTGGGCTCGGTTTGCCCCGTTGGGTCGACCCAAGGTCGTTCCAAGGTCAAACCAGAAAGAATTGCAGAAGGTGCTTGAAACCACGGACCCATGGGTTTTCGGGGTCGCTGAACCCGTATCTGGGGTCGGTTTGCCCCGCTGGATCGACCCAAGGTCGTTCCAAGGTCAAACTAGAAGGAATTGCAGAAGGTGCTTAAAACCACGGACCCATGGGTTTTCGGGGTCGCTGAACCCGTATCTGGGGTCGGTTTGCCCCGTTGGGTCGACCCAAGGTCGTTCCAAGGTCAAACCAGAAGGAATTGCAGAAGGTGCTTGAAACCACGGACCCATGGGTTTTCGGGGTCGCTGAACCCGTGTCTGGGGTCGGTTTGCCCCGTTGGGTCGACCCAAGGTCGTTCCAAGGTCAGCGGTGATTAGCCAGGTCCCAGATCTGGGTTTTGATCCAGAAACGTTTGCACAAAAATGTTTTTTAACGCCCTGATACACGAAATTCGATGGGGTGTCCAGATGATCGGAGTATAAGAACGTTGACCTTCAAATGACCTTCAGCTCACTTTTAACCCCGTATGTATCTTACACCCCTAGAAAGGTAAGTTTTCCCGCATTTCTGCAACAAAAAGAGGGTTCCCATTCAAAAAATTCGACTTGACCTTTAAATGACCTTGAAAGTCAAGCCCAAGGTCAAATTCATGGTCACCATCAGATGCTCCATTCGATTTGCGGAAACTTTCGTATGGAAAGTTTTTTCCCAACGCCCTTAGTTTCCATGCTTTGGACTGCCCAAGATCAATTTGACCTCATTTTACCGACTTGACCTTGAAACGACCTCTAGATCACATTTGACCGCGTATGTATCTTATATCGTTGGAAAGAGAATTTTTCCCTCTTTCGGTTTGCGCAATAAAAAAGGAGGGTTCCCATTTAAAAAATTCGACTTGACCTTCAAATGATCTTGAAGGTCAAGCCCAAGGTCAAATTCAAGGTCACCATCAGATAGCCAGGGAAAAATCCTACATCTTTTGTATGAAACATTTTTTCCGAAAATGCATTCCCGCTGAGATAACTTGCCGTCCCGGAACTTTTGACACACCCTGTATAATTGTCTTGCCTCATGGTGCACGTCTATCCAACGACGTCATACGCATGGATTTTGCTTTCCCAGGCTACTAGCGATTAAGAATAATTTAAATAATAATCTTTCCTAACTTTGCTCGTCTATGTATTTCCCTTATACGCGTGGACCTCCCCACCCCCGTCTACTTGGGTTTTAGATTTATTTAAATAATGATCTTGCCTAATTTTCCACATCTAGATAACTCCCTTATCTGAAAAATCTCAGGTGAGATCTCAGGTGATTTCTCAGGTGAGATCTCATGTAAAATCTCTCGCCAAAATCTCACCTGAGATTCTGCTCCAGATGCTGCAGAAAACTTACGTTAATTAAAAATCAGCTTCTTCAGTATTGGGAATCGCCTATTAGGATGTTTTACCCCCCAGATGAGTTCAAAAATACATGTTTAAAAGCATTTTACACAATTTTTCAATTTTTAAAATTGATACATGATATCTCACCTGAGATCTCACATGATATATCACCTGAGAAATCACCTGAGATCTCATGTATCAAATTTTAAAAATTGAAAAATTGTGTAAAATGCTTTTAAACATGTATTTTTGAGCTCATCTGGGGTAAAACATCCTAAAAGGCGATTCCCAATACTGAAGAAGCTGATTTTTAATTAACGTAAGTTTTCTGCAGCATCTGGAGCAGAATCTCAGGTGAGATTTTGGCGTGAGATTTTACATGAGATCTCACCTGAGAAATCACCTGAGATCTCACCTGAGATTTTTCAATAGGGGTTGCTTTCCCCGGCTACTTGGTTTTAGAACTAGTTAAATAATGACCTTGCCTAATTTAGCACGTCGATTAAGAATAATTTAAATAATAATCTAGACTAACTTTCCACGTTTACGTAACTCCCTTATACGCGTGGACGTTCCCTTCCCTGGATACCTGGGTTTTTGAGTTATTAAAATAATTGTCTTGCCCAATTTACGGCGTATACGTATCTCCCTTATATTCGTGCAGTGGACCTCGCCTCCCCCGTCTACTTGGGTTTTAGAATTATTAAAATAATGATCTTGCCTAATTTTCTACGTCTAACAAACTAAAGTAGCTGGGGTAAGCAAGGTCCACGCGTATAAGGGATTTATAGTCGTGCAAAATTAGGCAAAATCATTATTTAAATAATTCTGCAACCTAAATAGCCGGGCGATACAAGATCCACGCACAAAATCGCCTTACGTTGACATGCAAAATCAGGCAAAACAATTACTTAGATAACTTTGAAAACCAAGTAACCGAAGGACGGGGGGTCCACGTAAAGAAAGGTATTAGAATGTTTTTAGTATTATTTACATAATTTTGTTACTTAATTCAGCACGTCCAGGTAACTTCTTTATACGCAAGTATATCACTTCCACTGGCTACTTGGGTTTCGAATTATTTAAATAATGGTATTGCCTATTATGCACGTCCACGTAACTCCCTTATATGCGTGAACCTTGTTTCCCCGGCAACTTGGGTTTTGGAACTATTTAAATAATTGTTTTCCATAGTTTTGGACGTCTAAGTAACTCCCTTATGCGCGTGGGCCTTGCTTCCCCCGGCTACTTGAGATTAAGGATTATTTAAATAATAATCATGCCATAATTTTGCACGTCTACGTAACTTTCTTTTACGCGAGGACCTCACTTACCCCGGTTACTTGAGTTTTAGAATTATTTAAGTAATTACCTTGCCTAGTTTAGCACATTTAGGAAACGTCCTTATACGCGTGGACCTTTTTTTCTGGCTACTTGGATTTTAGAATTATTTAAAAAATGACCTCGCCTAATTTAGTACGCCTACGAAACTACGCCGTACGCGTTGCCATTGCTACCCCGGTAACCTGGGTTTTAGAAGTCTTTAAGTAATGATCTAGCCTAATTCTACACGCCCACGTACTCTCTTATACGCGTGGACATTGCTTTCCCCGGAAACTTGGGTTTTGGAGCTATTTAAATAATTATCTTGCCTAATTTTATACGCATACGTAGTCTCTTATACGCAAGTATACCTCACTTCCACTGGCTATTTGGGTTTTAGAATCATTTAAATAATTATCTTGCCTAATATGGCACATAATCTACGTAAGTCCCTTGTACGTGTGAACCTCGCCTCCCCCGGCTACTTAGGTTTTAGAGCTATTTAAATAATTGTTTTGCCAAATTATTCACGTCTACGTAACTTCCTTATACGCGTGGACCTTGCTTTCTACTGCTACTTGCGACTAAGAATTATTTAAATAATAATCATGCCTAATTGAGCACGTCCACCTAACTTCTTTATACGCAAGTACCTAGCTCGCTTCCACTGACTACTTTGGTTTTAGAATTATTTAAATAATGGTCTTACCTAATTATGCACGCCCGCGTGAAAATGTAATATGAGATCTCATATGAGATTGTAATTGAGATCTCATATAGATTTCACGTGAGATCTATATGAGTTCTCATATGAGATCTCATATGAGATCCTTATACGAATTTCAGACATTATATAACTCATGTGAGATCTCATATGAGATCTCATAAGTCATTTTCTATTAAGTAAAAAAATTTGAGACATTAGATCTCATCTGCGATCTCATATGAGACCTCGTCTGCAATTTTCATTAGTTAATAAATAATTTATTTTTGCAATAAATTTATTTTTTATAATATTTATTTTTTATAATAAATGTTATATTTTATGGAATATTTAGAAATAGAATGAAATAAAATATTAACATTAGTAAAACGTATTAATAAAACTTTATTGCTTTTTTTTAAGATTCATTAAAATATACTGTTTATTCATACTTTTACATTAACAATAAATTATTTATTAATTAATTAAAATTGCAGAGATCTGAGATCTCATATGAGATCTCATATTAGATTTTACATGAGTTCTAAGGTCTGAAATTTTTTTATTAATTATAAAATTGCAGATGAGATCTCATATGAGATCTCAGATAAGATCTAACGTCTCAAATTTTTTTACTTAATAGAAAATGGCTGATGAGATCTCATATGAGATCTTACATGAGATATAATGTCTGAAATTCGTATAAGGATCTCATATGATATCTCATATGAGAACTCATATAGATCTCATATGAAGTCTATATGAGATCTCAATTACAATCTCACATGAGATCTCATATTATATTTTCACGCGGGCGTCCACGTAACTCCCTTATACGCGTGGATCTTGCTTTCCCCGCCAACTTGGATTTTGGAACTATTTAAATAATTGTCTTTCCTAATTTAGCACGTCTAGGTAACTTCCTTATACGCGCAGATCATGCTTTCCCCTCTACTTGGGTTTTGGAATTATTTAAATAATTGTTTTGCCTAATATGGCACATCTACGTAACTCCCTTGCACGTGTGGACCTCGCCTCCCCCAGCTACTTGCGATTAAGAATTATTTATATAATAATCTTGCCTAATTTTGCACGTCTACCTAACTTTCTTATACGTGTGGACCTCGATTCCCCCGGCTATTTGGATTTTAGGATCATTTAAATAATTTTCTTGACTAATTGGGCACACGTACGCCACCCCCCGCTACTTAGAATTAATAATTATTTAAATAATTTTGTAGCCTAATTTGACTCATCTACGTAACTCCCTTATACGCAGGGACCTTGCTTTTCCCTGGTACTTGCGTTTAAGAATTATTGTAATAATTATCTTTCCTATTTATTCGACGTCTACGTAACTCCCTTATATGCCTCGTACTGGGACTCCCAAATGATTTTGTGATTTTTAGCTTCGGCTATCTGACAGCAGAAAATAAGCACAAAAATATGTCCTTTTTCCATAATCGCCAAATCGAATACTCAGAAAGCGGTCTATTAGCTTAATTTTAAGCTAGCAGATAGCACGTTTCTCGGAAACGTCTATAGCAGAAAAATCGATTTAGGCGTAGGATAATATAGTATACTTGCCTTATTTTATACTTTCATAGTAAGTTTTATATTAACAATATTATTATTTGAAGAGTTATGAAAAAATTATCACGAATTGCAAAGTGTGCTTATTGACTTGATAAGATTCAAAGAAATAAAAGGACTAGTTAAAAATTGTGTTGTTAAAACTTACTTAAAAAATTGCTTCTTCTTAAAAATGTGTTGATTGTTTAAAAAAAATATTTAAGCTCTTATTAAATTAAGTTTTTGGTACTCAGTTTGACGAATGTTGGGAGAGGGAGAGAGAGAGAGAGAGAGAGAGAGAGAGAGAGGGAGAGAGAGAGAGAGAGAGAGGAGAGAGAGAGAGGCTAATACTTGCCTTAGTTTAAACATTTGTATAATGTTATGAGAGTTTATTATATAGTACATTTTTAATATTATTATTAAATAGAAGTATTGTTATTCACAATAAAAGTTTTAAATTTGAATGTTTCTATACGATAACACATAATTATTCACCTCCCTTAAACATAATAACTTTTATCTTGATCAAAGTTATTCGCACCAGACCAGATATGATTGCCATTAATCATTTTCAATCAGTTCTCAGCTCCAAAATTTAGTCCTATGGCTGGCATTGCAATGTACACGTTTTTCTGAAATGAAAAATAAAACTCACAAAGTATCTATTCGAATAATTTTTATTCACCTTGTACTAAATTATTAATGTCAATAACAGTTAATAATTGTCAAAAATTACTTAAAACTATTTGTAACTGTTTATAAATGTTACGAAATATAGGATTTTGAACGCAGTTTCAAATAGTTTATACGAGTTTGAAACACTTTCAAATAATTTTTAATGACATTTAAAATGAATTAATAATTGGTAATTAACAGTTTATAGTAAACTCTTACCAACAGTTTCTAAAACTTTATAGAACAAAAATATTTCCGCTAAGGCAAAAACTAAAAAATTATTAGAATATAATAAGTATATAATACATATCTGAATTCTCTTCATCGCTGCTAAAATATGTTCTTGTATGTTAACATCATAATTTCCACAAATTTACTTGTAAAAACGAAAATTCAACAGAACACGTTGATTCTTTTTAACTTGAAACTTACTTAAAAAATTTCTTCTTCTTAAAAACGTGTTGATTGTTTAAAAAAAATATTTAAGCTCTTATTAAAGTTTTTGGTATTCAGTTTGACGAATGTTGAGAGAGGGGAAGAGAGAGAGAGAGAGAGAGAGAGAGAGAGAGAGAGAGAGAGAGAGGAAGAGAGAGAGGCTAATACTTGCCTTAGTTTAAATATTTGTATAATGTTATGAGAGTTTATTATATAGTACATTTTTAATATTATTATTAAATAGAAGTATTGTTAGTCACAATAAAAGTTTTAAATTTGAATGTTTCTATAAGGAGCTCGATACAATGATTACATTAGTAACGTTTCTTGAAATAATATAATCAAACCTGTATTTTATGTACGATAATAAATTTTCAATACTATTAATTTGTAAAGTCATATGAAAATATATTTCTTTTTATTTTTATAGATTCCAGGAAAACCTTATACGTGCCTTATTTTATACTTTCGCAGAAAGTTTTATTATTTCTACTTTAATTTAGATAAATGAATATATCAAAAATTATTTTCGAGAAAAAAATGTTAATGCTTTCTTTTTAGAAAAAACATTTTTCAAACATTCTGTAGTTCTAATTTCCAAATAAAGTTTGTTAGTATATTATTCTTGTACAGAATGTCTTGTTGGCTGTTTCAAAAAAATATTTAGGCTCTTCTGAAAGTTTTTCGTGGTGTCGTTATACAGTTGTTAAGTAAGAAAAGATGAGAGAAAAGGAGGGGACGGGGCTGCTGAATTTTTTTTTTACAAAGCGACTTAACGGTGGTTTAGAGAGATAATAAAAATAATTTATTTTGGGTAGCATATAAGTTTTCCATAAACTTTTCATTTTTCTTATTTAAATATGTTTTATATAATTATTGTTTTTCGAAAAGAAACTTTGCAGTTGTTAAGAGAGATAATAACAATAATTTATTTTCGAAACACGTAGGTTTTGCGTGAACTTTTAATTCTTATTAATAAATTAAAGAATTGGCAAGGAATGATAATATACACTTGTCCATAAGTTATGACTTTCGTAGAATACTTCTGGATTCCACAACTTTTTAAGAGACTATGTAAGAATAGAAAAATTAAAATTAAAAAAAGGAAAAAATTTATGCAACTTTTTGTAGAAATTTATTTATACTTAAAATTATTGATATTTAATTTACAAGTGCCATGATCAAAGTAGTAAATGAAATTTTAATGTTCCTTATTTTGTATTATATTAAGGAGCTTCATTCACGTCAACCATTTATTCAGAATTCTTACCATTCTCGTTAGTTAACTTTCTTGCTTTTCTTTACTAACTTGCTTTCGTTCTTAACTATTATTTTGGTATCCAGATATTTCTATTTCATATTTATCTAGTTGTTGCCTGTACATGTTGCTTTCTCTTGTCACAAGTTGCATCTTTTTCTGTAGCCTATTTATAAATCTAGATATTCTGTCATGCGAGTTATTTGTATCTGCAAGTGTCTTTTTTCGTTCTTCATGATGTTGTTTCATACCTTCCAATTTTATTTAAACATTTAAACTGATTCTACTTGAGACCTTAAGTGACCTTCTTTAGATGCTAACAGAGCTTTTGAGTGTTGTAATCGATTTATTTCTCGTTTAAGCTCAAGCCACCAATTCCAATTGCCTCATATTTAGCTATTTTTGACAAAAAGCTCAGCTTTGGTCATTTTCAATTGAGAAATCCCTTGCTCCAAATTTCTAGTATTTCTCCAATCTAGGAACCAATTTAAATCGAAAATATTTAATAATAACTTTTATCTTGATCAAAGTTATTCGCACCAGTCCAGATATGATTATCATTTGTATTAAAGCTTTCTTGACATTCTTGAATTGATATCACTTTTTGAAATTATTATCTGAATCTTGTGTAGAAAAATATTTACTAAGAACTCCTCTGAAACATTTTGACGTCTCCCACTGTGATAAAATTATAAATTAGATTAACTGAGCACTTTTATTCACTAAAATTTTCACAATAACACATCATTTTCGCTTTTTAAAATATTTCAATATTCATTTAACATATTCTTTTAACTGGTGCTTGAGTAAATATGTACAATGGCACAGCGCACTGATATCAACTAATTTTGTTGAAGATGACAAATTCTTTTTAAACCAATTTAAGTCTCAGACCAATATTTCAAATCAGCGTGATAAATTATATTGTATATTTATGCTCACGTGTCACTCACCAATATTTTCTTCTATGCAAAAGCTTATTATAAAGTTTATGTACCTCATAATATTTATGCTTGCGTGTCACTATACTCACTAATATTTTCTTGTGTGCAAAAGCTTATTATAAAGTATATGAACCTCATAACACATAATTCACTTCCGTTAAACATGATAACTTTTATCTTGGTCAAAGTTATTCGCAAGAGTCCAGATATGATTGCCATTTATGTACATAAAACATCACTTTAAATCCTCAATTCTTGAGAAAATCATTCAGTTGTGAACACTATAGAGAACTTTTGAAATTATTATGGATTGAAACAACTTAAATTAATAACCCATAATTGTCACAAATAATCTAGTAAAATTAAGAAACACAACCAGTTTATGAACTAAGAATCACTGAGAATTATTAAAGCTTTCTTGACATTCTTGAATGGATATAACTTTTTCAAATTATTATCTAAATCTTATGTAGAAAAATATTTACTAAGAACTCATCTGAAACATTTTGACGTCTCCCACTGTGATAAAATTATAAATTAGATTAACTGAGCACTTTTATTCACTAAAATTTTCACAATAACACATCATTTTCGCTTTTTAAAATATTTCAATATTCATTTAACATATTCTTTTAACTGGTGCTTGAGTAAATATGTCCAATAGCACAGCGCACTGATATCAACTAATTTTGTTGAAGATGACAAATTCTTTTTAAACCAAGTCTCAGACCAATATTTCAAATCAGCATCATAAATTATATTGTATATTTATGCTCACGTGTCACTCACCAATATTTTCTGTTATGCAAAAGCTTATTATAAAGTATATGAACCTCATAACACATAATTATTCACCTCCCTTAAACATAATAACTTTTATCTTGATCAAAGTTATTCGCAACAGCCCAGATATTATAGCCATTTGTAAAACATCATTCTAAATCCACAATTCGTGAAAAAATTATTCAGTTGCAAACACTATAGAGTACATATGAAATTATTAATGATTGAATCAACTTAAATTAATAACCCATAATTGTCACACATAATCTAGTAAAATTAAGAATCACAACCAGTTTAGGAACTAAGAATCACTGAGAATTTTTAAAGTTTGTGTAGAAAAATATTTACAAAGATCTCCTCTGAAACATTTTGACGTCTCCCACCTTGACAAAATCATAAATTAGATTAACTGAACACTTTTATTCACTACATTTTTCACAATAACACATCATTTTCTCTTTTTTCAGTATATCAATATTCATTTAACACAATCTTTTAACGGGTGCTTCAGTAAATGTGGACAATAGCCCAGCACTGATATCAACTAATGTCGTTGAAGATGTCAAACCAAAGCTCAGACCAATATGTCAAATCAGCATCATAAATTATATTGTTTATTTATGCTCACGGGTCACTCATCAATATTTTCTTCTATCCAAAAGCTTTTACATAAAGTTCCATAAAGTTTATGAACCCGATAACACATAATTATTCACCTCCCTTAAACATAATAACTTTTATCTTGATCAAAGTTATTCGCACCAGTCCAGATATGATTGCCATTAATCATTTTCAATCAGTTCTCAGCTCCAAAATTTAGTCCTATGGCTGGCATTGCAATGTACACGTTTTTCTGAAATGAAAAATAAAACTCACAAAGTATCTATTCGAATAATTTTTATTCACCTTGTACTAAATTATTAATGTCAATAACAGTTAATAATTGTCAAAAATTGCTTAAAACTATTTGTAACTGTTTATACCCTGGTAACACACATTTTGCAATTCTGGTGCACTTCTAATTCAATTTCTCTGCTCTGCATGGAAATTGCGTCAGACCATACGTAACATGCTGTATACTTAACCTATATTTCTGCACAAAACGACTTGCACGAGGCTTTGAGCAGCAGAATTGCAGTAAACTTGCAAACTGACAATTACACACTTGGAGAACCCATCACCTGCACTTGCGCTTTCAGCAGAATTGCATGGGCAATAAGGAAGTTCATGTGCGCCAGGTACTGCGCAACAGAAATGAGCAGTCTTGTGCAATCGTTCGGGCAACCATATGGACCGACCCATCACGCGCGCGTCCACAAGAATTGCAACAGAATTACGCGTTGCGTCTGCTGCAGATGTGGTACAGCAAAAATTGCGTCAGAATTACAATAGCCGAAGTGCACTCTGACACAGACGTCTGTTTGCACTTGCGCTTTCAGCAGAATTGCGTAGGAGATAAGCAAGTTCGCGTGCGACAGACACTGTACAGCAGAAACGAGCAGTCTTGTGCAATCGTTCGGGCAACCATATGGACCGTCCCATCACGCGCGCGTCCACAAGAATTGCAACAGAATTACGCGTAGCGTCTGCTGTACATGAGATGCAGCGAAAATTGCGCCAAACTTACAATAGCTGAAGTGCACTTTGATATGAACAATGTTTTGTACTTGCGCTTTCAGCAGAATTGCACGGGAGATTAGTAAGTTCAAGTGCGTCAGATACTGTACAGCAGAAACGAGCAGTCTTATGCAATCAGTCGGGCAACCATATGGACCGTCCCATCACGCGCGCGTCCACGAAAATTGCAACATAATTACGCGTAGCATCTGTTGCAGATGTGGTGCAGCGAAAATTGCATCAGAATTACAATAGTTGAAGTGCACTCTGACATGGACAATAGCTTCTACTTGCGCTTTCAGCAGAATTGCATGGCAGATAAGCAAGTTCACATGCGTCAGATACTGTACAGCAAAAACGAGCAGTTTTGCGCAATCGCCCGAACAAGAATATGGACGGTCCCATCAGGTGCGCGTCCACAAGAATTGCAGCAGAATTAGGCGTAGCCTCTGCTGCAGATGTGCGAGTTCCACGCGTATACAAGAGCGTGTAAGACGTGTGTACATGGCAAAATAATTATTCAAACAATTCTTAACCCCAAGCAGGCGGGGGATGCCAGTTTCACGGCTATCCGGGAGCGCGTCAGATGTTCATACATGGCAAAATAATTATTTACATAATTCTTAACCCCAAGCAGGCGGGGATGCAAGTTCCGCGCTTATACGGGAGTGCGTCAGAGGTGTATACAAGGCAAAATACCTATTTATAGAATTCTTAACCCCAAGAAGGCGGGGGAAGGCGTATATGGGAGCGCGTCAGACGTGTATACAAGGCAAAATAATTATTTATATAATTTCTAACCCCAAGAAGGCGGGCGATGCGAGTTCCACGCGTATACGGGAGCGCGACAGACGTGTATACATGACAAACTAATTATTTATATAATTTCTAACCCCAAGAAGGCGGGGGATGCGAGTTCCACGCGTATAAGGATGCGCGTTAGACGTGTATACATGGAAAAATAGTTATTCAAATAATTCTTAACCCCAAGTAGGCGAGGGATGCGAGTTCCACGCGTATAAGGGAGCGTGTCAGAGGTGTATACAAGGAAAAATAATTATTTATATAATTCCTAACCCCAAGTAGACGGGGGATGTGACTTCCACGCGTATACGGGTGCGCGTGAGACGTGTATACATGACAAAATAATTATTTATATAATTCCTAACCCCAAGAAGGCGGGGGATGCGAGTTCCACGCGTATACGGGAGCGCGACAGACATGTATACATGGCGAACTAATTATTTATATAATTCCTAACCCCAAGAAGGCGGGGGATGCGAGTTCCACGCGTATAAGGATGCGCGTTAGACGTGTATACATGGAAAAATAATTATTCAAATAATTCTTAACCCTAAGTAGGCGGGGGATGCGAGTTCCACGCGTATAAGGGAGCGTGTCAGAGGTGTATACAAGGAAAAATAATTATTTATATAATTCCTAACCCCAAGTAGACGGGGGATGTGACTTCCACGCGTATACGGGTGCGCGTGAGACGTGTATACATGACAAAATAATTATTTATATAATTCCTAACCCCAAGAAGGCGGGGGATGCGAGTTCCACGCGTATACGGGAGCGCGACAGACATGTATACATGGCAAACTAATTATTTATATAATTCCTAACCCCAAGAAGGCGGGGGATGCGAGCTCCACGCGTATAAGGATGCGCGTTAGTCGTGTATACATGGAAAAATAATTAATCAAATAATTCTTAACCCCAAGTAGGCGGGGGATGCGAGTTCCACGCGTATAAGGGAGCGTGTCAGAGGTGTATACAAGGCAAAATAATTATTTATATAATTCCTAACCCCAAGTAGACGGGGGATGTGACTTCCACACGTATACGGGTGCGCGTGAGACGTGTATACATGACAAAATAATTATTTATATAATTCCTAACCCCAAGAAGGCGGGGGATGCGAGTCCCACGCGTATACGGGAGCGCGTCAGACGTGTATAGAAGGCAAAGTAATTCTTTATAGAATTCCTAAACCCAAGTAAGCGGAGGATGCGAGTCCACGCGTATACGGGTGCGCGTTAGACGTGTATACATGGAATAATTCAAATAATTCTTATCCTCTTGTAGGTTGGGGATGCTCCCGTATTCGCGTGGAATGCGCACCTTGGAGTTAAGAATTATTTAAATAATTATTTTGCCATGTATACACGTCTAACGCGCACCCGTATACGCGTGGACTCGCATCCTCCGCTTACTTGGGTTTAGGAATTCTATAAAGAATTATTTTGCCTTCTATACACGTCTGACGCGCTCCCGTATACGCGTGGAACTCGCATCCCCCGCCTTCTTGGGGTTAGGAATTATATAAATAATTATTTTGTCATGTATACACGTCTCACGCGCACCCGTATACGTGTGGAAGTCACATCCCCCGTCTACTTGGGGTTAGGAATTATATAAATAATTATTTTGCCTTGTATACACCTCTGACATGCTCCCTTATACGCGTGGAACTCGCATCCCCCGCCTACTTGGGGTTAAGAATTATTTGAATAATTATTTTGCCATGTATACATATCTAAGGCGCTCCCGTACACGTGTGAAACTCGGATCCCCCACCTGCTGGGGGTTAAGAATTATTTAAATAATTATTTTGCCATGAATACACGTCTAACGCACACCCGTATACGCGTGGATGTCACATTGTCCCCGTCTACTTGTGATTAGGAATTATATAAATAATTATTTTCTCTTGTATGCACGTCTAACGTGCTGCTGTATACGTGTGAAACTCGTATCGCCCGCCTTCTTGGAGTTAGGAATTATATAAATAAGTATTTTGCCTTGTATACACCTCTGACGCGCTCCCATATACGCGTGGAACTCGCATCCCCCGCCTACTTGGGGTTAAGAATTATTAAAATAATTATTTTGCCATGTATACACGTCTAACGCGCACCCGTATACGCGTGGAAGTCACTTCCCCCGCCAACTTGGGGTTAAGAATTATGTGTATAATTATTTTGCCATGTATACATATCTGACGCGCTCCCGTACACGTGTGAAACTCAGATCCCCCACCTGCTGGGGGTTAAGAATTAATTAAATAATTATTTTCTCTTGTAAGCATGTCTAACGTGCTGCTGTATACGCGTGAAACTCGTCACCCCCGCCTTCTTGGGGTTACGAATTATATAAATAAGTATTTTGCCTTGTATACAACGCTGACGCGCTCCCGTATACGCGTGGAACTCGCATCCCCGCCTACTTGGGGTTAAGAATTATTTAAATATTATTTTGCCATGTACACACGTCTATCGCGCTCCCGTATACGCGTGGAACTCGCATCCACCGCTTACTTGGATTTAGAAATTCTATAAATAATTATTTTGCCTTCTATGCACGTCTAACGCGTTCCCGTATACGCGTGGAACTCGCATCCCCCGCCTACTTGGGGTTAAGAATTATATAAATAATTATTTTGCCATGTATACACGTCTGACGCGCTCCCGTATACGTGTGGAACTTGTATTCCCAGCCTGCTTGGTGTTAAGAATTGTTTTAATAATTATTGCGCCATGTGTGCACGTCTGACGCGCTCTCGTATACGCGTGGAACTCGCACATCTGCAGCAAATGCTACGCGTAAGTCTGTTGCAATTCTTGCGGACGCGCGCGTGATGGGACGTTTCATATGGTGGCCCGAACGATTGCATAAGACTGCTCATTTCTGCTGCACAGTATCTGACGCACGTGAGCTTGCTTATCTCCCATGCAATTCTGCTGAAAGCGCAAGTACATGCTGTCGCCTTCGGCGAGAGCATAGTCTGCGCTCACCGCTAGGTGTGCACTCTGCGCGGCTCCCGCTGTCAACCCGGCAGCATGCGGGTATTATAAGCCCGCGCGGCCTACGCGCTCGTCGGGCTTCGTTCTCCTATATACATCCCGCCTTGCGCAGATGGTCTTGGCATTACGCTAAAGTTTAATTGGAGAATAAAGTTATTTTTTTTTTGTAGACAAAACACTCGTTGTTATTGACTACACCCACGAGGTGCAAGGTCTCCTATCCTTGCCTCATCTCGTTTTTGCAAATGGGATCACTCCTGATCCCCGGACTCCTCTTCCTTCCCCCTTAGCACCTTCCTCTAGATGAGCCTGCGTGTTTTGAATACCGAGCTCTATACTCGTAAGAGTATTCAGGTTTGCACCGAAATTCTTAAGCAATTCTGCTGCACGCGGACGTCTATCACGAGCGTCTTAAGAGGCCGACTCTGTCACAAGTCTGCACCGTTTCTGCCGTAAAGTTTCTGCCGCTCACACCCATCGAAATTCTTACGCAATTCTGGTGCACGCGGGCGTCCATCACGAGCCTCTTGAGATCGCACTCCATCTGTCACAAGTCTGTACCGTTTTTGCCGTAAAGTTTCTGTCACAAGCAACTAACGAAATTCTTACGCAATTCTGGTGCACGCGGGCGTCCATCACGAGCCTCTTGAGATTGCACTCCATCTGTCGCAAATCTGCACTGTTTCTGCCGTAAAGTTTCTGTCGTAAGTAACTAACGAAATTTTTACGCAATTCTGCAGCATACGGGCGTCCATCACGCGTCTTTTGAGATCGCACTCCATCTGTCGCAATTCTGCAGCATTTCTGTTGTAAGTTTTCGGTCGCGTGCAACCGTCTGAATTCTTACGCAATTCTACTGCACGCGGGCGTCCATTATGAGCTTCTTCAGATCGCACTCCATGTGTCACAAGTCTGCAGCATTTCTGTTGTAAGTTTGCTGTCACGTGCCACCTTTTGAATTCTTACACAATTCTGCTGCAAGCGGGCGTCCATCATGAGCCCCTTCAGATCGCACTCTATCTGTCATAAGTCTGCAGCACTTCTGCTGTAAGGTTCTGGCTGCAGGTTCTGCCCGCAGAACTATGCGAAAATGCTAAGGTATGTTATGCATGATCTGCGCACTCGCGCGTGCGTCAGAGTGTGTTACCAGGGTAAATGTTACGAAATATAGGATTTTGAACGCAGTTTCAAATAGTTTATACGAGTTTGAAACACTTTCAAATAATTTTTAATGACATTTAAAATGAATTAATAATTGGTAATTAACAGTTTATAGTAAACTCTTACCAACAGTTTTTAAAACTTTATAGAACAAAAATATTTCCGCTAAGGCAAAAACTGAAAAATTATTAGAATATAATAAGTATATAATACATATCTGAATTCTCTTCATCGCTGCTAAAATATGTTCTTGTATGTTAACATCATAATTTCCACAAATTTACTCTTGTAAAAAGGAAAACTCAACAGAACACTTGATTCTTTGCTATAGTATCTGCTCTCTTCGTCGCGGTCTGCCCGAGCAGCGCTCTGAACTTAGTCAAATGATTCCGTTCTGGTTCGCTCTGAAGTTAATCAAATGATTCCGTTTCACCGGGAGAATCCTCGCGGGGCCAACGCTGATTGGGATCGGAAATGTAGACATCAGCGCGCTCTCGCGACTGTTAATGTAAACTGTGGGACAATGCTCTATGACTACAATATAGGTCTATTTCTAAAATTAATTTATTTATTTCAGTAGATCAAAATAATAATATTAATATATACACGTCAGGTAAATGTTAAAATGAATTTTAATCTTGTCTTTTTTCTTTCGCTATCTGTTGTAAATAATAATAATCACCATCATTATTATTATTATTATTGTTAAAAAATTTCATTTCAAAATAAATTTAATCCTAACCAATATAAACAAAATCTTCATACTTGAAGTGAATCGAACAGACACATGAACCAGAGAATATAGAATATATTATCTTTACGCATAGAAGGTCGGATCGGGGGGTTTCGGTGAAGCCGAGTTAAGCGTTAGTTCCGTACCCCATGAGGCAGGCGGCGCTACGTTCGGGGTACGCGCGAGATTCAAATAGCATTAGTAAGGAATGAACTTGAACCGTAAATCTTGGACATTTATTTGGATAAAGTTACTAAATATTTAGTTTATAATTTTTTATTAATATGTTTAAGTAAATATATACTTAATTTATAGATGGACGTTACATCTTATCAAATCAAACCACTTATATTATACATTTAATATTTGCAAAAATCAAAGAAAGCTATTTTTGGTTATAGAAAACGTAATATAAATAATTACAAATTAATAAAGATACAATAATAAAACGAAATATTGGTCATTATAAGAAAATTATGTAATTATTATTTCAAATAATAATAGAAATTATCATATTTTTAAAAAATTCCTAAATTTTTGACTTCATATAACTTTAAATAATAACATTTTAATTTATATATAAAATATTTATATAAAGAATAATTTATATTAAAAAGTTCACAAAATTAATGTTAAGGATTTTAACTTTGATTTCCTGCACTTAGCTAATGCCAATAACATTAAATTAATACAAGATTT
Source organism: Torymus aiolomorphi (assembly GCA_036365515.1). NCBI lineage: Eukaryota > Metazoa > Arthropoda > Insecta > Hymenoptera > Torymidae > Torymus > Torymus aiolomorphi. Next base: position 205,334,852 of record CM070873.1, on the reverse strand, counting down.
TTAGTATTAAAGAGTTTTACTTTTCTATTTAATAAGTAATAATAAATAGAGTTTGCATATAAGTGGATTTAAAAATAAATAAAAAATCTTTAATTAAGTAACAAAAAATTTGGTTATTGTCATTACTCGATGGAAACCACGGGAAGGTGGCAGGTTTTCGTTCCACCAGGATAGGATAGGATAAAGGGAAACGAAGGTACATACGTTGGATAATCGGAATGGATGAGACTTGATTTTTCAAGTCAAAGCTACGTACGACGTACACAACTAAACATGCATATATTTATAATAAAAAAAATGTTAAAACAAGTATTATAAACATTTTCAATAGCAGATTTTCAATATTAAAAAAGTGCTTAATAAACCAGCATTAGCAAAAGTTAACGTGATGACAAAATACTAAAGCCTATAGTTTAATCATGGCAATCAACAGCATGCAATAAAACAGTATGATACGTTATTTTCCAAAAAGAACGTAATAAATTGCTAAATAAATTGCTAAATAAATTGCTAAATAAATCAATCAATAAATAAATTGTTAAATAAATCAATCAATAAATAAATTGTTAAATAAATAAATAAATAAATAAATTAATTAATTAATTAATTTATTAAGAAATCTACTCAAATTCAATACAAACAAATTCATAAAAAACTTGCGTAACAATTTACTTTTGCAATTTTTGCAACTTTGCGCAAGGCTTTTGTTGATTCGAATTACAAGATCTCTTACTTCCAGAATCGCGATGATCTCTGGACATCCACTTGAGGAAATAAAAAATATGAAGCCGAACAAAAAGTTTAATTATGTACTCTCTATGATTCAAGCATTCTTCAATTAGCCAAAAATCATTAAACTCAGTTAAAATTTCATTTTCAATATATTTAGTTAACATGAAGCCAATGTTTTTTTCAGTATAATGAAGTTTAAACTGTTTATCAAAAACATCGTAACATTTTATAATAATCGAATAAAAGGTGTCACAAGGAATTTTTAGATTGCCTAATTCCTTATCTGGTATGCATATGCTTTCCAAAAAATCAACAAATCTGTAGACTGTTCAAAATTTTGATTTCCTCGCGTTAATGTCTCTTTACATTTCAGGCAACCAAATTTGTTCAAACATTTATAAATTAAATATCCTGCTATGTATTTCATTGAACATCTTTCTAAAGTAACAGTTTCAATTGAGTTGACAATCGTTAAGGAATCATTTGTATCATTTTCATTTTGATTATCATCGACATCATCTTCATTATAATATTCATTAATTGCCCATGCTTGCAATCGTGCATTAATTTCATTTGCTTTTTCTTCTGCATCAGATTCATTATTTTTACGAATCTTAATTACTTCGGTATAATTAGTCAATAAGGTCATGCATTCATCAGGTTTACAATTTGCTCCCGGAGGTGGGAAAAGCAGTGTAGTGACAGTGCCATGCTGAAAATTTTTCCTAAATTGCATTGCGGTAGGATTAGAGTTGAAACCTGACAAAGCTCTCATTAAAGAAAAAAAGTTTTCAATCGGATTTTGATTTAGCTTCCCGGTTAATAAATAATATCTACCGTCATTTTTTAAGTCGTGCCAAAACATTAAAATACTTTTAATCGAGAGTATTAAATTTACAAAGCAATCTGGATATTTAAACTTTTTACCATCAAACATCTGCAAAATTTCTAACCACGGTATCGCATCATCCAAAGCTTTTTCTACTTGAGGTTTAGCATCACATAAACCGCGACTAAAAGGATTAGAGTCATTAGGATTTCTTGCGTTCAAACAATCAAAAATACAATTCATTGACCATAAAAAGGAAGCTGTCGATACGCAATTTGGATTTATTAATTCTTTAGTACCGAAACCCGCCATCATCGCTCTCGACACTGATCCACTAAAAATCTGTACAGCTAACTTTACGTTCATTTTTTGAAAATTATTAGGATCTAAGTGTCGATCGGTCAATTTTGGGGCAGCTCTACAACTTTTAAAACGTTCAATTTCACGTAATTCCCGAATAGCATCCCATGAAATCGTTTCATCGTCTAATACAAAATTGTATTTCATTAAATTATTTCTAAAACATTTAAAGAGATGAGGGACGTCGAAATTGAAATAAAGTTTACGTCCGTGTCGTTCAAGATAAGGCTTATCTTCGCTAATATTTAAGTCAGTTATAGCCTTTTGATTTGACGCGCCTTGATCCGAAACCATTGATTTAATTTTTAACCCTGCTTTTTCAACGGAATCAATCACATCAAGAATGATATCTTTTAATCTATCACCAGGTACGGGACCTTTTGAAAATGCAAAGAAAATTGCTTGCTTCCAATTGTAAGATAAACCTGATAGCATGAATGCTAATACGGTAGTTGCTTGCTCTTCCGTTCTTCCATATTTACCTAAATCAACAAAACCCTCGATATAATCCTCTTTTAAATTGTACTCCAAAAACGGCCTAATTGACATTTCATCCCACATTAGCACACATTCTTTTTCATAATTAGACATTGACTCGGCTTTACTTTTAAGCAATTTGAATAAATCTTCGTTGATACCCGGTATCAAAGTTAATTCATTAACCCACTCTTTTATTACAGTTAAACATGGTAAACTTAATTTTTTTTTCTTGTTTTAAAAACTTGTAAGCTTTCGGCGACTTGTAATATAAACTCAAAGCAAGCAATTTCTCGTCATCTTCCCATTTCTTTTTCTTATTAGTATGATTTAGTTGCATTTTTTAAAATGTTAATGCATTTTCGTTTAAAAATTTTGAAGCAGCTTCCAATATCTCTTTTACATTTAAATCTTTTTTGGTGTTTAAACGTTTCGTTTGACGTCGAACTTTTTGCAACAAAACTTTATTTTGCTTCCGTAGCTTTTCATTTTCTTTAATGAGTTCTAGATTTTTTTTAATCAGACCCGCTTACGTACTTTTAAGTGAATCGAGGTTTTTTAATTTCTTTCTCATGCGACGTCTTGATCTTTGAATCATGCCACGATTTGTACAAATTGCTGGAGAATCTGAATTCTTAGCATCCTTTTGTACAGTGACATCTGTCACGTTCTCTACATCATTCAAGTAGTCTTTTTCATTAAATAGTTGATCATGCACTACTTCATTCCTGCTTTTCGGAATACATGCACTTACACTACTATCATCAAGATATTCAATAGATATATCTGAGTTATCAATGACGTTATCCGAATGAACGCTTTTGTTACTAATCAAACTGTTATTTAAATTGTCATTATTTAATAATGTTGGATCATTTGTTAAATGCGATTCATTCAAAATAATGTCATTTACATCAATAGGGTAACTATCATTTTTAACTACTTTTTTCCCAACACCTTGAACTAAAAAGTCGGTAATCAAAAAATGCTCACTGCAAAGGCGCTTACTTTCAATCTTCTTGATGTCAAAATCTTCAATATCAGAACGACGTAACCACTCTCGTAAACTATATGTATAGTAATAAATATATAATACTTCACATCGCTATGATTTTTAATGAAATTTTTGCTGAGTTAAATCAAACTGAATTGACCATTTTAGCCGTTATAAATCTGTTTTATTATTTTTTATTTTTATAATATTAACATCACGATTTAAACTTTTAAATATTTTGTACCCTTATAGCAATTTTACTTATATTGATACAGACTACATTATTCATACGATGTTGATAATACGTTAAGACCATCATTTTAATGAATAATAAAAATTATAAAAATGAATTTAAAAATGTCAAACGATATGCGAATAATTTATTAGTACATTTCGACACTGGTGCGGAGGGTGATGATTTACTTCATGTGACGTTTTTCAACGAAAAGTCACATGAAGTAAATAATCAACTTCCGCACTCGTTTCGAACGGTATTTTATACAGGCCTAAATTGTGCTTTTCTTCGTACCGGGCGTCGATATGACACACAGATATATATATAACGTTTGCAAATATTTTTAAGCGACCAAAAGCCAATTTAGATTGATTAAACTTATTTAAAAATGACCATTCTTATGATGTACACCGCCTAAAAAAATTAATAATTTTACAATCAAAGGAAAAATAAAAGTGCATATAGTTTAGCGTACAATGCGATTTACAAAAAAGCCACTCGAAACATATTTTTCTCTACTAGGGATTACCACACAAAGCAAAACCTCTAACCGCAAAAACAGCTTATATATTAAACCAATCAATAATAAGTAATATAAAAAATTATTTTAATACAATATAACATCATATTTTACACTCTTAGTGTATAATAGATACTATTCAACAGAAATTTGATTACACATCTTTATATATTTTATTGATTGGTTATATTTTGTAAAAAGTGATCATTTCATTTATTTAATGTAAAAGAAATATATCAAAAGTATATTTAAATAATCATGCAAATACATCGCAAAGTATTGTTGAAAACTTTTAAACAATAAAAATCTGAAAATTTACTAGTTGCAATCACCAAAGCAAATCACCATACTCTAAAAATTACAAACAACTATGATTTACTTACGGCTAATGTATAGGAGATATAGAATAAAATTTCGTGTAAAAAAAATTAATGTACGAAATGTTATTTTTTATTATGATAATGTGGGAAATGAAATAGGGAAAAAAATTTTCTGTGTTATTTTTTGATTTTCCTACTAAGGTTTAGTTGTTATTTCCTTACCTAAAGGGGAAATCAGAATCTTTGTTTTTATTAAAATCATTCACTCAACTTTCTATTATACACTTCTTAACTATTTACATAATTATAATATATTATAATATATTGAGAATGAAAATCAAAATAAATAATAAAGTACAACATAAAAAGTTTGTTATTAGAATTGAGTATGTTGCTTTTCAAAATATTGTAATAATAATTTTCACTCAATGTGTGATAACGTTTAGATGATATTTTGGCACAACATTGAACGATAAATATTAAAAAGAATCCCAATTAAAATTGTACTACTTTATAAAATTTAACTTTGAATATATGTGTATATTTACATGATTAATAAATCTACGTTCATGTTATCTACTTAACAGATAGTAAACAAAAAACTTTTGACTTAATGGTTTTCAGAAATTCACGTCCGCTAATATATTCACGATAAAATACCTACCGGGGAGTATTTTGAGTCGGAAACCTGTGAAACGTCAGATGTTGATGTTTAAAAGACGTGTTTCTACACGACTTGTATGCACACACGACCCGAGGCATTTTTACAAAGTATATGCAAAAATATAAAACTTAATAATAATACTACTTTCACTAATAATAAAACTTACTACTTCTGAACTTATAAAACTGAATGATAAATGCACTTCAAGTAAAAACTATATACGGCACATCTGCATGGATCGGCCGTTACTCGCGGAATGAAAACAAAACAAACACTGATTGTTGTTTTCGCGCCGCCGCGCTTTTCTATAATTTCTGTTGCTGTTCTCCCGCCGTTTTTATATTGTATATATGCATAACTAATGCATTTAGTTTTATGATATCATTAGAAAAGTAAGATTCTTTTATAAAATCAATTTTATTTGAAATGAATTGTATCTTTTTTATAAATATATTACTCTTTTATATACTAACATCTACACTTTGTGCACGCATTCAAATAAAAAAAATACTTAAATACTTTAAGCTTACTTATAATTGTTTTAATTTTTTTATTAACATTTTCATTCAAGTTATAAAATAATTGGACTTTAGACTAACAAGATTTTGGCAACTAATTTTATTTAAATACTGCTGATGTTTTAGGAGTATTATCATAAAATTAGTTGCTAAAATCTTGTTCGTTAAAGTTCTAATTATTTTAAAACTCATAACAACTTTTGTAGAACATTTTATCTAACTTTAATTTTCATTAAAATGTGTGATAGTTAATTCAATATGTATCGTTTAACGAATTTATTAAATTCCACATAATTTGTCTAGTTTTCAAAGATGTAACGTCCATCTATAAATTAAGTATATATTTACTTAAAAATATTAATAAAAAATTATAAACTAAATATTTAGTAACTTTATCCAAATAAATGACCAAGATTTACGGTTCAAGTTGATTCCTTACTAATGCTATTTGAATCTCGCGCGTACCCCGAACGTAGCGCCGCCTGCCTCATGGGGTACGGAACTAACGCTTAACTCGGCTTCACCGAAACCCCCCGATCCGACCTTCTATGCGTAAAGATAATATATTCTATATTCTCTGCATGAACTAGGGGTTACAACTTCTTTATTAACAGCTTCCATCTATAATTCTCGGAGCTGTTTTTTTTCTTCTATTTTTCCAAATTGATTTTTCAAGAAAGTGTATTTACTTACATGAGGAAATTTATGAAATGAGAGCTTTTGTGCATTACACGGCCGATTATTGCACCCATTCACGCAACAAATTAATCTGCTTTTTTGCGGAATTTTAGTTTCAAAGCATTGCAATGACATCTGTTTTATTAAATGTTTAAAAATAGTATTTTTATTAATCGTAACCAAATGTAACCAAATGTTATGTTTGGATGTATGTTTACAAACTCTCAGAAATCGGAGCAATGAAAGTTGAAATTTGAATCGAATATTCGAATGTCATATGGAGCATTGTCCCACAGCTTACATTATCAATCGCGAGAGCGCACTGACGTCTACATTTCCGATCCCAATAAGGCTATGAAATTAAAAGACCGCTTTCAATTCATTGGCATATATATGGGATATTTCATGTGAACATTTGCAAATATAAATATTGAAATAATAACATTCAAAAATATCCAGTTCTAAATAACAAACCGGTATTAAAATGGTGTAGTTTTAAGTAACATTTTAAGTTTTCAAAGATTTGTTAATTTGTAGAATAGTTTTAAAATCTTATTTTCTAACAAAACATTTATATGAGGCGTTTCTCGTTAACTCTGCCAACGTGGCGCGGGAGCGCTATATCATGCTATTTCTAACTCGTGTTTGCATTACTAAAATATAAAAAAATGTTAAATAAGCGTTTCTAATATATCTTTTTCGCAGTTTCCCAATTACGTAAGCAATTTTTTCAAAATTTTCGATTTTCACCTTTGAATACTGTAAAACATCGTATATCTCGGGAAGTACATTTTTAATATATTTTTTTAAGATTTCGATCGAAAGTTGAGCATTTTTTATACAGAAAAGGATATTTTCCAGAGTGCTCAAGTTAATTGTTATGAGAAATACGACGTGAAAAAGTAGACGCAACCCCGCTTCGACATACGGTATGGCGCGCGAACTTAGTTTGCCTATATTTCTCTGAGAAAACAACTTGAGCACTCTCTGAAAAATGTCTTTTTCTGTATAAAAAATGCTCAACTTTCGATCTAAATCTTAAAAAAATATATTCAAAATATCCTTTCCGAGATACTTATATGATTTTGCTTCCTCCTAGAGGAAGCTTTGTGATAGTAAAAAAAAGTTTATGAGATAATGTGTTAGAAATGTTATTTAGCAAATTTGAAATCGAAATACACTATTTTTAGAAAATGTCCGTATGGATGTGTGTGTGTGTGTGTGTGTGTGTGTGTGTGTTACGGAAGCCCGTATGGGTCCGTGCTCTTATGGTAACAAGGCGCATGAATTTTGCGTGCGTTACGTAAGTGAGCGCGCGCGTCTTTTTTCTTCACTTAACCTACAAAGCAAGACATTTTTGTCGTTAACACATGTGGATCATCAAAAATGAGGTATATTAAAGTAATAGATGATAAAGAAAGTATCACTCTCAAGATTGACAAAAATACTGTATCATTAAATCTAATTAAGACTTATTTTCCAAATGCAAAGTCTTTAACGTACAATGTTGACAATGAGAAAATGGGCTTGAGTACCGTCAATGAACAAATTGAGTTGCCTGATAAAATAACTGTTTTCAATGTGTTTAATCATTATACAGCAAAAGGTAATGTTTTTTAATTAATATGTAACATATTTTTAGAAATAAACATAATTATAAACCTTTTTTTTTAGAAAGTAGCTATTTTGAAGAACACAAAAAACGAAAAATTGAAGAAATTTTAGGTATTATAAGAAACACTAAAGATAAAGAAGTAACAGAAGAAGATGAAGATATTAATAGGAAAAAAATAACCAAATGCTTGGAAGTTGGTTGGAAGCATAGGGATAGTCCAAATGAAAAATTTAGGCAAATGAAAGGGCCGATTGGAGTCGAGTTAAAAGCATATATTTGAATACAAATTATTCTTATAGCTATAAAGAAATCAAAGAAATGGCTATTGAATGTATGAAAAATAAGCGCAATGCTTTGTATTTTTCTGATGTGCAAATAGATATAGGTAATAATGACAACGATATTTTTAAAAAATTTCTTGATGAAGATGGAGAAAATTGTGACTTCTGGGGCTTTGCTTTTAAAATTAAACAAAAAAATCGTCACATGAAGCTGTATTTGTTAACAACAGAAAATGAAGAAAGTAAGAACCCACCTTCACCTAAAAATGATCGTTTATGTAAAACTAACGTAAGTAAGAGTGTATCTATAGAAAATGATAGTGATTCAAGATCGACTCTTGGAAGTATACCTCTAAATAAAATTACTAATATTTCAAATGTACCAAGCACGGCAATTAAAAAAGGTATCTTCGAAGGAAACACCACAAAAAAGGAATCAGCTTCAACGAGTACAGCAGAAGAGGAAAACAGAGTTTCTGAAGATGTTATGGGAAGTTTACAATATAAAGTAGATAGTAACAGTAAAATCAATATTTTGATTCCCAGATATTCTACTTATTCCAACAATTTAGTTCCCGATAAAAAAATGATTGATAGTTTAAAATTATCAATTCCTATCATTAATACAGAAGACGTAATTTTAACCAGCAGATGTATTGGAAGAGGAGGATTTGGAACTGTGAATATCGGTAGTTGGCTAAGAACGGAGGTGGCTGTCAAGAGAATTAAAATGACAAATAATAATAAATACATACTGAGAGAGATTGAGAATATGAACCGTATAAGACATCCAAACGTTATATCAATAATGGCAGCAGGATTCAATTACATGGACTGTTACATTGTGATGGAATATTTCAAAAGCTCAAACTTGAGACATTTGCTAGTAAATGGCAAACTAGATGCAAAGTATAGACTGAAGAAAAACCAAAAACATACTATTCTCTTACAAGTATGTACAGCTATAAGCTTTATTCACGAGTTAACGCCACAAATACTTCACAAAGATATAAAACCTGAAAATATCTTGGTAAATGAATACGGTTTAACGAAGGTCTGTGATTTGGGTCTCAGTAAAAGTGATAATTTACCAAAAGAGCTGATGACTACCATTGGAAAAAATGTGAAGGGTACGTATTACTATATGGCGCCAGAAATTTTAAGGTTAATGAACCTGCTACGACTAAATCAGATGTGTGGGCTTTGGCCTGTGTGATCTATGAGACATACTGTGAAGTGGAAGCATTTAAATCACTCGTAGAAGCAGCAGAAGGATCGGATGAAATAATAAAATTTAAAAATGTTTATGAAAAAAAACAGAAACCTGATTTTTCACTAGTACCTTATCCACTAAAACATATTTTAAGAATATGTTTTGATGAAGATCTCAACGTGCGACCAAAGGCGAGTACTTTAGTTGATATCATTAAGACATTGGAGTATTAGTAAGAAGATTAAAAAGTCAATTGAATTTTAATCTAAGTAATAAAAATGTTCATAAAGTGATTTGTTAAGAAGTATTAATATAAGTGAATGACAAAGAATGTCTAAAACAAAATTGAATATCAAAATGTGTTACTTTTTGTTTAATTATTTATTATAGTAAGTCAATTTTTCTTTCAGTTTAATTACAAATAGTACAAAGATTATTGAACCTCAAAGATTTAAGTGCTTTAATAGGAATTAAGTATTATTGTAATAATGAACGATAATATATTATGATTTGAAAACTTCATTGTATTATTAAATATTTATAATGTTATCTATTCTAATTTATATATATTACAATAATGTATTTATTTATATTACATGTCATTTTAAGACTAATAAAAATGTTCAATGCTTATAATATAAAATATTGTTCTTTATTGTTTGTCAATATTACCTATTAATAATCTACGTTATCAACCACTAAAAATAGAATTTTTGCTGATAATATATAGTAATATAAGCTGATATATAGAAATATATAGTAATTTTTTAAATAATTTCAGAAAGCCCCTGGAACAATATTAGGTATTTTTTTCTTCTACATTTCCACATTTTTTTCTTCTACAACTCTTCCGAATCAAATGGTTCAAAATCTGAAAAAAAATTTATGTTTTAATATTTAATAATATATTTACTATGATTCATTATTTTAGTCAGACTTACCGTTTATTGACGTTCATGTTCGTTAACTGCTTGTAATAATTTTTGGTATAATAATACAGCCTCTTCTGGAGTAGATGCAATACCTGCATTTGGTAATAGCAAAGTAGCTAATTCTTGTATCTGAGGATAAAAAAGTTGTGGTTCTGTAGTGTATTTATTTATGAGTTCTTTTATTATATCTTGATCGATTTTTTTACTACTATCTTCTGCATTACATTTTTCAGGACAATTATAAAGTAAATATGGCACACCAGCAACATGGCCTCCTATCTGTTTTCGTATTCTATGCTCATTCCATAGTTTTTTTGTTGTATTTAATTCTGATCTTATTAAAGGCCCAAAGCAAAATTGAAGACACTTCTTAGATATATCACTTCCATCGTATAAACCTTCTCTTACCATCGCTTTAAAAAACTGAATAAAAAAATCCACAGAGTGATGCCTCATTTGTCCCCAAAATGATTCGATCCGTTGATTATGTACACTCTTACCTTTTATAAAACTTTTGTATCCTGCTAGTTTGTCTTTATCTTCCATTCTTAAACCTATTTGCAAACATTCGACAAGTCCATTCTCTGAACCCTTATCAGAACGAATAAGTGATGGTATAAACTTTAAATTTAGCACTGTCTTTAAGAAATAATATGCTACAACTTTGGGGTCATTGTTTGTCGTTGCAATTTCTAACCAGATAATTTTCCTTGAATAACCGTCAATGCACCCATGTACAGCAAATCCAAAAGGCTTTAACTTATCGTAACCATCCAGATGCCAAATAAAATTTGGCCCTGGACTGAAGTACGTTCTTCTCTTTAACTTGTTAGCATGTCTATAAGCTACTCCATCTGGATCTGCAATCCTTAAAAGATAATATACGATATCTCTTTTGACAACTAATCTATATTTATTTTTCAATTTCTTCCACAAAGATCTGTATCCAAGGTTATATCCAGCCGAGTTAAGTTCTTCTACAACAGCATAAACAATATCTTCAATCTTACTTTCTTTTATATTTCTCCTCTTTAAACCTAAAGCACTAAGCGTTCTTTTCACTTTTGTGACTGACACTTTTATATTATGTTTTTTTGCTAATAAATCACATATTTCTTGTTGAGTACAATCTTTGTAATAATACTTTTTTATTAAACTGCCCACATTCATTTTACAGAATTTTAAAGAATTTTTGGAGCACTTCTGAGATTTGAGGCCAATTGATGATGTATATAGCAGCAATTACTATAAATTACTTTAAATTACTTCATTTTTTTAGTATGTGCAAAGAAATAATGGTCCTAATTTTTCACGTTAATTGAAAACAATAGATGGGCGCAGGTTCATTGTGCGCGCTCACTTACGTAACGCACGCAAAATTCATGCGCCTTGTTACCATGAGAGCGCGGACCCATACGGGCTTCCGTAGTGTGTGTGTGTGTGTGTGTGTGTGTGTGTGAGTGTGTGTGTGTGTATGGTGTGTATGTATGTCCGTATACGCTGATATCTCATGATCTACTCGACCGATTTTAACGGGAGAGTGATCATTTTTTTAGATTTTGCTTCCACAATTGGGGTCAATATTCTATTTTTGTAAAATTTAATTTTTTTTTTGTAGCCATTTTTTAATTTTCAAAATTTTTATTTTCGATTTTTTTAATATTTAGAACAAATATTGTTTATATATCATGAATTCTCTGTATGTAGGATAAAATTATCTACAATTTAAAAAAAAAAAAAGTCGGTAGCTATATTTCGTGATAAGTTATTGATGAAAACGTAATTTTTTGTAAATAGGTTATATTTCGAAATTAAAAAAAGATATTAACATGAATATTTTTTTGGTTATAAAGGATATTAAGTACTATAACTTATTAAATTTTTAGGTTTTTTTATTCATTATTTTTTGAGAAAAAAAATAATTTATAAAAAAAAGTGATTTTTTTTGTCGTTCAATAACTATAGTAAAATTGGCTTAATCACTTTGAAATTCTTTGTAGGAGTAGATTTTGTATACCAATCGAGTGAGTTCTTTGGGCAAAAGGATTGATCCATAAATTTCGAAGATATTTGAGGATAACATTTTTTTCAAATTTTTTTTAAATCGTAATTTCTCGAGAACGGCTCTATGTATCAAAATGGGGTGGGTGGTATTCGAAAGAGAATTAAATTACCTATATTTTCTAAAAAAATTAATTCTTTAGCTGTCACGGTTCTTTTGTTATTAACAGAAACGTAAAAATTGAAAAATGAAAAAAATGAGTTTTATATGTTCAACTATTACAAGAGTACAATTGTCTTATTCGCTTCAAAATTCATTGTAGAGGTATATTATTGATAGTTCTCGGATGAGTTCTTTTGGCAAAGTGATTGGTTCATAAATTTCAGAGATATTTGAGGTTAAAATTTTTATAGACATTTTTAAAATCTATTTCTTGTGGATGGCTCTGTGTATCTGAATGGGATGGGTAGCATTTGAAAGAGAATTAAAATATTTATATTTTCTAAAAAGAAACATTTTTTAGTTATCGCGGTTTTTTATTATTAACAAAAATGTAAAACTTGAAAAATTGAAAAATGAAAACAAAAATCTGTCTTTATCAAATTTTTTAAAATACATCCCCTCACATTATAACAGCCTTTCCACATAACGCATTCAATATAACACGTTCAATGTTCAACGTAACACGAAAATAAATTTGTTGTCCGACATCTACCAATTTTATACTCAGTGGTAGTGGTGTAGAATGGGTACATTTCTACCACTGAATATGAATTGGCCATGAAAAAATTACAAGTTAATATTTTCCATAAAATTTTTCCAATTTTTTTCGTGAAAAATTTATTTTTCGAATTTTAATTTTATATGAAAATGTATAATTTCATCTATCTCTTACGAGATGAAAATTACGTAAAAAGTTGTGCATTAATGTGGAATGATCGTTTGACAAAATTTTCTAACTTTAAAATAATTTTGACAATAACTTTATCGTCATTGATAGTCATAATTTACAATACATAAACATAAAAATTACCGACATTGCTTACATGACGGTCATTTTTACAACAATTTGACAATAACTAATAGATATAATTTATAATCCATGAATACAAAAATGACAGTCATTGAGCTTTGGTGATTGGTCAGAAATGATCATGGTGATTGGTCAGAATCTATATAATCTATAAAATTTGAATAAATTATGTTGGAGTTTTGTTATTTCTGTCTTTCTGAAGTATTAAATTTTAAATATTCGAATTAAAAATTAATTAAAGGAATCAGTAAATTAAGTTTGAGGCCAGTTCTAATTGTGCTCTCGATAAGAGTAGACGTGTTTACATCGAGCTCCAGCCAAGTATGTAAATACTAGTTCAAGTGTGTTACTGTGTATAAGTGCGAACGTTAAAATCACTGATTTTCTCAATTTTGAATATAAATAGACATAAACTGCTAACCAAAATTCAAAATTTTATCTTTTTAATAAAAGTCAATCGGCTAACATGGCCGCTACTGAAAAAGTCACTTTGGCTTCGCCGATAAATACCGATAATAACGAAAAGTGGAACTCAGTTTATAAAAAACGACAAAGAAACAGCCCAGATGAAATAAAAGCTAATTTTAAAAAACGTCAAACGCAAATCAGAGACTACTGGCTAAGTAATCCAGTGGTGACTCAAAACAATTATGAAAAACTAGAACTCGCAGAGGATGTAGTTCCTGCAGGAGAAAATAGTGAGAATTCTAGTAAAGCGAGTGCTCAAAAATCACCACCAATCTTCGTAAGCGGAGTGGAGAATATAGCACCTTTGAAAACCCTTCTCGATAAAATAGCTGAGAATAACTACACTTTGAAAATACTTTCTAATAACGAGGTGAAAATTCTACCAAACTCCTCAGAAAAATATCTTCCAATAGTAGAAGAGCTCAAGAAGAAAAAAACTGAATTTTACACATACCAGAGGAAGCAAGACAAAAGTTATAAAACTGTTTTAAGACACATACCACCGTTAGCTGATACTGGAGAAATACAACAGGCAATAGAGGAACACGACCATAAAGTATTAAGAGTAACAAATATACGAGATCGATACACGCAAAAACCGTTACCCTTGTTCTTTGTAGAAATTCAACCCAATGATAACAATAAGGAAATATACAATATAGATAGATTATTGAATACAATCGTTAAATTTGAACCACCATATAAAAAAAGAGATATACCTCAGTGTATTAAATGTCAAGGATTTGGTCACACCAAAAACTACTGCTACAGGAGTGCGGTATGCGTTAAATGTGCTGAAAAACATTTAACAAAAGACTGCTCGATAAAAGAAAAAATACAAGACGTTAAATGTGCAAACTGTGACGGTAATCATCCTGCTAGTTATAAAGGATGCATTGTTCGTAAGCAACTGCAACAAAAATTATTTCCTAAACTCAGAGAAAAAACCGTAGTGCAAAACTCACAAAGTTATCCTCCAAATTTAAATAATTTTATTAAATCTAATATATCTTTCGCTCAAGCCACAAGCAGTCAACCAAAAAACATCATAACAGAATCTATACAAACAGAGACAGAATCCCAAATAATAACAAAAATAGCAGAAAAATCAAACACAAATAAACTCGAAGAAATGATGCTTCAAATGATGACAAGAATAGATACAATGTTAAACCTTCTTACAAGTTTGATAAATAAAATTCAATAATGAAATAAAAATAGCAGTCTGGAATGCGAACGGTTTAGCACAAAGAAGTCTTGAATTAAAGAAGTTTCTAATCGAACATAATATTGACGTAATGTTAATATCAGAAACTCATTTTACATATAAAAACTACTTGAAAATTCCAAACTATTTCATATATGATACAAAATGTCCTACTGGGAAAGCGCGCGGCGGAACTGCAATTATCATTAAATCTAATATTAAGCATTATGAAAATGTAAAACACATGGATGATTATCTGCAAGCAACCAGCGTAACTCTGGAAGATGTAAAAGGATCAATCACTCTATCAGCAATATATTGCCCACCTAAGCACATTATCAAAACAGAGATGTTTTCAAAATTCTTCGTAAGTCTTGGACACCGTTTCATTGCTGCCGGAGATTACAATGCTAAGCACCCATGGTGGGGGTCTAGATCTTCGGCTGGAACTCCACGAGGTAGACAGCTTTATGCAACTATGCAGTCACAGAATTTATTCCCGATTTCAACCGGAGAACCCACCTACTGGCCTACTGATAAAAATAAGACGCCGGACCTCCTTGATTTTGCCGTAGTAAAAGGTATCAACCCCGACTGTCTCACAGCTACATCCTGCTTAGATCTTTTGTCAGACCACTCACCGATCATTATTTCTTTTAAACAACAACAACTTAAAATGAACCAAAAAACACCACATTTGTACAATAAAAATACTAACTGGGGAAAATACAAAGAATATCTAAATAATAATCTAAACTGCAACATCTCACTTAAATCTATAGATGAACTCGAAAATGCAATAGAAGAATTCAACATACAAATACACAACGCCGCTAAAGAAGCTATCACATTATTTGAACATCCGGAAAAACAACAGCACATTGCTAAACACATACTTGAAAAAATACGTGAAAAGAGACAGTTAAGAAAAACTTGGCAAATTTATAGATCCAAACAAATAAAAACTAAATTAAATAAATCAATTAAAGAATTAAAAACCTTGCTTATAGAAGAAAAAAATGTCGGCATCCAAAATTACTTACAAAACTTAACTGCAAATGAAGCAACTGAATATTCCCTCTGGAAAGCCACTAAAAAACTTAAACGTCCACTGCAACATATACCACCAATCAGGAAATCTAATGGAGATTGGGCCAGAAGCGAAACGGAAAAAGCTGATACGTTTGCAAACTATCTCAGTGAAGTTTTCAAGCCAATAAATCGAGAAATTACCGAACCACAAGAAGAAGAATTGTTTAAACAAGAAGATCACCATGCCCAAGTTAGTCCTTCAATAAACATCAAAATTAAAGAAGTGCAAAAGATAATCAAAGCCCTTAAGAACAAAAAATCACCTGGATACGACGGAATAAATGGCAAAATAATCAAGGAGTTACCACAGAAAGCGATCCGATTTCTTACTATTATATTAAATGCAGTCTTTCGTTTGTGTTATTTTCCAAGCCAATGGAAAGTTGCACAAATAATATTAATAGAAAAATTAGGCAAATGTCCAGACCTCGTTACGTCATATAGACCTATCAGTTTACTGCCAGCTATTTCAAAAATCTGCGAAAAACTTATTCTCAACAGACTCAATCCAATTATTCATTCCAAGAAGTTGATTCCTGATCACCAATTTGGCTTCCGCAACTGTCATGCTACAATTGAACAAGTTAACCGATTAACTGTAAAAATACAAGAGACCTTCGAAAATAAACAGTACTGCTCTGGAGCTTTTCTAGACGTTGCCCAAGCCTTTGACAAAGTATGGCACAAGGGATTACTCTATAAACTAAAGAAGTACTTTCCAAAAAATTTATATAAACTATTAAAATCATATTTAACAGACAGAACATTTCAAGTAAAAATTAACCAAACCGTAACAAAACTGTTCCCTATAAACGCCGGAGTACCTCAAGGAAGCGTGCTAGGCCCTACTTTGTATCTGCTGTATACTTCTGATCTACCTACAATGCAAGAAATCACTACAGCAACATATGCAGATGATACAGCAATTCTCACAAGTCATTCAAGTCCTGAAATAGCATCCGAAAAACTACAAAAATATTTAGATCTGATCAATATATGGTTTAAACAATGGAGAATTAAAGTCAATGAAACAAAATCAACTCATGTTACATTCACACTTTGTAAAAAGACTTGCCCCCACTCCTGCTAAATGATAAACCCATACCGCAAAGTGACAACGTTAAATATTTGGGAATACATCTGGATCGTCGCCTCACTTGGAGAAAACATATATGGACAAAACGAAAACAACTAAATCTCAAACTAAGAAAAATGTACTGGATACTAGGAAATAAATCTGAGTTAAAACTTGAAAATAAAATACTTATATACAAAACTATTCTTAAACCAGTGTGGACTTACGGAATTCAACTCTGGGGATCTGCAGCAACTTCTAATATTGAAATACTCGAAAGATTTCAATCCAAAATACTTAGAAACATAGTGCATGCTCCTTGGTTTGTCACAAATGAAATCATTAGGAATGACTTGAACATACGAACAGTCAAACAAGAAATAGAAGCACACTATAGTAGGTACAAGGAGAGACTAACAGAACATCCGAACCATCTGGCAGCAAATTTAATTGATGTAATCCGATCCAGTACAAGACTTAAAAAATATCAAATTATTAATGTGTAGTTGTAAAATGTTCTGTATACTAACGTATCATTATATTATTATAATATTATATTATCATAAATATTGTTCTCTTGTAAAAGCCTATATTTAAAGGATTTGTAACAGTATTAACCAGTGGGTCTAATACTCTCATGTTATTGTAAATACTTGTATACTATTTACTTATTGTCAACTAGACAGATTGTAAATAAACACGGTTGAAAAAAAAAAAAAAAAAAAAAAGTTTGAGGAAGCTACGTGCCAATGAATTGGCAGCGGTTTTTTATATAGGCTTTGACTTTTCGTTAATACCTGAAAAAATTCTTATGAATTTTAGAAATAAAAAGAAGGCATTATAGTTATATAATTAAAATAATTTTCGCCCACACGGGCGTAAAGTACGTAGGTACTATAAAGTTTTGTAGGAGTGTGTGAGCTATTGGGCCTCTTAGGCGTTAAGTAGTACTCCATGCCCGCTGGCTCAATAATTTTGAAGTTACAACGTGGGCGTAAAATGTAATTTTACATGCGAGGTACGAAAAGTTCTTATGGCCGGTACTTGACTACAATTAATTGATTTCAGTACTTTCTTGCGTTTAATTTATTTAATTTAATTTAATTTGTATAGAAGAATGAAGACATTTGAATACATTTCTGAGAACATTATAGTCATACAGTTTTTCGGAGAATGGTTTGCATTACTTGACTATTGATAATTGATTTCACAACTTTTGTTTATTTGATTTGCAGTGAACAATTTCAATGTACTTACATATAATTTCTTGAGAATACATTGACTCAAAGAAGTAAAAGACTTTTTTACTAGTATTTATTTGACTACTTTTAAAAAATCGTAAATATTATTTTATAGATTATACAGAAAAAACTTCTATACTTGCCTTATTTTATACTTTCGTAGAAAGTTTTATTAACAATATTATTATTTGTACAGTCATGAAAAAAATTATTACCATTTGTAGAGAGTGCTTATTGAATAGATGAGATTAGAATAAATAAAAGGACTATAGACAAATTGTGTTGTTAGAATATATTTAAAAAATTAGATTTTAAAGAACTTGTTGATTGTTTTGAAAAAATATTTAAGCTCTCATTAAAGTTTTTGGTACAGAGGGAGAGAGAGAGAGAGGGGGAAAAAGAGAGGATGGGAGAGTTTAGCAAATAATGTTTGTTAAGTATAAAACTATATGGAATAGTAACCAAACTTTTCTTGCCTATAAGTTTTTATTTTTGTAAACAAATTTTTTAGAGAGATTTCTCAACTTTTTAAGAGTAAAAGTACATTATAAATAATGTTTGTTAAGTATAAAACTACATTTTAATTGATTTCACAACTTTTGTGGGTTTGAGTTTGAGTATCCGCGTGAAAAAAAAAATTATTTCGACTTTAGAACGCAAAAATTTATTATTTATTCGTAGAATTCCTTTTCATAAAACGATAGGTTTTGCAAAATAATTCTTATGGTTTCCGAAAAAATTCTTAGAGTTTGTAAAAGTTTTTGTAAAGTGATTGTAAAGGTTTTGGAAAAGAATTTCTCGTTGCTTGCAAAAGTTTGTAAAGGATTGTAGACGTTTTGTAAAATAATTTATTAATGGATTTTTTAAAAGATGCAGTGATCATTTTTGGGGATATTTTTAGAGAAAATATAATTAAATTTACTTTAATTTTAAAATATAATCATAGGAGTAAATTAAAAAGAAAATTTGAATATTTAAAACATAAAAAACACTCTCAGGTCAATCAAACCAACAATGTTAATAAAGATTGGTTTAGAAATCTAACGGACAAAGTAATACCAGAAGAAGTGGTAATTATCATGTCAAAGGGTGCTAAATTTGGAATATAATATTCAAGTAAAGCTCTTCCGATCAAGAATATCATCACTGAGGTAGAAAGTAGTATCAGCAGTTTTAATCTAGAGTTTAAAAAAGAATGTAGGAGTTCTTTAGTTAAAGTTATTAATAATTTTAAAAGAGAAAGTAGATTTGATAACTATTTGAACAGTAAATTGTTGCATGCATTAAAAATATGAAGAAATTCTTGAGAGAGAATCCGAATATGATCTTCCAAAAAGCAGATAAAGGAAATGCAACGGTAGTTTCAGATAAAAGGGATTATATAAATAAAATTCAACTTATGTTGGATTATGATATCGCGTACGTGAAAATTAGGAATCCACATATCAATAGACTACAAAATAAATTGAAAGAATTATTAATGCATTGGAAAATAAAAGCTTATATTAAGTAGAGTATGTTTAAATATTTAAAATCTGAAAATGGCACTGTAGCTAAATGTTATGGTCTTCCTAAGATTCACAAAGAACAGTTGACATATAGAATAATAATATCATCGATAAATTTTCCGACATATAGACTGGCGAGTTTTTTGTCTAATATATTGTTCAAGATAGTGGGTAAAACACATTCATATATTAAAGATAGTTGGAGTTTTTATGATATAATGAAAGATATTGTTATTCCAAATGATCGTAGGATGATTTCATTGGATGTAGTGTCTTTGTTTACAAATATACCTCCAGAGTTGTTGAATGATATTATACAAGATAAATGGTCTGAAATTAAAGTACATACTAGTTTAACAAAAGATGAATTTGTAAAGGCACTTAATTTGGTTTTTAAAAACACAATTTTTTCTTTTGATAATAGTTTATATGAGCAAAGATATGGTTGTCCAATGGGATCACCTTTGACACCTGTTATAGCGAATTTAGTAATGGAAAAGTTGGAAAGTGTCTAAGTTGGTTTTTCAGCCAATTATTTTTAAAAGATATGTTGGTGACATTTTTGCAGTTGTACCTGAGTGTTTTGTGGATGATATGGTCGATGTGTTTAATTCTATCCATGATAGAATTAAATTCACAAAAGAGATCGAGTCAGATAATCAACTGAGTTTCTTAGATATTAGAGTCATTAGAGTTAATAATAATAGAGTGAAATTAGATTGGTATAGAAAACCTACATGGTCAGATAGATTTTAAAATTTTTATTCTCACCACCAATTCGGAAACAAGACAGTGCGATCAAAGGTGTCATTGACAGAGCGATTAAATTGTCACATAAAGATTTTAGGAAAAAGAATTTAAATTTAGTTAGAGAAACATTTATTAAGAATAGTTATCCGGTAAAATTTATTGATAAAATGATTGATGAGAGAGTGTGGGAAATTTATAATGGTGGATTGAAGAAGCGGGCAGATAATCAAACAAGGTATAGAAATGGAAAGTAAGCATATTTTAGTTTACCATATGTTAGAGGTTTGTCGGAAAGGATTAGAAGGGTTTTAGTAAATATAATATTCAAGTTTTATTTAGTATAATAGTTTAGAAAGGTTATTTAGTAGTTGTAAAGACAAGGGTGATAAAGGTTTAAAATCGGGAGTAGTTTATAAAATTAATTGAAGGGATTGTAATGGGCGTTATATTGGTCAAACGGGTAGATATTTGAAGAAGAGAATATGTGAACATCAATATAGTTTACGTAGTACAAATTTTACATCTGGTTGGAAAGAACATTATTTAAATAGTTTGCATTCTTTCGATTTTGTGAGTGTGGATATTTTGGAACAAGGGATTAAGAATAAATATAAGGAATCGGAATAATGTAAATTTAATGGTAAAGTCAAGTAAATTAGATAACATTTATCATTCTTTATTAATTTGAGTGAGAATGGAAAGTTGGAGCGGGGAAGGTGGATGGTGGTGGGGATAAGAGGAAATAAGTGGGTATGGTTATATAAGGAGGTGTATCGCGGGTTTCATTTCAGTCCCTGAGGAGGAGCCAGAGCGGGCTCCAAACGTTGGGCAATTGGGCTATTTGGTGGTGGGGAGCAGTCAGATAGTCCCTTGCTAATCACATTTTTTTTCCAGGTTTTAATTAAGTTTTTATTTGAGATTCTACTGGGGTGATTATAAACAAGGGCAATATGACTGCCATAAATATTAATTATTTTAATTTAATTTATAAGACTGTAAGACAGATGGAAAAATTCTTATCAGTTTCTTACATTATCACATGTGGACAAACGATTGCAAATAAATTTTAGTCATGTGACCAATTCTGGCTCCCAAGCCACCTTAATCCCACTACTATTTTGTTGTCATTTTGATAATTCTGGACACATGCTACAACGACAGGCGCTGATTCAGAGCTTTCCTTTTGGGGGGCGAATTTTTTTTGCCACTTTTTCAATACGCACGGATCCAGTAGCCTCTTTTGAGATGCAGGAAGGAAGGGTCGTGGTTACCAGTATTGGCCGTCTGATCCATACTATACCACGATTATTCCATCTGGAATTTCACACACAAACCGAAAATTCACAAAACATAAAATTTTAATTACCAACCAAAAACTGAATAAAACAATCGATAACAATCTTTAATTGTAAATCATTGTTGAAAAAAAAAATATTATCAAACAGAAAGGATCGTGTTAAAACAGGCACTCATGAACAGTCGATGGGCAGATGCTTGACCACTTTTGGGTTGAAACGGCATATATTATGTCTTTTCTTCACAGTATTAATTACAGATAATATCAATGAATAGGTGTGTCCCTATAGTTTTTGAGTATGCTCTCTTCAAATCCGTTGTCTATTTATACATATCTCAAATCAGTATTCAGACGTGCGATAGTAAGCGAGTGGATCTATTAAAAAAGTATTAAGCTCGAAAAGCCGTGTAGGCGAGGTCCACGTAAAAAAGGAGGGCACACATACGTGTCACAGTAAGCCAGTCGATTCTTTAAAAAAGTCTTGCATCCGAATAGCTAAGGGACGTGAGGTCCACGCAAAAAGGGAGTTACGCAGACGTGTGATAGTAAACAAGTGGGTTAATAAAAAAAGTCTTATACTCAAATAGTCAGGGGACACGAGGTCCTCGTAAAAAAAGGAGTTCGCTGATGTCCGATAGTAAGCAAGTCGATTATTTAAAATATTCTTAAAGCCCAATCGCTGGATCACGCGAGTGCCACGCAAAAAGGAAGGGTAGACGTGCGGCAGTGAGCGAGTGGATTAATGAAACATGCGTTAAACTCAATAGTCAGAGGACGCTAGGTCGATGTAGAAAAGGGAGTTCGCTGACGTGCGGTAGTAAGCAAGTCGATTATTTAAAATATTCTTACAGCCCAATCGCTGAATCACGCAAGTGCCACACAAAAAGGGAGTTTGGCAGACGTGCGGCAGTGAGCGAATAGATTAATGAAACAAGCCTTAAACTCAATAGCCAGAGGACGCCAGGTCGATGCCAAAAAGTAAGTTATGCGGACGTGCGGAATTAAGCGAGTTGATAAATAAAAAAAGTCTTGAACCCAATTAGCCGAGGGACGCAAGGTCTACGTAAAATAGGGAATTACGCAGATGGTTGACAGTAAGTAAGTGGATTAATTAAAAAAGTTCTAAACCCGCATAGCCGGAGGGTGCGGGTCCACTCAAAAAAGGTAGTTACGCAGACGTGCAACAGTAAGCGAGTAGATTAATACAAAAAGTCTTAAACACATATAGCCGGGAGATGCGAGGTCTATGGCAAAAACGAAGTTACGTAGACGTGTGGCAGTGGGTAAGTAGATTAATAAAAAAAAACTTTAATTCAAATAGCTGGGGCATGTGTGGTCTATGTAGAAGAGGATAACGCGCATAAATGCGGTAGTAAGTGGGTGTATTAAAAAGTTTTAAACCCAAATAGCTGAGGAACGCGAGGTCTACGGAAAAAGGGAGCTACGCAGACGTGTGAAAGTAAGCAAGTATATTAATTCTAAAAGTCCTGAACCCGCATAGCCGGGGGACGCTGGGTCTACGCAATAAAGGGACTTACGCAGACGTGCGACTGCAAGCCAGTGGCTTAATAAAAAATGTCTCGAACCCTAATAGCCTGGCGGTAAATGGGAGTTGCAGAGACGTCCGTCAGTTAATGAATTGAGTATTTAAAGAAGTCTGCGTAGTTGCGTAACCTCAGTAACTGCACCCTTTTTGTCGTAGACCTCAAATATCTCGGATATTTGGATCAAAGACTTTTGAAATAATTCACTCTCTTACTGTCGAACATGTGTGTGGTATCCTCTTCTACGTAGACCTCGTCCCCCGGCTATTTGGGTGTAATACTTCTCAGATAATTGATTCGCTTACTGTTGTATGTCTGCCTAACTCCCTTTTTTTGCGTGGACCATGCGTCCCCCCCACTATTTTGTGTTTGAGACTTTCTAAATAATCGACTGGATTACTGTCGCTTGTCTGCGTGCCATCCTCTTCTACGTGGACCTTTCATCCGCGGGCTATTTGAGTTTAAGGCTTTTTGTATTAACCCACTGGCTTACTGTCGCATTTCTACGTGCCATTGTCTTCTACGTGGACCTCGTGACCCCCGGCTATTGAGATGAAATATTTTATCATTAATCCATTCGCTTACTGCAGCACGTCTGCATAACTCCCTATTTACGTAGACCTGGCGTGTCCCGTCTCTTTGGTTCTAAGACATCTTTTGTTAATCCTGTTGTTCCTCCTCCTAATTTTGTTAATCCTCTTTTTTGGGTGGACCTCGCGTCCCTCGGCTATTTGGGTTTAAGGTTTTTTTTTATTAATTATTACGCAGTGGATTTTTACTGCGTTACTATCGCGTATACGACAGTGAATTTATGCCATTAAATTCTCTCAATTGGCAGCCAGGAGGAGAGTCCTTCCCCTCAGCACCCTGGGACATTCGTATTTTTGTATTTTTGCTTATTATTTTGTTATTTTCATGCGTTTTATTGTATCGGGCGAGTATACTTCATGTTCCAGTGAACTATAAAGAAGAAGCTGCCGGGATAACATCGTGGAACCAGCTTAGCAGCACCGATCCACCGCGCTGTGCTTTCTTTAACTTTGCCGTATAGGAATAATTCTGCGAGTGCCTTTTGCCTCGCGTAATTTTATTATAAATTTTATATTAATCTAAGTAGCACTATTTAGCTGCCGCGCCCCTATCTCGTTTACTACCTGCCTGGAGTCGGAGAACGAGGAATTGTAAATCGGTAAGGCTTGCTAAAGCATGTAATATTGTGCTAATTCGTTTTTGCCTATAAAAGGCCGTAGCATTTGCGTTCGAATGCTTTCATCCCTACGCGCCTATTTATTCTAGAAATTAAACTCACCGAAACACCTAATGTCACGCGATTTATCTAAGTTAATTTTAATGTACACGTGTGACTCGGGATATATCCAAATTTGTAAAGGTGAACTAGCGAATCCAACAGAAATAAGTTGGGAACAAATATTGTAAGTAAATTCTAACTATTGCCGCGCGAAATGTTATTGTAATAATTTTATTGCCTCTGCGAGGTTAGCGCGTAAAAACAATTTGTTGCTAAATGAATTTCAAAGATATCTGGTAATAGAGTTTGTGCATTAAATTGGCCTTTTGTTAACTTAAGAGAATTTAAAAATTAAAGTGTTAAATTTAGTTTTATATTTGCCTAAAATATCTGGTTTTTATTTATCTATGTTACATTGAAGACTCTGAATGTTATTATATTTGTTGTTGTCATCGTGGTTGTCTGAACGTGTGAATTGCTCCTGCCGTCTGATCTCGTTCCTCTCCTTCAGAGCTGCCAGGCAAACGTAAAATATGTAAGTAATTAATTCTAACTTAAACTAACTAGTTAGAGGCACTCCTCACTTGATTGGTTGTAAAATTCTAATATTAACAGTGCCTGGCGTCCAGTAAATCGTTTTATGCCCTCAGCATTGCGATTCATCATATACTTATTTGAATCTGCCGACTATCAATTAGTCATTATTTTCACCTGCCTTTTATTGGCAATTTATATTTATTTATCCACCAAGAATATAACGAGAGAAACTAGTTATCTTTCTCATAGCTAAATCTTTCTGCTATATAATCCATTGTCTTACTGACGCATTTCTGCATGCCATCGTCTTCTATGTGGACCTCGCCTCTCCCGACTATTTGTGTTTTAGGTTTTTTTTATTAATTCACTTGCTTACTGCACACGTCTACCTAACTCCCATTTTTGCGTGGACCTTGCATCCTCCAGCTATTTTGAGTTTAAGACTTTCTAAATAATTGACTAGCTTACTGTCGCAGGTCTACCTGTCATCCTCTTCGACGTGGACCTTTCGACCGCCGGATATTTGATTTTAAGGCTTTTTATATTAATACACTCGATTATTGCCGCATTTCTGCGTGCAAACGTCTTATACGTGAACCTCGTGTCCCCCAGTTATTGGAGTTAAGGGTGTTTTTCATTGATTCACTCGTATACTGCTGCACGTCTGCGTAAGTCCCTATTTTGCTTGGACCTAGCTTCCCCCGTCTATTTTTGTTAGGATATAAGGTACATTTATACTATAGATATGATAAGAGATTAGAGCGCCACCTTACACATGGAAGTGTAGGCTTAGAGAGAGTGAGCGGGAGCGTCACTTCGCTGCTATCTTCCGTATGAGACGGTTGTATCTGAGTGAGAGAGAGAGCTGTACAAGACGGTAACAAAGTTCGTTATTGTTTGTCTGTTAATTAAGAGTGGTTTATTTCAACAAACTTGTCAACTATTTCAACAATTTGTTTCTAAGAATTCGTTTATTAATCCTTTTGTTTACTATCGTATGTCTGCGTAACTATGATTTTTCGAGTAGACCTCGTGTCCGCTGGCTATTCGGGTTGGGGGACTTTTTAATTAATCCACTTGCTTACTGTCGCAATTTAGTGTGTCATCGTCTTCTACGTGGACCTCGTATCCCCCGACTATTTGAGTTTAAAGCTTTTTTCATTAATTCCCTCGATTACTGCCGCACATCTACGTAACTCCCTATTAGCGTACACCTAGCGTCCTCTGGCTATTGAGTTTAAGGCTTGTTTCATTAATCCACTCACTCTCTGTCGCACGTCTGCCCAACTCCCTTTTTGCGTGGCACTCGCGTGATCCAGCGATTTGGCTTTAAGAATATTTTAAATAATCGACTTGCTTATTGTCGCACGTCAGCGAACTCCCTTTTTTACGAGGACCTCGTGTCCTCTGGCTATTTGGGTTTAAGGCTTCTTTTATTAATCCTGCGTTGTTTACGGTTACACCTCTGCGTATCTCCCATTTTTGCGAGGACCCCCGCATCCCCTGGCTATTTGGGTTTAAGTTTCCTTTTATAAATCTAGTCGCTTTCTGTTGCTTGCCTGCGTAACTCCTATTTTTTGCGTGGACCTGGCGTCCCTCGGCTATTTGGATTTGAGAGTTTTTCAATTAATTCATTCGCTTTTTGACGCACGTCTGCGTAACTCCTATTTCACGCGTGGACCTCCCATCGTGGCTATTTAGGTCTAAGGCTTTTTGTATTTATCCACTCGCTTACTGCCGTATTTATGCGTGCCATTGACTTCTACGTGGATCTCGTGTCGCCCGGCAATTTGAGTTTAAGCTTTTTTTATAAACGACTCGCTTACTGTCGCATATCTACGTAACTCCCATTTTTTAGTGGAATTTTATACAAAATATTTTACACAAAATTTAAATTATATAAGATTCATATTTCATACAAAATTTGTAACAGTCCATTTGTGTAAACTTTGCAGAAAATTCTTAAGGCTGTAGTAGAGTTTTGATTATGGGATCTTTTTCTTTTTATTGAAATATTTTTTCTCATCTCGTATGCATGTAGATAAGTCATTCACATAGAACTCACGGTCCCGTCTATTTAGGTTTTAGGAATTTATTGTAGTTAAAAATTGTTTTTGGGCCTTTGGGGCGAGGGCGACCACCCCAATCGCCCCCCCCTCCCCCTCTGAATTCGCGCCTGTACAACCGGTTATTCCATGTTTATGTAAATGTTCATGATGTAACTGTACTCTGATTTCGTCACAACACAGAAATAGAGACAAATACATCTCCAATGCGGCCGATAGAGGAGAGCATAAAAAGTAAAAAGCGTAGATTTAGAAAAGAGCTGCTACAATTAAATGAAGAAAAAAATAGTACAAACTCATCTTTATTTGTAATTTATAATTACATAATTATATAACATAAAATAAAATATTCATTTTTCTACAAACGATACTTAATGACAGCGTCATGATTATTTACAACAAAATATTTTTTGGTCAATATGATCACAAATAAAATTATTTCTATTTTAATTGACGTGCTCAAAGCAAAACAGGTTAGGTTGTGTGTATATAACCATAGAACTTAACCTGTTTTTGCTCTGAGCCCAAAAATTATCAGTCTCAAAAAAACTTAAAAACACAAATATGTTGAAAAAACAGTCCTAGTTAAATTGATTAAAACTCTGGAAAATTCTCAAAGTTTTAACCAATTCAACTGGGACCACTTTTCTATTTGTTTTTTTGTTTTATTTCCCGTACAGCTTTACACATTCTTCTTTAGAAAAATATTTACTTTTTTAATTTACAATCGCCTACAACATTCTAACTTTTCAGCTGGGTCAGTTCTATATCTTTCTAACTCATGTTTTTTGTTTTCAATCAAATATTAAACTTAAAATATAATGTTTCATTTCAGTTCTTCGATTGTCATGTTCAAATATTATTGCCTTCCGCTATCAACGTTTCACAAATAATAGAATAAGCTAAATTGTAAGCTCTAGTATGATCTCTATATAATCTTAGAAAGTCTTCTGATAATGCATCTTTAAAATTTTTCCAAAGTTCGTCTGGATGCACAGGTTGACAATGAATCAAAATACGAACAATTAACAGACGTATACTACCTGGCATCATCCAACTTACAGCTTCCCGCATACTTAATATACCGTTTACATTTTTACGAACTTCATCGTGATTAATTGCTCTCTCATTATTTGACTCTTTAACTATGATATTTGCCGCATCGTAACCTTTATTAACATATTTATACAAATGTTTCACGGACTTTACGCTGGAAACTACTTCAACGTTTATATGACAATTGAATACGAGTAATAACTCAGGACAATATGGTACTACAAATCGATTATCTACAGTTTGATTTCCACACATAATTTCTTTCCCATCATTTCTTCATTTATAGTACGGATATCCAACAGATGATATCATAGTTTCCTCTCGAAACTCATTTGGGTAATCTTTTGGACATTGACCGTCAATGATAAATAGGTTATCACATGGACCATGAATCATATTGTTAACCACAGTGTTAAAGAATATTAAATTGGTCTAAGAATCAGGAATATCAGCAGAAATAAATTTATCGATATCAATCACGGTAGACAATTTGTTACCATCTCTTAAAGTAACTAAAATGTGTACATGAGATAAACCTCGTTTCTGAAATTCTACTACATGTATGTGAGCTGAAACTTCGCCAAAATATTTCTCTTTTGTTATTAGCGAGATTAGATATTCTTCTGTTAAATGAAAAATACGCGCACAAATGTCAGCACGATCTGAAGCCTGTGGACCCGTAAATAAATTATCTCTAATTTGACGCCAGTTAAGATTACACGTCATCGTTATAAACAGTTCAGCTTTTCCTTTAACCTTTTAGCTGCGGCGGTGGTCGATATATGGACCACTCTAGAGACAAAGAATATTTGAAGTTTTTAGATCAAATTTGATGTTCTGAATACATAACAAATAGTTTTAAAATTTCTCAAAACATTCTTGACCTTGAAATTTTCAAGGTCAAGGGTGTCTGCGAGAATTTTGTTACTATTTTTTTCATATTCAACGCGTGAAATTACATAGAAATATCCTCTCAAATCTTCATAACAAAAGAGACAAATTTTTTTGCATTGCACTTTACGTTGCCTGCGGGGCTGGTCGATATATGGACCAGCAGTCAGGTCAGCGACTCTATCTGAGATATCCAGTGATATTATGTATACATTTTACATATTCTGAGAGGTCAATTTGTACTGAAATTTCCCCGCAGCCTAAAGGTTAATACGAACTATAGCCATGGTATCTTGATAATTTTGCATCATATATCTAGGAGAACGATCAAAGGTTGATGGCAGTAATATAACCATTATACATGTTTGACAATTCATATCATTGGCTACTGCCAATGAATGAGGACTACTTTCCTTAAGTGATCAACTAATCTCTGGCATGATTCCACACGCAATTGTTTTTTAATGCGCCAATATATTCAACACGATCCCTCTCAATTTTAATGTAACTATCAACGAACCATTGTTGAAATAATCTACGACCTAACAAAAATGCATTGAATGTATTAGGTCTTATGCTTACACTGAATACACCATAGGTTCTACGTTTGGATCCATCAAACTTACTGATTGCAATACATGCGTAGCCTTATTACAGATAGTTACTTATGAGTGAGGAATGTCACCATCGGTTGTGATAACAAAAACCACAGCAACCTCATCTGTTCTTTGTAAATTATACCTATTTCGGTCATAGCCAGGTTTTAAACTAAATAATAATTGTAATTCAGATTCCGTATTATTACCCAATAATTCACGTCGATGCTCAATTTCTTCCTTCATGATTACATATGGCTTCGCAAATAAATTATATTGTCTTATCATCTGCTCTAAACTATACATTATTTCTCAAATGAGGAAGTGGATCCTTTGTGGGCTAATTTTCCAAATAAAAATACTAACTCTTAAGCAAAATTTCTTTGCTACATTTCGCCAGGATATCCCCTGGCCTCTTCAGGCAAATGGTCTAAGCCGGTGTGTAATACCGATAGCGTACAGGTTGTCCTATACCACTTGCTTAAGAGTTAGTATTTTTATTTGGAAAATTGTCCCTCAAAGAATCCACTTCCTCATTTGAAAATTAAACATGGAGGGTGAAAGTCAGAATTATACATTATTTCTCTGTCAGATTCTACGTTAGCCGCAAATCTATAATCGATAGCTTCTTGAAGATCTACAGTAAAAAGCTGACCATATTTAGGATCATTATTTTGCGATGGATATAAAGCCTCATTTATTTGGTAATAAATTTGCCCTTGTATCTTGAAACAATACGGAGCTCTTCCTATTGTAGGTATATTAACTACATTGGCATTAAACGATGCAAACGAAAATGAGCTATTGTAATTCCGAACATGTTCGAAAAATGCTTTACTTTTTTGATGATTATTTTCGAATAATGAACGTAAATTATCTGGAAAATCTGGGATTGCTCCCAATTTGATAGACCCGTGACCACAACTTCATGAAATGAAATACCCTTGTTGAATACTTTCTCTGAAGTAAAATGTTTCGCGTTACAATGACTACATAAAACATCCATTTCACATAAATAATGTTCATTAACATGACTATTTTCTTCCATAAATCTTCGATTCCCTGCATTTCGTTCACGTCAACGATTTTGGAATTTGGAAATTGGCTTAATCACTTTGAAATTTTTTGTAGGGGTAGATTTTGTATACCAATCGAGTGAGTTCTTTGGGCAAAAGGATTGATCCATAAATTTCGGAGATATTTGAGGTTAAAATTTTTTTCAATTTTTAAAATCGTAATTTCTCGAGAACGGCTCTATGTATCTAAATGGGGTGGGTGGCATTCGAAAGAGAATTAAATTAACTATATTTTTTTAAAAAATTAATTCTCTAGCTATCACGGTTCTTTTGTTATTAACAAAAACGTAAAAATTGAAAAATGGAAAAAAATGAGTTTTATATGTTCAACTATTACAAGAGTAAAATTGTCTTATTCGCTTCAAAATTCATTGTAGAGGTATATTATTGATAGTTCTCGGATGAGTTCTTTTGGCAAAATGATTGGTTCATAAATTTCAGAAATATTTGAGGTAAACACAATCAGAGAACTTTAGAATATTTTTTTTATTTCGAACCAATGTACGACGAGAAGCCGTTGACAGTGGACTTGAAGAAGAAAAATTTGATGAAGAATAGAACTTGAAGAAGATTGTTTTCCATTCATATAAGAATTAAAATCACAAACAAATAAATTGCAAATGGAACCTCAATGAATAGCCATGAAAAAATTACAAGTTAATATTTTCCATAAAATTTTTCCAATTTTTTTCGTGAAATAGTATATTACACACCTAGGCAGTAAAAATAAGAAATGTCTCAGATCACATGTAATTGTCGGCCGAGGCGAAGCCGAGGTTGACAAACATGTGATCTGAGGCTTTCTTTTTTACTGGCCAAGGTCTGTATACTATTTTTCTGCTCGACGGCGCCGGAAAGCGGCAACGTCGCTTCGCGCAGCAGCTGGGAAGTTGGCGCTTTCCGGCCGGAGGACAGAAAAATTTATTTTTCGAATTTTAATTTAATAAAAGGAATCAAAAAATTATTTTGAGGAAGCTACGTGCCAATGAATTGGCAGCGGTTTTTTATGGTATTTAAAGATAAAAATGAAAAATTTCACGAGTTAGAAATAGCATGAGTTGGTGCTTTCGCGACGCGTTGGGAGAGCTAACCTGAAACACCTCATACGGGGAATAATAACTTAAGGTTGAGAGAGTGAAGGATATACACACACACACACACACACACACACACACACACACACACTTACACTCACACACACATATATTCTTTTACACACATATGTGTGTGTGTGTGTGTGTGTGTGTGTGTGTGTGTGTGTATAGTGTGTATATAAAATATATTATATCAACAGTTTTAGTACAATTTAGTTTTTTTAAGTTTTTATTTTTCTTAATAACAATTATTACCTATAATAGTATACAAAATATATACTCTCTTCATTTCAATTTTAATCTTTATTAAAATTAGATTCTTATTTAGATGTCGATCTTGTTGCGATATAATAATCAGAATTTACGTTAACAAGGAGGCACGGCGGTAATTTTGGTAATAACTCCACATTGAATAATTCTTTGGGTTCCTCGTATAAAATATTAGCTTTATAAGCATAATATTTATAATTAAAATAACTTGACTCTATGCTGGTGGTTAAAAAATATATTTTTCCAGAAACTTTAGCTATGGTTTCAATAATATTAAATTTTGGCCCATCATCAGTGACATGACTTACAATGACTGTACCTCGTGTGTACCTTTTACCAAAAATGTGGATAAATTTATATTCTGTAGCATTTGCAATAAAAGAAAAAGGATTCACATCTGAATCTGGTTCATTATCAATACTCCACAGAATAATACTACTATTAATCTCTTGGCAACATTCTTTTGCATAGCATTGATTTAATTGATTCCTAATACCAATAGTCAAAGGGAGATTTTTGTGCGATGATGTACTAACTGCAACATTTTTAAGAACTTTATTTTTCCGTTCAAATATGATGCTCCAAAAATTTGTTAATGGACCATTATCAAATATAATTTTTGGTAAATGCACCAAAAAATGCATTTTAGGTTTTAACGGCCCGAAAAATTCCAAATACTTTTCATTGTGTTTTTTAATTAAAAACGTTAACCTTTAGAGGACGGGGATTTGGATTTACTGTTTTCTCTCACTTTTCTATAGAAATCGAGTTTTTGTGATGTCTCACATCTCAAAACTAACACATGTAAAGGGTCGATCATGGGCATGGCCCGTATAGGGGCCATCCCGTCCTCTAAAGGTTAATTGTGTTATGTCGGCTTGCACGAATGATGGAGCAGTTACAATTGCTATTATTTGCCTTAAAATTAAATATAACTTCCAATACTTGTTATTATTTGGAATCAAATCGCCGATAATGAGACCTAGATATCTAGAAAGGCACATCATTTCGGCAGCTGATTGTTTTAATTTTATTTTATTTGGTAACTTGTCATTTTTTCCTTTCTTAACAGGTTTTATTTGAACAAGTCTTGGCTTGGCAGATGATTTCAAATCTCCATAATTAAAATTCAGAATACGATGGTTCAAAGATTCTAGAGAAAATAATATTTCCTGTTCAATGAGACACGTCAAGATCCCGGAAATTGTATAGTGGGTAACGCCCTCAAATACGTCATGCATCAAATCGACAGTTTTATTTATAGCAATATGAAAATCTATGAGATTATTAAAAATACATCGTTCTTTAATCCCCGTTTTGGCACAATTTGCTACAACATCTGCCTCATAGTTTTCTCTATCTCTCATAAGAGATTTATCTTCTTCAGTTATATGTCGAGCTACCATACATGTTGCTTTACATATTCTACAATACGGTATGGCATTAAAACTTGTGGAAAATCTACAAAGGGAATTTATACCTAAACTAGGCATCTCTAAGCGCGCCGTAATATTAGCAACACTTCGCACCACTGTTGTTTTTGTAACCTAGCAACCCATTACTTACTCTCACCAACCAAATCACGAATAAATTGGTATCATAACAAATAGGTTCATTTTTTAAGATAGGAGGATAGGATAGTCTAAGGTAGTTCTCTAATAATAATATGAGAAAAACTTACTCAGCAAAATAAACCATATTCTCTATAGCCTGTAAAGAAAATCACGAAATGTTTTTAAGCCCAGAATACCAAATGAATTTTCGAAAAAAATCTTGAAAATGTTCGTATTTTACATGTGTTTATATGAAATATATGGAAAAGAAGAAATAGAAGTAAAAGTTAAATACTATTGGATAATTTAAAGAAAGAAAAAAGTTTACTACCGAACGCTTTAAAAAGTTATTGAATAATAGTATACAACAAAGCTGCTACAATACGCGTATTAATCATACTCTACTTTTTAAATCTGCACAAAATATTGTATGTGTTTTATGGTTGTTTACAAATTATTGTACAATTTAATAAATGATTTTAAATTTTACAATATTAAAAGCGTTTAAAAAATCATTCATCATTTGATGAATCTGCAGGTTCACAAAATCCGGACCTGCATTAGAGAATTATCTTAACACTTAATAAAAATAGATTTTGCATTAATACATTTAAATATTAGGAAAAAAAATTATAACAAATATCAACTAACATTTTCTTACACAGGAAAAGTTTAAGTTATTAGCTAAAACAAAGTTGCGCGGTCCACATGCTATGCGCTTGCGCCACGCCGGTGTTCTAGGAATGTGTGCTTTTATTCAAGCTCATCCTTACGACATTCCAAAGGATATTCTTCCTATTTTTGAGCACTTAAGCGCACATCTTAATGATCCAGCTCCAATGCCCGTAAGTAAAAAGTATGCATTTAATTATAAGACATAAGTTTTTTCGTAACTTGTATAAGTTAATGTGCATGTTTATGCGCAAAGCAAAACGCTACAACACTGAAACACTGAAACGGTTTTGATGAGGCATATCTATCTATGTGTTTTTTTATATCCACGTGTAACGCTGCGAATTGATACTGAAATTTTGGCGTCAACGCCAGAAAGCATTTATGGTAAAAAAAAATCAAATATTTTAATTAATTTTTTAATTTTTTATTTAATATTTCTATTCAATAAAAATGTTTAAAATAATATAATTCTATAATTTAGCGATTTTTCCATAGTTATATATATAAAAAATAATAATAAAAAAAGTTTAATTGTTTCATATTTACCTTTTTTCCTTAAATATCCGTGATAATATTAACTTTTCAAAATATAATTATAACCGTTTAATTAAAATATAATGATTAAGTTGATTTATAATTCTTGACGCTGAAAAGTTCTCTGTGGTCAACTTTTGAGCGTTGACACTTGAACTTTAGCTAGCTATACCATATTAGAAGTCATAGAACAAAAACTTACGTAGAGTGGATATGCATCAACACTGTTTCGGTGTTTTAGCGTTTTAGCGTTTTAGCATTTTATACAGGTGCATGAAAAGGCACCTTTACACATGCGAACGTAAAGGATAATGCTTGAAGTATTGTTAAAAGAGTGTATGAAAATAATAAAGCCTGGGCTAAGAAAAAATGACATTCTAGTGGACAGTTGGAAAATGAGTTATTTTCAGTAAGACCTAGGTACTACTTTTTTTTTTTTTTTTTTTTTTTTACTAGTAATGCTGAAAATTAGAAGTAATTTTCAAGTATTTTAAAGTACTTTTTCCAATTAAAGAAAATTTAAATAATTAATCTACAGACTTTATGGGGAGAGCAAGCATCTCGCAATCACGTATTTTAGAGAAAATAATTTTTACGATATACTTAGTTGAGGATGGATTTTTCAAAACCCAATAGCTGTTATCTTTCAAATTTTTGGTAAATTAAAAAACAATGTGGTTGGTTTTCCGTAATTTCAAATGAAGTTTGGTCATATTAAATAATATTTTTATTAAATATTAATTGTATAAAATCAAGATTTAACTCAAAATGAAAAATAGTATATATTACCCAACTAGGGAGGTAAAGAGTTGGCCAGCCTCGCCTTCGGCTCGGGTGGCAATTTACACGTGCCCTGGGGTGACCCTCTTTATCCCCGTGTTGCGTATACGACTTTTCACCATACCCGAGCCAAAAGTACCACTTTCGCTCCCGGCTCAAAAACGCGAATGTGGTATTTTCGGCCCGGGTATGGTGAAAAATCGTATACGCCACACGGGGATAGAGGGCCAGGAAAAACGCATAAGCGGAATGAGTCGTATTTGACTCATATCGGCCTGACGGAAAGAAAATCATGAGTCATTTTTGGATCATGTCGTAGCGAACCTGTTAAATATAATTTTATAAAACCTATTATACTCTCATCATTTAATTTATAAGCTCTGGTGGACAGAATATTAAAAATAAGCAATATAGTTTTATAAAAATTTTTGTGTTTTTTTTTAATATTTTTTTCAATGTTGTATTTTTTAAATTATTAGCAAAATCCAAACGCGCTGCGCGCGTACTGTTTTCTTTTTGAGGTTATGAATATATAATTTTTCATTATGATTTCATTTTAATTAGTTTAAATGACAGTGTAATCAAATAATTTTTCAAATCATGAAAAAATTAATCTTTTTATTCTAATTTAATTTAATTATTTAGTTTTAAATAATTTAGAATAAAAATTTAAGTTCAAAAATTCAAATGTGGCGGAAGTTGCAAATTTTCGCGCCTATTCCTTACAGATCAATCAAAATCAATCTTTAAATGCTTCACAACATCCGGCCATCGTTTTTTTTAAAGAGTACTAGCTATATTCAAACGCGCTTCGCGCGTTACTTTTCTGTTTTTGCAGTTGTGTATGCTATCTTTATTACGTTTTACTTTTAACTTAAGAATTTTTTCTAAGTCAGTACTTAACCTACTACTCTAAATGTAAAAGTTTATACTACTTTTATACTACTCTAAATGTAAAAATTTCATTTAAAAATTCAAACATAAATTTTTCGCGCCTTCTTCTTATCGACCAATCAAAATCAAGCCTTTAGATGCTTCAACATGGCCGCTCATCACTTTTTTAAGAAGGGATTGTCACCTAGCAACAATACGCATCTGAAATACACCGTTACATTTGATTGGCCGATATTCAGTGTGACACCATTTTGACATATATCATTTATATCGTCTATTACTTTCCAGCATACAGCTTGATTTCCAAAATGTTTTCTTATGTTTCGTGTAAAATATAGATGTAATAAGAATATTATTTAATTTAGCATTAAGATGAGGAGGCAAAAATGGTAAAGAAATATATACTCCTGCCAGTTCTTGTACTCCTGCATGACTGCCTAAAGCGATTCCAGGCTCAAAATCGTCGTAATATAGAAAAACCGCTGCCAATACATTGGCACTTAGCTTCCTCAAAATAATGTATTTATTCATTTTTATTTTTAATTTTTTATAACAATAATTAATTATATCATACCCATTAAAAATATTACTTATGTCGACTGCAATTTAATATCAACTGATAAGAATTTTTCCATCGGTCTTACAGTCTTACAAATTAAATTAAAATAATTAATATTTATGGCAGTCAGATTGCCCTTGTTTATAATCACCCCCGCAGAATCTGAAATAAAAACTTAATTAAAATCTGGAAAAAACTTTGTTAGCAAAGGACGATCTGACTGCCCACCACCACCACATTGTCCGACGTTTCGAGCCTGCTCCGGCTCCTCCTCATGGACTGAAATAAAACCCGCGATACACCTCCTTATATACCATGCACCCATACCCCCTTCTTTTCTCTTACCCCACCACCCTCCACATTCCCCTCTCCAACTTGCCATTCTCACTTAAATTGCCATTCACACTTTGGGAGTGTGGATATTTTGGAACAGGGGATTAAGAATAAATATAAGAGGGAAAGCCTTGAAAGTATTCACATTCTAAGAAATCGGAATAATGTAAATTTAATGACAGAGTCAAGTAAATTAGATAACATTTATCATTCTTTATTAATTTAAGTGAGAATGGCAAGTTGGAGAGGGGAATGTGGAGGGTAGTGGGGTAAGAGAAAAGAAGGGGGTATGGGTGCATGGTATATAAGGAGGTGTATCGCGGGTTTTATTTCAGTCCCTGAGGAGGAGCCGGAGCAGGCTCGAAACGTCGGACAATGTGGTGGTGGTGGGCAGTCAGATCGTCCTTTGCTAACAAAGTTTTTTCCAGATTTTAATTAAGTTTTTATTTCAGATTCTGCGGGGGTGATTATAAACAAGGGCAATCTGACTGCCATAAATATTAATTATTTTAATTTAATTTGTAAGACTGTAAGACCGATGTAAAAATTCTTATCAGTTGATATATCATACCCAATTTTCTTTATGAATATTCGTAATAAATTTATATATATTTTTTGAAAATTCATTCTTGTTACTCTTTTTCTCGTGCGACAACCCGATATTTTTATAAATCAATTTTTTCAAAATATTATCTCAAGTTCGAAAATACCTTAAAATATTTGTCGTTATGTTAATTTGTAAAATGCAAACTTTTTCCCAATCAATGTTCTATACAAAAAATTTCGATATTTTGAGTAAAAAATAAAGATAATCTTTTGAAATTTCAACCAAATATATTCTTCAATGAGTATAATAAGTGGTTAAAAGTTGATCGCGCTCTAAATTACCCTCAATAAAAAACAAAAGCAAGTGAACAACACGCACGCATAGCACGTGTTATTTCCATTTTCTAGTATAGATATATCCAAAAAATTACGATTTGAAAAGAAGGCTAAATCAGTTTT
This sequence comes from Torymus aiolomorphi, assembly GCA_036365515.1. Taxonomy (NCBI): domain Eukaryota; kingdom Metazoa; phylum Arthropoda; class Insecta; order Hymenoptera; family Torymidae; genus Torymus; species Torymus aiolomorphi. Next base: position 205,296,099 of record CM070873.1, on the reverse strand, counting down.
AACCTCGAATATCTCTGAAATTCATAAACGAATTCTTTTACTCTAAAAACGCATATAATAAATAATATACACTCTACATCTCCGCCAAATTAAAAAAAAATTAAAACAAGTTTTCTCTAGTTATCAGGCGACAAATAAAATAACTTTGTAAAATAGGAAAATTTTGAATATCAAAAAGTAATCGTACAATCTTGATGAAAATTCACATACATAATATCTATATATCACATACAAAATTGTCTAGAAATCTGTAGCTGATTCATAGAACCGTTCTCGAGAAATTACGATTTAAAGAAAAGTTTAAAAAATTTTAACCTCAAATATCTCTGAAATTTATGGACCAATTATTTTGCCCAAAGAACTCGACGAAGAGCTATCCAAAATCTACCTCCACAAGGAATTTTGAAGAAATTACGACAATTTTCCCTCCGAAATCGTTGGACATACAAAACTCATTTTTTTCATTTTTCATGTTTTACGTTTTTGTTAATAACCCAAGAACCATGATAGCTAGAAACTTTTTTTTTAGAAAATATAGGTATTTTAATTCTCCTTTAAATGCTACCTATCCCATTCTGATACATACAGCCGTTCTCGAGAAATTACGATTCGAAAAAGAGGTTACAAAAATTTTAACCCCAAAAATCTCTGAAATTTATGAACCAATCATCTATCCCAAAGAAAGGTGCAGATGGCAACAAAAAATCTACCTCTACCAGGAATTTTGAAGCGATTAACACAATTTTACTCCCGTAAATTGTCGCCACTTAAAACCCTTTTTTTTCATTTTTTAATTTTTTTCTCAAAAACTAACCAACAGAATGGATTCAATTTTATACAGATTATAGCTATTCATAATCTCCATTATCATGATTTTTCTCAAAAAAATTGACCATTTAGTTTTGGAGTTATAAGCATTTAAAAAAAAAACAAGTTTTTGTTAATAACAAAATAATCGTGATAGCTAGAGAAATTTTTTTTTTTAAATATAGGTTTTTTATGCTCTTTCGAACGCAACCCATCCGATTATAAAATTTAAATCCAATCATTAAAAAAAATCAAAAATAAATTTTTCGTAAATGAAAAATTCGACATAAAAAAAAAACGAATCAGTTAGTCGTACAAAATTATTTTTTTCCCGAATTCGGAATCAAAAAAACAAAAAAAAATGAGACCCGTCCGGTTAAAATCGACCGCGTAGATCCGAAAATAAAGCGGTACACACACACACACACACACACACACACGCACACGCACGCACACACACACACACGCACACATACACACACACACACACACACACCCATACAGACATTTTCTAAAATTATGTGACACAAACTTCTAACACCTTTATTCATGTTTCTAGAGCAATTTAAAGAAAATTAAAATTTTACTATTACAAAGCTTCCTCTATGAGGAAGCAATAGGCAAACAATTTTTAAAATTTTTATAATTATTTTGCCAGAGTCTGCCTTGCATAAAATTAGATATAACTGATTTTTCTTGTTCAAGTGATTCAACATATTTGCAAATACTATCAAATAAATCAGGAATTTCCAAAATACATTTTAATGTATTTTTCAATGGTATGTGAACGCCGTAAACAGGTACACTTTTTATTCTGATTTCTGATATATTTACGATTTCAAAAATGATGTCATCACCTATTTTGTACATTTTAGGATAAACAAAACCACTGTGCTTCCTGTACATCGTAAGTCGCAAATGTTCAGTTGAAAACTTCTTGAATACGTTACTATTTTCCTCCATAGTTACTTGTATTCTATCTACGTATAATACTGTGGTCTGCGAGATATGTTTTAGCTCATTTTCAATCTTATCATTTAAAAAAGGAATGTAATAAGACGAAATCAACTTTCCTGTATTCTCTATGATTTCTTGAATACAACTTCGAGGTATATTATTTTCGTTATATAATGCTAGAGTGTATTTTAAAATATCCTTTTGAATATTAATTTGGTTAGACATTTTCATGTATTTCTATTACAGCTAATTAAAAAGTAGAAGAAATAAATTTACTAATAATATTATTCAAGATTTTTCATTTACAAATATTAAACTTTTATTGAATCCATTTCTCTACAAAAAGTACTGACAGTTTTGTAAATGGATTTATCACTTATTTTATAAATATAATGCTCGAAAAATTGACATACGTGGCGAATGATTCGTGGATGCGATTCGTTAAACACCACGAAGAATTTTAAAAATATATCTACAGCTTTTAATACTGTATCGACCCTATATTTGTAACCTGTCTCAAATATTAAGTAAACCGCTGAGACTTCCTCCAGTGAGCCACATACAGCCATATACGGCTTTATGTTAGGTTCACTCGTTTTGTCGTATATTTCTTTCACACACTTGTGCACAGTATTGAAGTCATCAGGCTTTTCGAGGTCTATAAAATCCTGCAATTATTAATAAATTACTGTTAATTAGCTTACTCTAAGTTAGGGGTGCTTCCGAATAGTTCGAAAATTTTTTATTCCTTTTTTTTAATTGCGAAACGCATATAGGTGAAAATAACAAATATCTACCAATAAAGTTTGAAAGAGGGTCTTTCGCTCAGAAGCGTACTCAATGGATCCCTAAGTATTATTTGCAATATTATCGCTTCGAATACATGCACACGTGCAAAATGGCTTATATATGATATGCTTATACACAAATAGACATATAACTGACTTACAAAAAAATTAAAAGATTTAAAATATTTAAAAAATTTCATATTAATATTAACTATGATTTTTTATCTTTCTTCAACTCCCATTTTTTGTTTGCGCGACCGCTACTGGGAGAGCCTTATATTTTCACCAGAGGGGAAATTGTTACACCTCAAATACTAATAATTTATTATATAAAAATTGTATTCCATCCAAAATGAGTCCATTTAAAATGTTTTCCGAGACGTATGTATGTCTGTAACTCCGGACGGATCAAGTTCCTCGATTATTTCAGCAAAATTTGGACGGAGCCAAACGAATTTTAGGCCAGATACTCCTCTAATTATAAGTACCGTATAGTCGTATTGAGCCGAATCCACTGAAAAATATAAAAACACTAGAGCAAATAAAAAAATTTCCAAAAGAACAATTTTTAAACTAAGGGGATGCCGGAGTCGTATTAATTTATTACGCCTAACGTAATTACAAATGGAGGGTGGCTCTGTATCCACTACAACGCCTTTTTATCATATAAATTTAAAAATTCTTATTTTTTTGAATGTTAGAGACTTGTGCGTGCTTTGGATGTTAATATTTATTTATTTCTCAAAATCGCAACATTGAAACAATGAAGTAATTGCTGAGAAAACCTTGAAAAACTTGCGCGGGTAACATAATTTATAAATTATGAAAACGGAAGTTTTTTACATATGACAGCGAGAGGTTGGGGAGGTGTGCAGGGGGATGCGGCCCCCTACTTATAAATAGATTTTTTCTTCATAGACTCGAGAATATGCCCGTATTTTTATTTAAAAAAAATTAGACCGACATCTATACACATTATTTGTAATATGTTTTAAATTTACTTAATTTCTTTTGGTTTGATTAAGCGAAAGACCCTCCTTAAAAAAAATAAGTAATGAAAAACTGTATTCTGTACCTTTGTTTGAAAAATAAAAGTTTTTGAAATGTCTTCTTTCGCAATTTTCAATACTTTTTTGGCGAGTTGTACATTGGGTGGTACATTTATGAGAAGGGCCAATAAAAACAATGCCAAAACTTCCTCGTTTTCTGTAAAACAGAAAATGTTAAGTTATTTAAGGGGGTCAGACACCTTTACAATTTTCTTTATAAAATGACCTGAAAAAAATTAATTTTCATAATTAGAAATATTTAGAAGTAATATCATAAAAATATATTCAATTTATGATAAAATAAGACCCAACAAAAAATTTTTGATCGATTTTAACCAAATATATGGCCATTTCAAAATTTTTGCTCTGCCGTCGACTCCAGATTCAGGAACTGCATATATTTTAATGGGAGAGATCCTAAAATTTTGGTATTTTATATGACTATTGACTGAAAGAGTTGTACGTATCCAATTTATTTTATTAAATAATTTTTTACGGTAAAAAATTGCTAAACCCTACTGAAAAAGTGCAGCTGATTATCAGCTGATAATCAGCTGATAATCAGATGATCATCGTGCCAAAACGGCACCTGATTATCAGCTGATTTTCACATGAAAATTTATCGTTTAAAATTTATTTATTATTAATTATTATTTATTGTTATAATTTATTATTATAGTTCATTTACTTGAATCTATACGATTGACTAAAGTATTTAAAATAATGTACACTGTGGCAAAGAAGTTTTGAATTATTTGTCATAATTTAGGAATGTAAAATTAAAATTAACAATAATAAATGATAATAAAAATTAATAATAAATGAAAATATCAACAGGATTTTCAGGTCAAAATCAGCTGATAATCAGATGATAATCACCTGACAGTCACCTTATAGTTACCCGATTCTCAGATGATTATCAGCTTATATGCACCTGAAAATCATGTTGATATTTTCATTTATTATTAATAATAATTATTATTAATTATTGTTAGTAATGTTACATTCCTAAATTGCAACAAATAATTCAAAACTTCTCTGTCAGCAACCACATTTTTCAACATTTTTTCGAACACATTAATAATTAATCGTAGATTCAAGTAAATGAACCATTATAGTACTTTATAATAATAAATATCAATAATTAATAATATAATAAATAAATTTTAAACGATAAATTTTCATGTGATAATCAGCTGCACTTTTTCAGTAGGGAAAAATCTTAAATTTAAGTGAAATTCAGAGTTTAAGCAGACAAATGAATCAAAGCTCAAAATGTTTGCCTTGCAATAAAAAAAAATAAAAAATCTATTATAAATAATGGTAACGAATCAGCTGCGTTCATAAATGAAACTAGGGGGGCTGCGCCCCCCACACACACCTGCTCCTCGCTTCGCTCGTCGCCCGCCCCCTCCTTATGAAAAACTTCGTTTTTACATAATAGGCACGACCGCAATACTCAGGAGAACCTTGTATTTTTATAAAAGTGAAAATTGCAATACTTCCAATATTTATAATAAAAAAAAATTAAATATATAATAATAATAAAAAACTAGCTGCTGACGGACTCACGGGTGTTCCTAACTACATATACCTATACAATCTCAATTACAAAAAAATACTTGCGCACATATGCATATATATACACTAATACCGCGAAAAGGAGAAAAACAGAAGGAGAATGCTCAATACTGATGCATTCGGCAACGGCAATCTGGCTTAGCCCGGCGACCTGCGTACATGAATACATATACTGCAGCAGTCGTAACGGCTATAGGTACCTCGGCTCACGGTCGTACACACTTTCCGAACCTATGTATACTACCATTCCTCGGCTAGGCTGCGTTCGCACACCAAGAACAGCGGAAAAACACATGCGACTCGTGCGACCGCGAGGTATAAGATATATCTATATATATGATCGCGCGCGCTTTCTGCTACTGCTGAGTAGTGCCAACGAATATAGACGCATATAGAAGCGTACGGCTTAAGAAACTTTTGGACGAAGTCACTGGATAACAAGCCGATTAGTTCTGTTATCCATCCGCGAGATGGTGCTGACTGCCGCCCAATATATATAGATATATAAGCCTGTATAAGATGAGTATGTATAGATATACACGTGTATATAAGATATCAGACTAATAAAATAATTGTTAATGAATTAAAATAAAATGTTATTTTACAAATTATTATTGTTTTGATTTATTTAAAAGATTTTACTGCATTTAAAATAATATAAACTATTCTATGAAACTGGGTAATGTAATGTTTTTGTTTCGGCAATCGCGTGGGAAGCGTGTAATAAGGCAGGAGTGTCTTTCTGACAGCGGAGGCAGGAGTGTTGCAGTTCCGACGGCGTCTTTCACTTCAAGGGTCTTGACTTTCTTTTAACGTATTTTTATATTAGTCTTTTGAGAAATTTGAGTCATGGCACCATCTCGAGCACGTTGTACGTATGAAGGAGGCCCAAACACGAAGGTGAAAAACCCTACACTGATTTTTCATCGCTTTCCAAAGGATGAAGAACGGTTAGATTGTTTTGATTAACTTTTTCTTTATAATGAATAGTTTTATATTAAATAAATTGAAATTGTTATTATCAAACATTGATTGATAATGTTTAGAGTTATTTTGGGCGAGACCTGGCAAACAATTATTGAAATTATTATTTGTAACGCGTGTCTAGCCGCGATTCTAATCTACCGCGCGAAGGTAGTGAGCGCGCGCGCGCAACTCCTGCGCAGCCGAATCGAGGCGCGCCGCGCGTAGCGAATCGGTCTCGCGACGCGTAAAATGCCCGTCATCCGTCGCGAAGCTGCTAACTGGTTCCCGCGAGAAAAGGGAGCCATATTCGTGTCTGCCATCGCGCGTAAAACATCTCCTCCGTGTCTCTCCTGAGTTTACTTGTCCGCGCCGTCCTATCGTACTTTGTGAGACCCCGCGAGTGTAGTGGAGGCGCCGCATATAGTGAACGTGCGAAAGAGAGACAGAGAGAGCGATCCCGAGCCGCGTGAGCCGCACGAGACTGTGAGCGACGAGCCGGCAGCCAACCCGCCTGCCGACACGATACAGCGAGCAAGAGAGAGAGAGAAAGAGAGCACAACTGCTGTGCGAGCGACAGGGAGCGAGAGAGAGTCGAGTGCACCGGCTGCTCCTTCCTAACGTAAGTTTTCTACTCTCCTCTCGCGGGTTCATTGTAAAGGCTCGCACGGAAATCGCCCCGTTCAAGCCTTCTGTGCCGTGTACGTGGGGGTGTGTGTCAGCCCGCCGTACTTTAACACCGCGCGCGAAATTAGCAGCTTCGCCGCGCGCCGTGTAGTTCGCGCGTTTGAATATTAACGGTCGCGCGCGAACTAACTCTTTGTTCTAATCAGCACGTGCGTTGTGCTTGTAGAGATTAGTGATTGTGAATATATTTTGATATCTAGTTACTCGTCGCGTTGTTCATTACAACCTGTCCTTCTCCCGGATACCGCCGCCTCCGCGGGAAAACGACTCCGCCGGTCGTTTTCATATCTGAGCATAGCGGCCGCGCGCTTTACTCTTCGAGCGCGCGCTTTTCACTCAGCGATCCAATTAGTTGGAAAGCGAAGTTCGTGTGCGATCTTCGCGTTGTTTTCGGGTTTCCAGGAGCAGATCCCCGGGCAAGTCATTTTAGTCTGACACCCGCGGCACCGTGTTCTAGGGCATCGCTGGCCTGTGGCTTGTTGGGATTTTCTCCCACTAGCCATCCCGTTACAACTGGCGCCACAACGTTTTGGGGGTGGAGAAGGACCTGCGACGCGTACGTGATTCGCGGCGAAGCTTGGCGCGAAGAAGCTCAGCAGCGTAGCTGAGCGTAAGCTGCAAACAAAGGCTCTTCGTGCCGCAGCTCGTAGGCGCGTGTGTGCGTGTGCGTGACACAGCCGTGCTGTTGCGAGAGTGCGGTCGAGAGGTTAGGCGTGCGATAGCCAATAACCCTCGACCTAGTGTGCCGACGAGGAGAGATATTGATCGCGGAATTTTTGGAGCGTTGAGGAATTATTGTTAACAATTAAAGTTTTTTAATAACAATTAATTTTTTAACGACAAAATTTTTTTTTAGCGATAATTAATTTTTTTAATTAATTTTTTTTTCTCTCGTCTCGAAAATTTTTTTTTTTCTTCTCGTCCTCTCGTATTTCCGATACGAATTATTTTTTTTGGACGAAAAATAAAATTTTTTTTTTTCTTTTATCGCGCAGTTAGAAGAAGATCGAGAGAAAGTCGGCAAGCACTCTCGGAACAAAAAGTTGACTGTGCGCCCGAGTAAAAACTCGAGCGCAAAAATCCCCTCGAACTTAATTGTTTTTATTTTTTTTAGGTGAAAATTGTATTTATTTTTTGTGTTTTTGGTGATATTGTCCGTTTTGACACATATATATATATTTTTTTTTTTCACATATATTTATTTTAAAATTACAAGTGCGAGTAGTGGAGCGTAATTAATTACAAATCGTAATTACTTACAGAAATAGCTTTTATTTTTTTAGAGCCGCATACGGGAAATCCTCGTGCATTATCGAGGTTAAGAGCAACCGCCGTAGCTCTTAGAAAGTAACCCGGGGTCGCATTGAAAAAGCTAGCTCACGGGTTGAAAAGGCAAACTCTCTCTGCCATCAATCCGGATACTACTCGCGCTAGTAAAATAAGTTCGTGGGGAAGCGCACAGCCAATTGACACCATGGCCCGATCGTCGCAATTTGCGGAATCTGCGATACTCAATTGGGCGTATACACAGTCCGAAGAGGAAATTATCGAGGCCATGCAAGCCCTTGGTCTGCAGCAGTCAGATCTGCAATCAGTGAATATGCTGACAACGATCAAGTGGCTTATGGGCGATTACAGTGCCGCCGATTTTGTGCCAGAGCCGGAGCTGTTGGAGAAACAAGCGTTTGCTAAACGCGAGCAGTCCCGAAGGGCGTTCATCGACTTAACGTTGATGAACAAGTCTGGGTCGACTATTGTGGATCCCAATACTGATCCAGACCAACCGCACCCGTTCATTACGCTCCTTGATGACCCGATAGTGATGCAAAAACTCTCGGAGTCTCGGAGGATGAACGCTTCACAACAAGCACATAATGCAGTGGTGGAGCCAGCGGATGAGGCAAACGGCCAGGAGGGTTCCGGGACAGAGATATTGAGCTCTGCAGCACCCACCGGGACATCTCCAGCCGAAGCCGAGGGACAGCTCCAACAGCAACAGCTTCAACAGCAACAACTGCAGCAGCAGCAAATGCAGCAGCAGCAAATGCAGCAGCAGCAAATGCAGCAGCAGCAACTGCAACAGCAGCAAATGCAGCAGCAGCAAATGCAGCAGCAACAAATGCAACAGCAGCAGCAGATGGAGCAGCAGCGACGGCAGCAACAGCAACAACAGCAGGAGCAGCAGCGGCAGCAACAGCGAAAGCATCAAGAGCAGCAGCGACAGCAGGCGTTGCTAGAAGAGCAGCGCAGGCAACGACAATTCCGGCGGAGTCAAGAACAAGAGTCGTTGTCGGCACAAAATGGGCAGCACGCGTTCTGGCAGCAAACGCGAAGTCCACCGCAGCCACAGAGTTTTGAGTGGCCAAGTGCGGGGGAACAGCGTACCGCAGGGATTGCTGTGGGAGATAACGTAGTCTCAGAACAGCTGCTGTCGGTGATCTATAGACTCGTCAAAGAGGTGGAAGAGCTCAAAGAGAGTGTGCGAATACTCCAAGAAGCTCGACACCCACCCTCAAGCACGCGCTTGGAGGGAGTCCAACTACCGAGTGCAGGCAGGGGACGAGGATCACCACATGTGAACTTTCAGGACACGTTCACATATGTGAATTTTGACAGCAGCAGCCCCAATACTGAATCGCCAAGGGACGCTAGGAGGAATAGCGGAAGAAATCCTACACAGCGTCAGGCGGGGGTGAGCGCTACACTGGACCAGTCTACGAGGCAGACGTACGTGCCTCAACAGACGAACCGTGATGTTGGCCAAATCGTAAGGAAATGGCACATCAAGTTCTCTGGGTCCTTGAAGGAGCAGAGCGTCGAGTTATTCCTCACGAGAGTAGAGGAATGTCGAGCTCTAGCAAATCTGACGTACGACGAAGTACTCTCGTCATTGTCAGAGCTCCTGAGTGGAGTAGCGGCCACCTGGTATAGGAGTAACCGTCATACGTGGCGATCTTGGCAAGACTTCCAAGAGGCCATAATACACATGTATGGCGGTGACAGGGGCCATCAACAGCGAATCCTAGCGGAGATAAACGCGAGGACTCAAGGCAGAAACGAACTCACGAGAGATTACGTAGTGAATCTGCAAGCCTTGATTCTCAAGTTAGTTCCGGTGCCTAGCATGCCCCAACAATTGGACATGTTGCACCGGAACATGCGGCCAGAACTACAAAAAATGGTGATGCGTAATCAAATTACGGATTACCGAGGGCTCCTGGATTTAGCCCGGGAGGCCAAATTAGCGCTCGCGGCAGATAAGGTGTATCACTCGCCACCACCGCCAGAGCGCACTTACTTGCCAGAGTTTGCCTACGTACCTACAGAGCCAACCACGGATCAGCGGAAAAAGCAGAATCCAGGAGTGGCGGCGATGGGGCAACAACAGCAGGAGCCTCGAGAAAGCCTCGAGGCTATGTTCCGTCGGGTGATGGCCGAGTGTTTGTCAAGCTTGACAAAGAAAGGCACCGACGGAAATAGTGGGCAAACGCCAAACCCACAGTCGTTCAAGAAGCCCAAGAAAAAGAATAATTGGGAGAACAGGCAGCGGGAAGGCGGGCAAAGTAATAATCAGCCTAGTGGGGGTAGTAGCGCGACCCACCAGGCTAGGCCGCCAAGTCCAAGGAGTAATGGACCTCCACAACGGCCAGAGTACCGAAGGGGTTACGGCAACGAGCAAAGGGGAAGCGACCGCAACCCCAATGCTGTCGGAAACCAGCAGGGAAACGGCCAAGGGGGCTGGTAAACACGGCCACACGCCCGCCCCAGCTCTCACATCAGCGACCGAGGGTAACTCGGTCCAATTGCCTGAAGGAGAGAGCGAAGAAGTGCCCGCGACTCAGCAGAACGAAGATAACCAGGAAACATGCTCGCGATGGTGGCTTCAAGTAGGTGTAGCCGGCTACAGGCTACGGGCACTCTTCGATACTGGAGCTTCCTGGACTGGGATGAATTCCATCGGCTTACAGCTCGCTACAGCCTGCGGAAAAGAATTAATCCCGGCCAGCGGTCTAACGGCACGGGTAGCTAATGGGCAGAGCATAGCAGTGGTTGGCTATGTGTATCTACCCATGGTCGTGGCAGGCGTGTGCAAGGATGTGCGCGTCGCAATCATGCCAGACCTAGACACGGAGTGCTACTTGGGGGTGAACTTCATTAAGAAGTTTAGCGCCGTCTCAGACCCCACTGACAATACGCTGCATCTCAAAGATGATGATGCAAGCGTAAAGTTAGAAGTAGCCTCCATAACCGCCAATAATACCGTGTCCGTATCAGCTATAGGGTTGGCGGACCCAACAGAAGAGCAGCGCAAAGAAGCGGAAGCTTTAGTAGCTGAGCTGATGGGAAACGGCCTGGCACCATTAGGGTGTACTTCGTGGGTTGAGCATGCAGTAGACGTCGGATCCACAAGACCCATAAAACAGAAGTACTACCCAGTATCTCGAAAACTCGAAGAAGAGATGCACAAGCAGGTGGAGGAAATGCTACTCGCGGGTATAATAGAACCTTCGACAAACGGCTGGTCAAGCCCTGTGGTAATGGTACGCAAGTCCAACGGGAAGTTCCGTTTCTGTGTGGACTTCAGAAAAGTGAACGCAGCGTCAAGGCCAGACGCATACCCGTTACCATACATGGAGAGTATCTTAAGCAAACTGCAGAAAGCGCGATACATATCCACGTTGGATTTAAGTAGTGCGTACCACCAAATACCACTAAATCCGGAGTCCAAAGAGACTACGGCCTTCACCGTGCCAGGCAAAGGGTTATTTCAATTTACACGAATGCCCTACGGTCTTTCGTATGCCGGAGCGTCCTTCCAGAGGCTGATTGACAAAGTCATCGGCCCCGAACTCGAACCTTTTGCTTACTCGTATCTCGATGACATAATAATAGTCACAGAAACATTCGAGGAGCATAAAGAGGTTCTAAAAAGAGTTCTAGATAGGATAAAGGACGCGGGCCTCACAATAAATCGCGAGAAGAGCGTCTTCTGTCGCGATGAGGTCCAATATCTCGGGGTCATAGTAAATAGGGATGGTTTTAAACCAGACCCCGAGAAAATAAAGCCCATTATGGAATATCCGGTGCCGAAAAACCTCCGTCAGCTGAGACGCTTCCTAGGAATGGCCTCGTGGTATAGAAAGTTTTTATCAAACTTCGCCACAATTGCTGAACCACTGACCGAACTAACGAAAAAGGATCGGAAATACGAGTGGTCAACGGCACAAGAAGAGGCCTTCCAAAAGCTAAAAGCGCTAGTTGCTTCTGCACCGATTCTCCACAGACCGGTATCTAACGCACAGTTCGTGGTGCAAACTGATGCGAGCGATACAGGACTTGGAGCGGTGCTATACCAGATAATAGACGGCAACGAAAGAGTCCTAGAGTTCGCTAGTCGAACTCTGAGCGCGGCCGAGAAGAATTATAGCGTGACGGAACGAGAGTGTCTAGCAATTCCCTGGGCAATCAAAAAGTTCCGTCCGTATATAGAGGCCTATGACTTCAAGGTCATCACGGATCATAGCAGCTTGAAGTGGCTCCGTGATCTCCGAAACCCATCAGGCAGGTTAGCAAGATGGGCTTTGGAACTACAAAACCACAGTTTCACAGTCGAACACCGAAAGGGCTCTTTGAACAATGTCCCAGATGCCCTTTCGCGGATGTTCGAGGAAGAGGAGCCAGCGGTCGCCGCGTTAGAGCTCGAACGCGATACAAACGACCAATAGTACCTCGAAATTGTGAAAGAGGTTCAACAGCGGCCGCGAGACTTCCCCACGTTCAAGCTGGCGGGGGGGAGACTGTACAAGTACGAACCTGATGAAGTCATAGACGAGTCTCTCGGCGACGATGATGCATGGAAGTTAGTAGTCCCTCACGAAAAGCGACGCGAAGTACTGAGAGAATGCCATGACTTTCCAACTGCTGGGCACTTGGGCCGCGAGAAAACGCTAGAAAGAGTAAAGCGGAAGTATTATTGGCCACACATGTCTCGTGATGTAGCCAGATACGTGAGCCAGTGCCAAATTTGCCAGCAGTGCAAAGTCGAACAGCGCGCTCCAACAGGATTCATGGGACGCCGAATTACAGAGCGTCCATGGCAAATCGTGGCCAGCGACATTATGGGACCCCTCCCAAAAACCACGCACGGCCACGAATACATTCTCATATTCCAGGACTTGTTCACACGCTGGATTGAAGTAATTCCGATAAAAAGGGCAGATGGTAAATCGGTAATTAAGGGACTCAACGAGCGAGTATGTCTGCGATTCGGAGTCCCGGAGGTGTTTCTCTCAGACAATGGGACTGAATTTAAAAATGCACCATTAGAGGCATTCTTAAAGGAGAGAAATGTGCATCACACGTTTACACCTCCGTATCACCCTCAAGCCAATCCTGTCGAGCGTGTGAATCGAACGGTGAAGACAATGATTATGTCTTACGCAGAGGAAAATCACCGGTCCTGGGATGAGAAACTGAATGAGCTGGCGTTCGCGTACAATACTGCCGAACACAGCTCCACAAAGATAAGTCCTGCCATGCTCATTTACGGCCGACAACCCGACCCACCGAAGACACTAAGGCGGGAGGAAGACAGGTTAGCCGAAGAGCAAGGGCAGCAAGAGGCGATAAACAATTGGGTGGTACGTATGGACAAGCTCCGCGAATTGCACGTTCGAGCGGCGGCCGACGCGCAAGCGGAGCAGGCGAGACAAGCCAAATATTATGACGCTCATCGTCGACCTCCACAATTCTGTCTAGGCGATCGTGTATGGAGAGAGAATAAGGTACTATCCTCAGCAGCTGAGGGGATTTCTGCCAAATTGGCCCCGAAGTACGCGGGGCCCTACACAATTGTTAATATTCTAGGCGAAAACACCTATGAGATCCAAGGTGAGGATGGTCGAACGATACGTCCCGTCCATGCGCAGCAACTCAAGAGATACGTCTCAGCAGAAGTAGCCCAGGCGCTACCAGCGAGGGACTCTTCAGCCGAACGTAACACGTCAGAGGGCCACAGAGTTAGCCAGGGGAATGTACAGCCTCGGGCGACGGCTAAGAGGCGCGGTCCACCTCGTAAGACCGCGCTATTAGTTAGGCCAGGAAAGCGTGCGAGCGATGGCCGGCCTATGCGTGTGGCCGGTCCAACAGAACCCAAGCGAGGCTCAGGGAGGCCAAAGGGTTCGAAGAAGAAGCCCATACCTGCTGATGCCGGACTAATTAGTCCTCGTAGAACCCGAGCGTATAAAAAGCAATAATTGTGCCGTCCAACTTGTGTCGTACGTACTAACCTGTGTTCGTCTTAATTCTCCAGTCCTCAATCTCACTCCTCCCCGGGATCGATTTACCTGTTTCAGGACATGCAAGGCCTGACTCCCGAAATAGCGGAGACGGCGAAGAAGGTGATCGCTGGATTAATCCAGTGCAATCCTGACCCCGCCGTCATCGATTTTTTGGAGCAGGTCGTGGAGGGCATCGACGCTGTGACACTGGCACCCCAGCCAGTGGAAGAGCCCTCCACCGTCATGATCGAGGAGATAGAGGCGCCGAAGCCAAGAAAGGGACCTTCGGAGCCGGCCTGGGCAGAGACCGGTCCCAGTCCGCTTCGGCGACCTCGTCCCCCGAAGGAGCAGCAGGAAAGCCGGGAAGAACGGCTTTCACAAGAGGCGTCGGTCCGAGCCTCAGAGATGGCGCCGGAAGGAAACGCCGGCGCGGCTCGGGCCGACGAAGAAAGGAAAGAGAGTTCTCCGACCCAGGCCCCCAAGTGGGCACCGAGTGATGAAGTCGGTGCGGCCTGGGTCCCAGTGGAGAAGGCCCTCGAGGAAGCGCGGTACCTCAGCAAGTCCTCGCGCGCTGCGGAGGACGCTGCCCTGGCCGCACTGGAGGTCTTTCTCCAGTGCCACGGTAAGGCCGGCGAGCGGCAAGCCGGCAAATGGGTCGGAATGGCCCAAGGCCGGCGCGAAGAGCTCGCGGCCGCCGCAGAGGCCAGGGCCGCCAGGCTGCGCCGCATAGCCTTCCAAAAGGCGGAGGAGGCTCGCCTGGCTCGTGCGCAGGAGCGCATGGAAGAGGCCAAGCGAGCCAGGGAAAAGGCGGAGGAGACGGCGCGCCGGGTCAAGGAAGAGGCCCAGCGCCGTCTCCAAAAAGAAGAAGAGCGCCTTAGGAGGGCGCTCGAAGAAGAGCGAGCGGCCCGGGATGCGCTCGGCAGTAACGCGATCCCCCGGTGCTTCATGTGTGGCGAGCTTGGGGTGAAAAAGTCAAAACATTGCCCCAACCAAGCTCGTCACAAGGGGCGCCGATCGTATTCCCGGGCCAGTTGAAGAAGGGTGAGGCCCTGAAGTTTTTTATATATTTTTTTAATAAAAATTAAAAAGAAAAACCGGTGACTCCGATTCTGCAATGTTCCTTTCCGAACCTCCTTCTCCTAATCATTACTACCATATTAGTAGGTACGACGACGGCCATGATTAGCAGAGCTGCTCTCGGTCCCCTAAGCAGCGTCTGGCGGGGGGGTGTAACGCGTGTCTAGCCGCGATTTTAATCTACCGCGCGAAGGTAGTGAGCGCGCGCGCGCAACTCCTGCGCAGCCGAATCGAGGCGCGCCGCGCGTAGCGAATCGGTCTCGCGACGCGTAAAATGCCCGTCATCCGTCGCGAAGCTGCTAACTGGTTCCCGCGAGAAAAGGGAGCCATATTCGTGTCTGCCATCGCGCGTAAAACATCTCCTCCGTGTCTCTCCTGAGTTTACTTGTCCGCGCCGTCCTATCGTACTTTGTGAGACCCCGCGAGTGTAGTGGAGGCGCCGCATATAGTGAACGTGCGAAAGAGAGACAGAGAGAGAGCGATCCCGAGCCGCGTGAGCCGCACGAGACTGTGAGCGACGAGCCGGCAGCCAACCCGCCTGCCGACACGATACAGCGAGCAAGAGAGAGAGAGAAAGAGAGCGCAACTGCTGTGCGAGCGACAGGGAGCGAGAGAGAGTCGAGTACACCGGCTGCTCCTTCCTAACGTAAGTTTTCTACTCTCCTCTCGCGGGTTCATTGTAAAGGCTCGCACGGAAATCGCCCCGTGCAAGCCTTCTGTGCCGTGTACGTGGGGGTGTGTGTCAGCCCGCCGTACTTTAACACCGCGCGCGAAATTAGCAGCTTCGCCGCGCGCCGTGTAGTTCGCGCGTTTGAATATTAACGGTCGCGCGCGAACTAACTCTTTGTTCTAATCAGCACGTGCGTTGTGCTTGTAGAGATTAGTGATTGTGAATATATTGTGATATCTAGTTACTCGTCGCGTTGTTCATTACAACCTGTCCTTCTCCCGGATACCGCCGCCTCCGCGGGAAAACGACTCCGCCGGTCGTTTTCATATCTGAGCATAGCGGCCGCGCGCTTTACTCCTCGAGCGCGCGCTTTTCACTCAGCGATCCAATTAGTTGGAAAGCGAAGTTCGTGTGCGATCTTCGCGTTGTTTTCGGGTTTCCAGGAGCAGATCCCCGGGCAAGTCATTTTAGTCTGACACCCGCGGCACCGTGTTCTAGGGCATCGCTGGCCTGTGGCTTGTTGGGATTTTCCCCCACTAGCCATCCCGTTACATATTATAGGTTATATTTCTGAGCTAATAATAAATTAATTAAATAATAAATTAACTTTAAAATAATTTTAATTATTTAGCTACTAAATTTATTTTCTTTTTATTTTTTGTAATAATGAAACCATTTAAATTTGACAAATTTTTGTTGTAAGTGTGTGTGTATAGGGTGACTATACCAGTATTGGAACAGTCACCAGTTAACAAACATTTTCTTTTTATATATGAATTGAATATTTAACATGACGATGATTTTCGAATCCTTGAAAATTTTTATTTCATTTTATATATGCTGTAATTAATAGATGTGCAAATTTTATCAAGATCATGTTACTTTTTGACATATTTGATATCTAAAAGTTGCTGTTTTTGTTATACAGTAACAATGGAGGGAAATTGGTTTAACGTTTTTAAATTTTATGATTTTTGTAATTTTATAAGACAATCGAGATGAAAATTTTAATTTGCAATTTTTCAATAATGTTTTTTACGTATCTACATAACATTCCTTTACATACACGCTCATATAAACGACATATGAAAATAATTTTTTTTTTCTTAACTATTGTCGCTATGACTTCTGGACCATCATATGGCGCATTTTTTATACGAAACCTGAACGCCGATTTGCTGTTTAATGGATTTATCGTTCGACGTTAAATTGGTGCTATTATTTAAAATATGGGCATTAAAAATTAATAAGAGAGATAAGTAGATTAATTTTGTGGAATCCACGAGTTACTGAATTGTCAGCAGTTTTTTTCTCACAAATCTGTACTTTCAATCTGCTTCTTAAGACTTTATTACGCTGAATTAGTGCCAGACATCGTTGTGTATTTTAATTGTTGCTTCCTCTTAGAGGAAGCTTTGTAATACTAAAATTTTAAGTTTCTTTAAATTGCTCTAGAAATATGACTAAAGGTGTTCGTTGTCGACTTCTTTGGGCAAAATAATTGGTCCATAAATTTCAGAGATATTTGAGGTAAAAATTAAAAAAAATTTTTGTTAAATCGTAATTTTTCGAGAACGGTTCGATGAATCAGCTCCAGATTTCTAGACAATTTTGTATGTGATATAGATATTATGTATGTGAATTTTCATCAAGATCGTGCCATTACTTTTTGATATTCAAAATTTTCCTATTTTACAAAGTCATTTTCTTTGTCGCCTGATAACAAGAGAAAACTTGTTTTAATTTCTTTAAAATTTGGCGGAGATGTAGAGTGTATATTATTTATTATATGTGTTTTTAGAGTAAAAGAATTTGTTTATGACTTTCAGAGATATTCGAGGTTAAAACTGATTTAGCCCTCTTTTCAAATCGTAATTTTTCGGGTATATCTATACTAGAAAATGGAAATGACACGTGCTATGCGAGCGCGTTTTTCACTTACTTTTGTTTTTTATTGAGGTTAATTTACAGCGCGCTTCGCCGATACATGAAATTAGCTAAATATGCTGGCGAATTAGAAGCCGAGAAATACGTTTAACAATACTTTTGACTGCACTTCGATATTAATCGCGTTTTCTCTTTTTTTACATTTTATTTGCACGATCAGTTCGTGTTCTATTGTGTTAAATTTTCAATTTTGCCTTTAAAAATTAATTAAATGAATCAATAAATTAATTTTGAGGAAGCCACGTGCCAATGAATTGGCAGCGGTTTTTAATTTATAAAACATCCGCTCGCCTACGCACGAAACTCATGTAGGTGGAAAAAGCGTGCCTGTTTGTTAAGGCCCCCATTACATAAGCACGTGCACGCGTATGCACGTGTATGCATGCGTAAGATATTTAGTAATTGTCGATGCAGCCAACGTGATAAGGGAGTATCTACACTGCGGGGTGCATCATGGAGCGCATCGTGGTGCGCGTTCAAACTGCGCGTTCCAAGCTGAATTTACTTTTAAAAATATAACTGATTATAAAGATTGAGTACTTACTTATGGTATGAGGGAGTTACGATGACAAAATTGTTGAAAATAGTATACATCTATATTGTACGCATGAATATATATATACAGTAGGTATGTGTGAGCGCGCGACTGTATCGAGAGCGGGCAATGTCGTATGGGTCCGAGTGTAAACATGTACCTCTCCCCTTCCTAGAGTGTGTGCGTGAGCAAGCATTAAGTCTAAGTCGAGAGGCAGCGAACGATACGCTGCTCTGTCTCTCTACTGCCGCACGCTGAGCGGAAAGCACCTTGCGCGAGTCGCTATGAAGCGCTCGGATTAGCTTTATACTGAAACTGAATAAACCAGTCATTCTTTATATATAAAAGTGTCTCTCCTTATTAATATTACCACACCTCAATATAACCCAAACGAATATTTAAATTATTTTAGAACCCAAGTAGGCGGAGGATATGAGGTCCACACATATAAGGGAATCATGTAGACATGAAAAATTAAGCCAAACGATTATTTAAATAATTTTTAAACCCAATAGCCGGGGTATGCGAGGTGCACGCATATTAGGGAATAACGTAGACGTACAACAATAAGCAAGACAATTATTTAAACCGTTTTTAAACCTAAGAAGGCGGGGGATATGAGTTCCATGCGTATACGGGAGCGCGTCAGACGTACATATAAGGCAAAATAATTATTTAAATAGTTCTTAACCCCAAGTAGGCGGGGGATGCGAGTTCCATGCGTATACGGGAGCGTGTCAGACGGGCATACAAGGCAAAATAATTATTTAAATAGTTCTTAACCCCAAGTAGGCGGGGGATGCGAGTTCCACGCGCATACTGGAATAAGATATACATGGCAAAATAATTATTTAAATCATTCTTAACCCCAAGTAGGCGGGGGATGCGAGTTCCACGCGTATACTGGAACAAGGCAAACGTGTATACATGGCAAAATAATTATTTAAATCATTTTTAACCCCAAATAGGCGAAGAGGCGAGTTTCACGCGTACACGGAGGCACGCCAGGCGTGTATACATGGGAAAATAATTATGTAAACAATTCTTAACCCCAAGTAGGAGCGGGATGCGAATTCCACGCATATACGGGAGCGCGTCAGACGTGCATACATGGCAAAGTAATTTTTTAAATACTTCTTAACCACAAATAGGCGAGGGATGCGAGTTCCACGCGTATACTGGAATAAGGCAGACATGTATATATGGAAAAATAATTATGTAAACAATTCTTAATCCCAAGTAGGAGCGGAATGCGAATTCCACGCGTATACGGGAGCGCGTCAGACGTGCATACATGGCAAAGTAATTTTTTAAATAGTTCTTAACCCCAAATAGGCGAGGGATGCGAGTTCCACGCTTATACTGTAATAAGGCAGACGTGTATTATAGCAAAATAATTATTTAAATAATCCTCAAGCCCTAGTAGGTGGGTGATGCTCCCGTATACGCGTGGAACTTGCATCCCCCGCCTACTTGATGTTAAGAATTATTTAAATAATTTGTTTGCCTTGTATTATTGAAATAATTTTTTTGCCTTGTATTACACGTCTACGTAACACCCGACTCTAGCTTAAATTCACTCGTCATTTGAACGCGCGCGCTACGGTGTGCAGCGCGAGTGCCCAATCTGCGACAGTCTCTACTGTGCAGACTCGAAGCTGCCGTCCGACTTCGACTCTCTGATTTGGTATTGATGAAGCCTTAGAGCAATTGAATTTTTCAAATTCGGATGATAATTTTGATCACTCGAGAACCACTCGTCAATTATCACCCTCGCTAGAAAAAGTCAACTTCCCTCCCTAGTTGCACCATGTACTATTTTTAAATTAATTTTAGCAGATGAATTTGTTGTTTTTGACTGAAAGTTATTTTTTTTAATATTATGTTCAAAATCTATTTTTCAGATTTTTATTTGCTCGGGCATTTTTTTATTTTCCGATGGATTCGGCTCGGTATAGGACTACCCGTTACTTATAATAAAACGAGTATCTGGGCCAAAATTCGTATGATCTATGAAAAATTTTCTGAGAAAATCCATAAACTTGATTACATACGAACGTACATATATACATACATACATGATAGAACATTCACAAATGAACTAATTCTTGGCGGAAAATAGTTTTTATACAATAAATTGCTAGTTTTTGGGGGGTTACAATCTTTACGATTCGGTGACAAGAATAATGCCAACGTTGATAAAGGCCGATTGAAAAACGTCGCACAGTACCAACCACCTTCTGTATACCGATGTCGCCCTTCGAACAAGACGGTATGAGAGCCGCATTTGAATATCACTCTGGAGAAAATATAAGGCTCTCTTGAGAAGCGGTCGTGTTTAAAAATTGTTATCTTTTATCTTATCTTCTTCATTTTTTTTTTTTTTTATAAATGTGAAGATCTCTTTAAAATTATAATAAAAATTGCTTGTTTCATATCGGGAAAATTACAAAAACTGACCGGGAAAAAGAGGGAAAAACACGGGAATTTTTTCTTAAGTCAGGAGTAAATACCCTGAAATTGTATAAAATCGTTGCGAATCATAGAAAACTGTATTAAAATGCTAGAAACTTTATAAAAGTGAGTCACATATCTACAAACAATTGCTTATAACTTTGCAAGTTTTGAAAATTTTCGAATTTTTTATATTGCTACGTCCCCTGAAATTGAACAAAGAATAAAATGAGACCTTGCAAATTAAAATAGGATGAAAAATGAAAAAGAATTATGGGTTTTGTTGATTTCTTTTTCAATTGTCGATATCTTCTTGAATAATATTTAAATTTCTTTGAAAATTTTTTGTTTGTTTCTTCAAGAATTATTGTTTCATTCTATATTGTTTCTCAAATTATAACATGTGAAGTAATCATCGTAAAAATTTTTATATTTATATACATATATATCGCTCCGGAACCACCTTAAGCATTTATGTATTTATTTGTACATATGAATTAACCTATCTTTTCATTTTAGTAAAAGTGGTCTTTTTTATAATTAATTTTATAAGGTGATGGCTTTGATATAGCTCTTTTTAAAGATTATATATTCCGATAGTTTTGTTAGAGGATCCTTTTCCTCTCTTATTAACTCGGAGAGGCTCAGGGTTCCGGCTCACGGGTTTTGCTGAAACAAAGCAAGCATTTTTTTTTCAGTATTTCCTTAAATGCAGTTAAAAATGTTCATAACTTCAGTTTATCAAAGCGTGAGGGTCTAACTCCGGTTCGTTTCATATTTTAACATCTAAAAACAGATCTCAAAGTTTGAGAAAAATCCATGATCCGGATCTGAGATACACTCCTTGTAAGACTTAAATTTTCCCTCTATCAATCATATATTTCGTTTACATAGACAACTAGACCGAATCATTCACTCAGGCAATGACAATCTTCTTAAATTGGATGACAAACAACTGGAAGCCAAGCGACTTTGCAATGACCATTTTACTGCTGACGATTTTGTGGTCGGTTCTGGTATGACAATTGAAAAATATAGCTATACCTATTCAAAAGGCTTCAGATACTGATTCGAATGATTCCGGTGACGTTGAAGAACATAATGGCTCTGGAATTGATCTTCCTCCTACCTCTGAAGACAGATCAGTTATTGATTTAGAAACACCCTTTATAAGAGAAAGAAGTAACAACATGCCACAAAACTTTGTGAGAATTGATTTAGAAACATCTTCTTTAATAGAAACTAGTCATAACATTCCTCAACACTTTGATGCAGCAGAGCCATCTTGTTCAGGAATGCAAAGCAAGTCGAACTTTGATTGTGACTCTACCGGAAAATCATTAAATGCAAATGTTCAAACTAAAAAGTATGAAACTTTAGTTCAAAAATTGCAACATGAAATTGCGAGTTTAAAAGAGCAGTTAAACAAAAAAGATAAACAATGTAAACAAGCACAGTATGTGACTAAAACAATGAGTGTACGAAGAGATGTGTATAAACAAAAGGCTATTAAACTTTCTAAAGATATTCGTAATAAAGATAAAGAAATTAAAAATCTTGAACGTAAAATTGAAAAATCTAAGGAAGGAGTTTCTTTTTATGACGAGTATTTAAAGCTTAATACAAATGTATTAAACTTTTTTAAAATGCAAATGAATCATGTCAAACTCAGAAAGTGGTCTAATGATGAAAAAGAATTTGCTGTGATTTTATTTTATAAATCTCCAAAAGCTTATTGTTATTTGCGTGACCAAAAGAAGTTTGCCTTACCATGTATTAGTTTGATAAGACGATGGATTAATGAACTTGATTTGGAGCCTGGAAATAACATTAAGTTATTTGAATTGTTAAAAATAAAATCAACCACAATGACAGTAAAAGAGCGCGAGTGCGTATTAATGTGGGATGAAATGAGCATAAAAACGTGGTTAGATTACAACCCAAAAAAGGATTTGATTGAAGGTTACACTGATATGGGAAAGCATGGTCGCAATGCAAATCGTGGTAATCATGTTTTAGTTTTTATGTTACGAGGTAGACAAAATGATTGGAGACAGCCTATTTGCTACTATGTTCCTCATAACAGTGTAAATGAAAAGTTATTGCACAAAATCATTTTAAATGTAATAGATTACGTTGAAGGTACTGGTTTTCTATTAAAATCAACGGTATGCGATCAAGGATCGCCAAATCAATCGGCTATAAAAGAATTGGGAATAACCAAAAATAAACCATTTCTTGAACGAAACAATCGTAAAATTTTCTTCAATTTTGATGCTCCCCATTTACTTAAATGCCTTCGTAACACTTTTCGCAAACGTCAATTTGAAATTAATGAGAAACCCGTGTCATGGAATGCGATTCGGGAATTAAGAAATCGTGAAAAAGATCTTCCAACTAAATCTGCCCCTAAACTAACAGACAGACATCTAGATCCTAATGCTTTTCAGTTAATGAACGTTAGTCTTTCGGCTCAAATTTTTAGTAACAGTGTTTCTTCAGCTTTATTAGCAGGCGCGGTCGCATCAGAAAAACCTTTCATTCATCCCGATTGCATTGCAACAGCAAATTTTATTAAAAAAGTAAACGACCTTTTTGATTGTTTAAATAGTAGAAGTTCTCGAGATGTTAATCCTTTGCGTCGTCCTTTGTCAAACTTAAATCCTCAAGTAGTACAGTATTTGAAAGATTCTTTGAATTGGATCGAAACCTGGAAATGCGTTGATAAAAACGGTAATCCGCCATGCTTTGTCGGTTTTTATTTGACGATTAACAATATACTTTTGCAATGGGAAGATATGGCATCAAACGAGGGAGTATATTTGTTAACGACGCGTTTAAATCAAGATCCGTTAGAAAATTTATTTTCTGTTTTAAGAAGTCGTTCTGGTCACAATCAAAATCCAACTGCGATGCAAGTGAGGCATAATTTACAGTATAGTATTACTGCAAATTTAACATCTTCATCGAAATTAACAAACTGCGAACCTGACGAAACAGTAGCGTTACTAGCAATTTGTACGAAAAGTACTAAGCTTGATTTACAAGAATCGTTAGAAAATATGACCAATCCTGTGCCCGCGTTTACTGAAGACATTGACGATAATACCGATCGTATTACTTGTAATTTTCTTGCAAATGACAACAGTATCATCGAAGTAAATGCAAGTAATGAAAATGATGAATTAATTAACGATGATATTGAAGTCGTTTGCAGTGAAATTTCATTCGATGGAGTAAATGAATCTGTTCATTTCGATGAAAATGAAGATACTTTTGTTGAAGAGATGTCTGACTCAGACACAGTTGTAGGTGATTTTGATGATAATGAATTTCAAGAAGTATCTAATTCATTAAATGAAGGGAGTGAGAATTTGAATAATATAGATAGGAGCTTGTCATCCGAAACTTATGATAAAATGAATAGTGTTTTGACAAATTCTCACAATCGCCAAGATTCATGTACTCCTTTACGGGGAGCAATAAAGTATGTTGCTGGATATATAGCTATGAAATGTATTTCAAAATTTAATTGTTCTGATTGTAAAGCTTCTTTCACTAGAGTTAATTGTAACATGGAAAGTAACGATGATCTATTACTTTTTTTAAAGCGTATAAAGTATTTAATGTGACCAATGAACTTGGAAATCTTTGCGTCCCTTCTGACGCTTTTTATAGAATCATTATAACAGCTATTGAAACTTTTGATACACTATTTTCTGAAGTAAGTTACAAGACAGAAGTTAGTAAAGTTTTAATTGATAAAATCACAGCTGAAATTCTTAAATATCATGCACAGTTTTGGATTACTGACGAACCTTGTAAATCGCATCGTGAGGCTGTAATTGTGTTTTTTGTTAGAGTTCATATTTTTAATAAGGTGAAATGGATAAATTATGATTTGCGAGATGCTAAAAGTTCAAGAAAAAGACATTTTGCTGGTAACAAGCCTAATGCTAAGTTGCAGAAATTGAGTCATGAGTAAAAAAAGAACATATTAGATATTATTAACGTCCATATTACTTAATGACAAACTAAATTAGAATATGTATTTTTTAACACAAAGGAAATAATTTTTTTTTCATGATGAAATTTCAACAAGTTGTTACGCTTATTGTATTGTCTTAAGCTAATATGAATATATGTTTATTTCCTTACAGACAATTATTTTTGTGATTCAATAAAAGGTGACATTTAATGGCCATTTATTAATATAAATCATGATTTTTAATTATAATATTTATGATTATCTTCAAATAAGTAAAATACTAGTTATTAATTTTCAATTTCATTTTTCTTCATAGAAATTTTCACTTTTTTCAATGCTGTGTGATAATTTATTTATAAATCATAGATCTTCATGTAAAAAAAGTTTGTTTAGTTGTATTTAATTGTATAAACATTTTTATTGCTAATTTGATAATAGTAATTTCCATTTCGTAGTTACAATATTAATTCATTTTGTAAAATTATTGAAGTAAAATTATTAAAAATATAATGTCACATTTTATACACTACGATTTTTTTTTTTGATATTGCATGTATATACTATATTAAATTGTAAGACAGCATTTATACTAAATTATTCTATAGTTCTTAGGGTATGAGCGCTGTCATGCCATATCAATTATCGTCTTTTTATTTATAATCCATATTTACGTTCATAAATGATTCAGATTATAATACTTTGTTCGGATAATCAGAAAGTACTTGAATTCAGTATTGATTCACGTAATAGATATAAACTTGAAATTAATAACCATTACTTGTAGTAACGTGCATAAAGCAATATAATTTATAATTTTGTTTTATCTTTTGTAATAAATTGTGGTGAATAGTTTCGCATGGTAACTAATTTGCATTTCTTTTTGTAGATTATTGAAATGAAAAAATATCTGATTACAGGCAAAAGATTTTAATTTTTAGTGCATGTTAGGAATATTTAAAAATATTCATCACCCTTTCTTCCTTAACCTAATAATCCTGTGTTTCCTATCCTATCCTGATGGAAAATATCTGCCACCTTTCCGCTCGGTTTCCATCGAATAATATCGAGTTTGCATATTATTTCTATTGTTTTTAAATAATTAATGAAATTAAATTACTAAAATAATGTGTAAAACATGTGTTAAAATTATTTATGCAAACACGTATTAACTGAGAGCAGAACATATTAATGAACATTCCATGAATTTAAGTAGAATTAACAATCATTTTGGTAACGCAGGGTCGATTTTTGTGTTTTTCAATTTTAAAAATCGATACTACCTTTTTTATGCCTGATCCATTACTTTGAGATTGCTGCAGCATATTTTTATCCACAGGGGAGGTATTTTATCAGAATGGTGAAATGTTATATAGATATTTTATCAAATATAATGTGGCCATTTCCTTCAAGGAATATCTTAAATATAAAGTCGTTTAAAATATTTTCCAAATCTGATACTGTCAATTACAAACGGGAGCTATTCAGAACACGAAAAAAATTCTTTTCAAAAATAAATAATAGAAAAATTCTCGTCTATAAAAATTAAAAACAAATTGCATAAACTTACAGACTTTCAACTAGAGGAAAAACATTCCGAAAGATGTATTCCCATAAAATTTTTAGATCATGTGTCGACGTAGGGCTTAATTCCCTTAATCACCGCATTTTCTATAGTTTAATCGTTAGGTGGAAATGGTATTGGAAATACCGATATCACATATCATATTAAAATAATTTAATGAGAATATTATGGACTTCTTGCCACGTTTTTTAAAATTTTTATATACTAAACTTTAAACATTTTATACCACTGTAACCTCAAAATCATAACTTTAACATAATTATTCGGCTCTCGTGGTATGAAATACGGTTCGAAACTGGTGCGTAATATGATTTTTAGCTCGTGTGACTTGAAAATGTATATAAATGTAAAAAAATGTATACAAACTTATATAATAAGTGTTTATAAAAGTTGTAATTAGAACATTTTTTATGTTTATATACGTTTATATACATTTATATAAGTTTTTTTTAACAAAAATTTTCACTTATTTACATTTATATATTTTTTCTTACATTTTGAATAGTTGTATTGAAAATTTGTATTTTTGTAAATATACATATATTTAGTTTTTTTACAGATATATACATTTATATACATTTATATATTTTTTTAAAATTTTCGCTATATAAGACTTTTTTTTCTTAATTTTATGGAAGTGTATATAAATGTATATAAATGTAAAACAATATGTATAAATTTCAAAAATTTCTTTAAAATCACCCATCTGACAATTTAGTTGTCTGATATAATACCCCCGCGTCTTTCTTCTTAAACCTTTATTGATACATTGATTATGATAAATAAATTACTCGAAAATTAAAAACTGCCAGAAAACATAATATCATGTGCACCCAAGGATTGGTGGGCTTTTTTATATCGCGAGTTTGCAGAGACTCGTGCTAACTTGCCTTCGACTTGTACTTATAAATACTCGGTCAGCTAAATCCAACATTGAGTACACCCTTGATACACAATGTATTATTTTGCAGTGAATATGAAAATTAATATAATGGTTGCATACAGTCGAAAAGTGATATTTCAAGTGATATATCAAGTTAAATAACTGTACATATATGACTACATAACTAATTATTACTACTTATTTTCTTGTATAACAATTTATATCTTTTTTTATTTCTTTCAATTATTATTTTTTTAATCAAATAATTGTAAGAATTTATTAACTTTTAATAATACTTAATATAATTTATTTTTAAATTAAATTTTATTTAATTATTATTAAATTGTTATTTATAAAAAAATTTTATAACATGTAAAATTGCAAATCATCATGCAGTCATGCTTTACGGCGCTTGCGCCCGGATCATCGTGAACGGCGCGGGCCGGCGGGCCGCGGACGGCGCGCGCCCGAGCCGCCGAGCCGCGATTCGCAGAAGTGAGAAGAGAAGCATACAAAGTCAATGCTAGCGCCATCACTCGGTCAAGGCGGAACTAATTTTTTTTCGTCCTCGCCCGGTCGCCCCCCATCTGACGTACGCTTCTATATGCGTCTATATTCGTTGGTAGTACGGCGTGCAGTCAGCCGTGGCGCACATGTGCCCATGGCGTGTGTTGTCAACAATAGAATCGTCTGGCTCCCGGCGTCCCCAGCGATGACTGTGGCTGCTGTAGTATGCCGCCCTGGTGAATCGTGTTCGCCCTTTCATCGTGTTCGTCGATTGTCGATGATTCGTCGGAGATGGGAAGGTAGTGTGTCAGCGGCGAGAGCAGATTTAGTAAGCATTTTCTCGTTCCTAACCTCTCTCATGGGTGAGCTGATGGTACTTTCGCTTGTTGCAGGTATCTGTGGTAGCGAGAGTAGTGTAAACGACGGGCACTGCTGCAGACTGTTTCTTGGGTGTGTAAATGTTGTCTGAGTCATCTATTTATTAATTATGTGTGGTTTTTAGGTGCTTAACTTTCCTTGTTTGGCTCTTACACTAGTGACTATGTGTACAGTTAAGCTGCTGCTTGTGTCTTCAGCATCTTCAGTGAAACAACGGTTTAAGGTCTCCACCAGTTCTTCCCCTCTAGTTGTTACAGGAAGCTGGTACAGTGAGTGAACAACAGCCATTGCTGCAGACTTTTCTTTTGTATGGTATGTTTTTCTGAGTCATCTATTTATTAGTCATATGTGGTTTTTAGGTGCTCAACTCTCCTCGCTTGTCCCCCAAAATAGGGACTGATCTGCTGTTCATGCGCTTTGCTGATCCCTAGACTGAGGCAGTCCCTGACATTGAAACACAATTGACGGTCTCTGTCAGTACTTTCCTCCTAGGTGGTGTGGTTACTGACACAGTGGATCGCTGTTAGATGATTCTCAGCAGACTGGCATCCATTGAGTAGTGCCAGTCTAGACCGTCCAGCCCTATTTTGCAACTTCTGCAGCTCTAAGTGATCTTCGAGTGTTAGTGCTTTAAAGTGTGAGGGGATAGGTAATAGGAACTGGGAAATATTATATAAGTGCTGTGTGTGTTGTTAAATGCGGTTAGGGTAGGTAGTTGTCCCTGGTAATATTAGCTCGTCTATTTAATTTCTAAGTTTAGTCAGGGTGTAAGAACTCGCTTCAGGGTATCTGTTGTATTAAAATACATCATTATGTATTTCGCAGACTTCTACCCAGTGAGACTTGCCTATTTAATAGTTTTCTACATGCTATAAGACTGAGTCAGCTAGAACATTGCATTCTTTATGCATTGAAATTTACCATATTACAACATTTATAGCTCATACATTACACACCCACATAGCATGAAAGCTTCCTGGAAGTTTTATGAAAGCTTCCAGGAAAGATTCGGAATCTTACAGGAAGCTTACATGGAAGATTCCTGAAAGCTCAAAATGTCCGCCCTTTTTCTCACAAAAAGCTTTCAGGAAAGATTCTATTAATCTTCCCAGAAAGCTTTCCGGGATCTTTCATCAAACTTTTAAAAGAGTAACTGGTAGCTTTGTGAAAGATTTGTCAATCTTTATGGAAGCTTTCTTGAAAGAATACGGTAAGTTTACAGAGAATCTTTCAGCAAGACTTTAGTAAGGTAGCTGTAAAGATCCTTGTAAGGTTTTTGATAGATTTATTGAAATCTTTCAGAAAGCTTACATGAAAGATTCCTGTAAGCTTAAAATTCCGCCCAATTCTTTCTCGAAAGGATACGGTAAGTTTACAGGAAATCTTCCAATAAGACTTTAGTAAGGTAGCTGTAAAGATCCTTGTAAGGTTTTTGATAGATTTATTAAAATCTTTCAGAAAGCTTACATAAAAGATTCCTGTAAGCTTAAAATTCTGCCCAATTTACTGGCAAAAGCTTTAAAAAAAAATCTATTAATATTTCCGAAAAACTTTCCAGGACCTTTCATCAAGTTTTTAAAAGAGTAACTGGAAGCTTTGTGAAAGATTTGTCAATCTTTCAGAAAGATTCTACGAAACATTCTAGTAAATCTTTCAAGAAACCTTTCACGAACCTTTTTTCAAGTTCTTGAAAGATTACTTTGGAACTTAAAGCCATACATATTACATACAATACTCTAAAGTATAACTATTACAATTCTCGCATATTATTTAGAATTTATTACTATATTAATCGCAATTTTTTCATTGCAGAAAAAATTTTACATAAAATTTTTTGACCTAACTGGGAATCGAACCTACAACCCTTGGGTTACTACGCACGCATGCTATCCGTTACGCTATCGCTCGCTTGAAGGAGTTGGAACATTTTCATCCAAATAAGGTGCACTATCTACGATTATTCAATTGTTATTAAATAATATCATACATACATACCTAACATACATGTTATTATTTCGATTATATTCATCTAAAATATTAATGGCTTTAAAATGGCCATGTAAAATACCGAAACGATACCTACTTTACCGGCACCTAAGTTTTATTTTTTGTATCGTATTTAAACAAAAATTTCACAGAAAAGCGCTCTTTTACGGAAATCCAACGCTTTTTCCTAAAGTTTGTGTTTAGATGTAATAAAAAAAATAAAATTTTGGTGCCGATAAGCTAGGGATCTACGTTTGAGTTGAACATGGCCTCAAAGTTAAAACGGTATTATAAAATCAAGTTTCAATTAAAATATTATAAAATCAATTATAAATGTATTAAAATATTATCAAATTTACTTTATTTATATTTGCTTATATTCTATATGTTTAATATAAATGGATAAAGAAATTTTTCAATTCATTAAAAAAGCATAATTTTGTTCTAAGTTGATGAAATCTTCAAATCTATATTTTCAACTCAAAAATAACTTCAAAATAGTCTCAAAAGAGATGAAAAGAGAGGGGATTAAACATATTGCAAGAATATGTGTTTATATTAGATGCATCTTTAAGATGAAATGGCGAAAAAGTTATTTACAATTCATATAACTATTATGTATTTAGAAAAAGTTGTTACTTTTTCAAATCACATTTTTAAGACTAAAATAACTCGTGAGTTATAAATACATAATTTATAATGAAATTAACTGTACTTTAAGAATATCGGTATCCATTTTCTATACCTGAAGAACCAATTAAAAAGAAAATTATTTCTGAAACAAAAAATTTTGGCAAAATTGTTATTTTATCAAAATAAGACCTTATTGTCATTCATTTGACTCCAAAATTTAATCAGTTCTGAGTTAAGACATACGTAAGATGCATGCAAAAGTTCAGCTCATTACGTCTATCCGTTCAAGAGTTATGCCGGGGACAAAATTTCGTTTCATAAATTCATACATACATACATTTTTTTAAAACCTATTATTCTGACTCAGAAAGCTCAAAAACATCGAAATTCATCAAAATCTCTGTTTTGAAAATTTTCACTATTACAACGCTTTCTCTTTGAGAAATAAATATAGTGTCAATAGGGAGAAATAAAATTCGTATACTGAATATATTTTAACACTCCGTGCGCAAAGCTCGACTTCGCACACGCTCAAATAAAAAAGCATATGCTAAATCAAGCTTTGTACACGTCGTATACAAAAATACGGTTCGATACGCGAGCGAGAAGGTGATTTTAACCTTGTGTGACCTTTTCACCCTAGCTTCGCTCAGGTGCAAACGTCCACACTAGGATAAAATCACTTTGACGCACTAGCATCGAAATTTATCTGTATTATTTTGACTCTCCGTGCGCAAAGCGCGATTTCGCGCACGCTTGTTTTTTGAATGAAAAAGCATACGCAAATCAAGCTTTGTACACATCGTGTCAAAAGATACTTTTCGATACACAAGCGAAAAGGTGCACGCGTTAGTATCAAACTGTACTATTTCTAAACAAAGAAAATATTAACTTTAATTATTAATTTTAAACATTCATTTGGAAAAACACGTCTTCCTTTTATGCAAATACAATACTCAGAATTCATTTGGCAATTCTTATGAGAGTACTATTATGAGAGATAATTGTTGAAAAATTGGATCAAAATGACAAAAATGCAGATTCCTACTTATCAACATTAAAATTATTTTTAATTAAAAAGTTTTTAAACAGTTTTTTGGAAAACCACAATTTTAACGCCCTCCTTATATTTAAATACTATACATAGAATTATTTTATAGCCATTCTATTATAATTTTGATAAAGTATACTCGTTGATGTCGGTATCCAACATCTCCTTAAAGCATTCATTTTTGGAATATTTTATTAAGGGTTCCCGAAATCTTTTTAAAGCTTTCACGAAATGTTGCTCAGTTGCATAGGTGGAATTTTTGTTATTCCATTAAACTTACGGCAAGCTTTCGCGGAACCTTACCAGAATATGTTACGGTTCCAGTAATCTTTGACTTATTATCACTGCAAACTTTTATGAAAGGTTCTATTTATGTTGAGTAGAATCTTCCCTGGGGGTATTCATAAATCTTTTTTAAAAGTTTTTCGGAAGATTTGCAATGAATGTTATAGTTCGATCTTTCACTAAGCTTACTGTAACCCTTCTGGTTACCTTTCATGATAGATTCCAGTATTCATGAATCTTTCTCAAAAATTTTTCAGAAGATTTGCAATTTATGTTCCAGTTTATCTTTCAGTAAGCTTACTGTTACCTTTCTAGTTATCTTCCATGAAAAATTCAAGTATCTGTTATTAGAATGTTTCATGGAAGATTCTGGAAACCTTTCAAAAGCTTTCATGGAATGTTACTGAATCGCACATTTGGAATTTTTTTGTCTGGTTCCACAAAACTTACGGGAAGCTTTCATGAACATTGCAAGGCAACGCGACTGGGGAGTTTCGCCGGAACCTTCCATTAGGCTTTTCCATTATTTTTCGGTAATCATGCTAACTGCAATCTTTCATGCAAGATTTTATTGATGTTTAGTAGAATCTTCCCTGAAAGTATTCAGTAATCTCTTTCAAAAGGCTTTTGAAAGATTTTTAATCAATTTTCCAGTTGAATCTTTCAGTAAGTTTACTGTAACCTTTCTATTTATCTTTCATGAAAGATTCCAGTATCAATTCTGAGAATGTTTCATGTAAAGTTCCGGAACCCTTTCAAAAGCTTTCATTGTATATGGTCGAGTCTTATAGTTCGAATCTTTTTTGTTGATTCCGTTAAACTTACGCGAAGCTTCCGTGTAACATTGCAAGGTAACGCTACTGGAAAGTTCCGTGGGAACCTTCCATTAAGCTTTACGCATTATTTTTCGATAATCTTTTATTCATGCTCACTGCAATCTTTCATGGCAGATTTCATTTAGGTATAATGGAATCTTCTCTGAAAGTATTTATAAATCTTTTTCAAAAGGTTTTTGGAAAATTTGAAATCAATGTTCCAGTTTAATCTTTCAGAAAGCTTACTGTAACCTTTATAGTTCTCTTTCATGAAAGATTCCAGTATCAATTATTAGAATGCTTCATGAAAGATTCTGTCAGCTTTTCAAAAGCTTTCGTGTAATGTTACTCTGGTGAATAGTTAGAATCATTTGGTTGTTTTTGCGAATCTTACGGGAAGCTTTCGTGGAACATTGCAACGTAACGCTACTGGTTTTACGCATTATTTTTCGGTAATACTTTGTTCATGCTTACTGTAATCTTCCATGAAAGGTTCCACTTATGTATAGTGGAATCTTCCCCGAAAGTATTAATGAATCTTTTTCAAAAGTTTTTCGGAAGATTTGCAAGAAATGTTCCATTCTAATCTTTCAGTAAGCTTACTGTAACCTTTCTCATTACTTTTCATGAAAGAGCCCGTATCGATTCTGAGAAGGTTACATGTAAGGATCCGGGAACCTTTCAAAACCTTTCATGGAATGTTACGCGAGTCTTATAATTGGAATCTTTTTTGTTGATTCCATCAAACTTACGGAAAGCTTTCGTGAAACATTTCCAGGTATGCTACTGAGAGCTTCAGCTGGAGCCTTCCATTAATCTTTTCGCATTATTTTTCGGTAATCTTTTGTTCATGCTTACTGCAATCTTTCATGAGAAGTTCCATTTTTGTTTAGTCGAATGTTCCCGGAACGCATTCATCAATCTTTCTCAAAAGTTTTTCGGAAGATTTGCAAGAAATGTTCCTGTTCAATCTTTCAGTAAGCTTACTGTAATCTTTCTAGTTATCTTTCATGGAAGACTCCAGTATCGATTCTTAGAATGTTTCATGGTGGATGTCGGTAACCTTTCAAAAACTTTCATGGCATGTTACGGAATCGCATAGCTGGAATTTTTTTGGTTGGTTTCCGAAAACTTACGGGAAGCTTTCGTGGAGCATTGCAAGGTAACGCTACTGGTAAGTTTTGCCGGAACCTTCCTTTAAGCTCTTTGCATTATTTTTCGGTAATCTTTCATTCATGCTTGCTGACACCTTTCATGAAAGGTTCTATTTATGTTCAGTGGAATCTTTACTGCAAGGATTTGGGAATCTCCTTTGCAATCTTAGCGTAAGCTTTCAACAAAGATAACGGTGTAATCTTCCCAAAAGCTTGCCGTAATATTGTTTCCTTTCGTGAAGGATTCCTGGATTGATCCCTACAAGGTCTTGGGAATCTCTTTTGCAATATTAGCGTAAGCTTTCAGCAAAGATAACAGTGTAATCTTTCTAAAAACTTACTGTAATATTGCTGTTTCCTTTCGTGAAAGATTCCTGAATTGATTCCTGAAATATTTCACGTAAGATTCCCGTAGGCTTTCCAGAAGCTTACGTGTAATATTCGTCGAAAGCACATTTGGCAATCTTGATTGTAATATTGCTTTAACATTCCGGGAAGCTTACAAGAAAGCTTACAATGAAATCTATCTGAAAGTTTCAGTTATCTTTTAGAAAGGTTGAGGAAAGCTTCCATTGGAATATTTCTTGAATCTTTCACTGGGAAGCTTTCATGCTATGTGCAGAAAGATTTCAGTATCGATTCTTAGAATTTTTCATCGTGGGTGTCAGCAAGCTTTCAAAAACATTAATGGAATGTTACGGGATCTCATAGTTGGAATTTTTTGGTTGGTTTCCGAAGATGTACCAGAAGCTTTTGTGGAGCATTGGAAGTTAACGCTACTGGAATGTTTCACGGGAACCTTCCATTAAGTTTTTCGCATTATTTTCCGATAATATTGCATTCATGCTTATTGCAATCTTTCATGAAAGGTTCTATTTATGTTTAGTGGAATTTTTCCTGCAAGTATTTGGGAATCTCTTTGGTAATCTTAGCTTAAACTTTCAAGAAAGATAACAGTGTAATCTTCCCGAAAGCTTACCGTAATATTGTTGTTTCCTTTTGTGAACGATTCCTGTATTGATACCTGCAAGGATTTGCGAATCTCTTTTGCAATCTTACAGTAAGCTTTCAACAAAGGTAACAGTCTAATCTTCCCAAAAGCTTACTGTAATATTGTAGTTTCATTTCGTGAAAGATTCCTGTATCAATCCCTGCAAGGATTTGGTAATCTTTTCTGCAATCTTAGCGTAAGCTTTCAACAAAGATAACAGTATAATCTTCCAAAAGCTTACTGTAATATTGCTGTTTCCTTTTTTGAAAGATTCCTGTATTGATCCCTGCAAGGATTTGGGAAGCTCTTTTTCAATCTTAGCGTACGCTTTCAACAAAGCTGACAGAGTAATATTCCCAAAAGCATACTGTAATATTTCCTTTTCCTTTCGTGAAAGATTCCTGTATTGATCTCTGCAAGGATTTGGGAATCTCTTTGGTAATCTTAGCGTAAGCTTTCAAAAAAGATAACAGTGTAATATTTCTAAAAGCTTACCGTAATATTGCTGTTTCCTTTTGTGAACGATTCCTGTATTGATCCCTGCAAGCATTTGGGAATCTCTTTTGCAATCTTACAGTAAGCTTTCAACAAAGGTAACAGTCTAATCTTCCGAAAAGCTTGCTGTAATATTGTAGTTTCCTTTCGTGAAAGATGCCTGTATTAATCCCTGCAAGGATTTGGTAATCTTTTCTGCAATCTTAGCGTAAGCTTTCAACAAAGATAACATATAATCTTCCCAAAAGCTTACTGTAATATTGCTGTTTCCTTTTTTGAAAGATTCCTGTATTGATCCCTGCAAGGATTTGGGAAGCTCTTTTTCAATCTTAGCGTTAGCTTTCAACAAAGACAACAGTGTAATATTTCCAAAAGCTTACTGTAATATTGCATTTTCCTTTCGTGAAAGATTCCTGTATTGATCCCTGCAAGGATTTGGGAATCTCTTTGGTAATCTTAGCGTAAGCTTTCAAAAAAGATAACAGTGTAATCTTTCTAAAAGCTTACTGTAATATTGCTGTTTCCTTTCGTGAATGATTCCTGTATTGATCCCTGCAAGGATTTGGGAATCTCTTTGGTAATCTTAGCGTAAGCTTTCAAAAAAGATAACAGTGTAATCTTTCTAAAAACTTACCGTAATATCGCTGTTTCCTTTTGTGAACGATTCCTGTATTGATCCCTGCAAGCATTTGGGAATCTCTTTTGCAAACTTACAGTAAGCTTTCAACAAAGGTAACAGTCTAATCTTCCCGAAAGCTTACTGTAATATTGTAGTTTCCTTTCGTGAAAGATTCCTGTATTGATCCCTGCAAGGATTTGGTAATATTTTCTGCAATCTTAGCGTAAGCTTTCAACTAAGATAACAGTATAATCTTCCCAAAAGCTTACTGTAATATTGCTGTTTCCTTTTTTGAAAGATTCCTGTATTGATCCCTGCAAGGATTTGGGAAGCTCTTTTTCAATCTTAGCGTTAGCTTTCAACAAAGATAACAGTGTAATATTCCCAAAAGCTTACTGTAATATTGCATTTTCCTTTCGTGAAAGATTCCTGTATTGATCCCTGCAAGGATTTGGGAATCTCTTTGGTAATCTTAGCGTAAGCTTTCAAAAAAGATAACAGTGTAATCTTTC
Source organism: Torymus aiolomorphi (assembly GCA_036365515.1). Classification (NCBI taxonomy): domain Eukaryota; kingdom Metazoa; phylum Arthropoda; class Insecta; order Hymenoptera; family Torymidae; genus Torymus; species Torymus aiolomorphi. Next base: position 205,259,425 of record CM070873.1, on the reverse strand, counting down.
TAAAAGCTTACTGTAATATTGCTGTTTCCTTTCGTGAATGATTCCTGTATTGATTCTTGGAATATTTCACGTAAGATTCCCGTAAGCTTTCCAGAAGCTTTCATGTAATATTCGTCGAAAGGACATTTAGCAATCTTGATTGTAATATTGCTTTAACCTTCCGGGAAGCTTACAAGAAACCTTACAATGGAATCTATCTGAAAGTTTCAATTATCTTTTAAAAAGGTTGATGAAAGCTTCCATTGGAATATTTCTTGAATCTTTCACTGGGAAGCTTTCATGCTATGTGGGCAAAAGTTTTTTTTTGTATATATGATATTCCTTTAACATGTACTTATATAATATTACACAATTTTGATTCTTTTAGTTCAATCGCTTAGGTCCTGGGAACATAGTAGGTTAAGCTGGGTAATCTTATATCAAATTTTTTAAATTTGTTATTAAAAATCTTTTTGTAGAAAACAGGGAAATAGATATTTTGTTTCTTTAATTATTCTTCCAATGTGCTTATCCCATTGAATATTGTAATCAAATGTAATTTTGATCTTATTATTATGTTTTTGTAATTATATTATCTTTGGAATGTTATGTCGATTTTTTCCATCTTATTTAGAGCTATTGTATCGAATACTTCTGTGTAAATCTAATTCTGTGAAATAATAAGCGAAAATTCACTATACATGTATTGGGGTATTAAAAATCATGTTTATACGTTTAGATGATCCAGTAATTATTGTACATAAAAATGTTAATTGGGGATAAGTTTTGTTTAAACTAAATCTACATGCTTTGCATTTAACAGTTTTATTGAAAGTCAAATTCTTGTATGATAAGCGAAAATCGACTATTTCAGGTGTATTTAGGCATTAAAAATCGTTTTTATAGGTCTAAGCGGTCAGGAATCCATTTTATATGAAAATGTTAAATGGGAAAAAGTTTTGCTTAAATATTATGTAGAACTTTTTTATTGAACATGTTTGTGTAAAATCAAATCCTGTCAAGTTTTAGCCGAAAATCGTCCATTTTATGAATGTTTTGACGTTTAAAATCGTTTATATAAGTCTAACTCGACAGGAGTTGATTTTACACGAAAATGTTAAATAGAAAAAAGTTTTGTTTAAATATTATCTACAACTTTTACATTGAACATTTTTGTATAAAATCAAATCTTGTCAAGTTGTAGCCGAAAATCGTCCATTTTATGTATATTTAGGCGTTTAAAATCGTTTTTATAAGTCTAGCTCGTCAGGAGTTGATTTTACAAAAAAATGTTAAATGGAAAAAAGTTTTGTTTCAATATTATCTACAACTTTTGTATTTAATATTTTTGTGTAAAATCAAATCCTGAGAAGTTATAGCCGAAAATCATTCATTTTTGACCATTTTTGGCCGTTTTTCGCAGTTATCTTGGCAAATATTGCTCGTACAAAAAAGTGTTCAACATAAAAAAGCTGTATTTTAATTAGTTTTAGCAGATAAACCTGTACATATTAGCTTAAAATTAATTTTTCTAGACATTAGGCTTAAAAATCGATTTTTTGAGATATTTCCTTGTGCTCGCATTTGAAAAATTTTTCATCGATCTACCTCAATATAGAACCAGCACTTAGGTATAATTAGGGGAGTATTTTCCCGCAAACTTGAGTACATACGGACGTACAGACATACATATACATCTGAGAAAACGCTTAAAACGCACTCGCTCTGAGTGGAACATGGTTTTTACACATTAATTTTTCAGTATTTGAATTCTTACAATTTTCGCTCTGGTGAAATTATAAGGCTCTCCCGAGTAGCGGTCGTGCCTAAAAATAGTTGTTAATATGCTTTTCCTAACGATATATTTATCTATATAGGAACAGGAACACACTTACGATCGTTGTGCAATTTGTTTAGCTTTTTTGTGTGCCAATATCTTGAACTCGAATCCTGGTAGGTCGATGTGCTATAAAAATTAGCCGAAATACAAAATTTTTTCACCATACCGTCTGGCTGAAAGTACCACTTTCGGAGTTCGCTCCCGGCTCAAACCGTGAATGTGATACTTTCGATAAGGATATGGTAGAATAGTAAATTAGAATAGTATATGCGCTATTTCCAAAATTATTCCCCTCTTACGTCTCGAAAAAAATTATAATTTTTTTAAGGCACCCTCATCAGACAAAGTTTTTCTTGTTCTTCAAGTTTTTCTGAATGTGAAAATAAATATATACAAGTTCGATTTAATGATATCATTTTTTGGCGACACTTTCAAGTCAATTTTGGATTGAAAAGAATTGACGGAAATTTCAGCTTTCTTTCTAAACGATGAAACTTGAAAAAAGGATTTAATTTTGAAGGTACATTTACTGAACAAAGTTTTTCTTGTTCTTTAAGCCTTTCTGAATGTGAAAAAAATTATTTACAAGCCCGATTGAATGGTATACTTTGTCGGCGCCACTTTCTAGTGTGCCACTTATAGAAATTGAATCATGGTCTTCTAAAGAACGTGATGTCGATGCATCCCTCGTTTAAGAAATCATCAGTTTTTGTGTGTGGGGGAAGTATTTTATCAAAATGGTAAAACGTTATATGGGTATTTTCTCAGAAAATATACTATCGTTTAAAACATTCTCCGAATCTGATACTATAAATTCCGAACAGGAGCTATTCAGAACACACAAGAGATTTCTTTCGAAAAAAATATCAGAAAACTTTGCGTCTATAAAAATTGAAAACAGATTGTATAAAATTATAAAGATACTTTTTACTAGTAAAATAAAACTCCGAAAAATGTGACTCCTAAAAACATTATTTCCTTATATATTTTCCTTATATAGATTCCTATACGATTTTTAGGGGGGACTTATTTTATCAGAATGGTAAAATGTTAGATAGGTATTTTCTCAAAAAGGTAAAAAAGAATAGAATATCTTATGATAGAAGGGTAACTTTTCCTAAGGTTTGAAAATGTATAATACATAAAAATTCGAAAAAATTTGGTAAAAACGCCATGATATTTTCATTAAATTATTTTTATATGATATGTAACATCAAGTTTCCGAATGCCATTTCTACCTAACGATTAAATTATAGAAAATGCAGTGATTTAGAAAAGCTATAACGTCGGCAAATGAGCTAAAAATTTTATAGGAATGGACGATTCAGATTTTTCAGAATTTTATTTTTCTAGTAAAAAGTATCTTTATAATTTTATGCAATCTGTTTTTCTGAGAAAATACCCATCTAACATTTTGCCATTCTGATAAAATTTCTCCTCCCTCACTCTTACTTGCACGTGCATAAACATGGAGTAAGAAAAAAATATGTTTAAAAATGAGAAGCTCGCCGTTTTATTTGTTATTTGTGGTACCTAGAACAGAAAGAAAACGTTTAGTGAATGTGCCTCAACAGTAACTTTTGAATTTTCTTTTAAGCTAAAAGTTAGAAATTCCAGAGAAATGCTCATTTACTCATTGCCGTAGCAACGAGTTTATTACTGACTATTTTATAAGTAACAAAACTAGCCCACTGTTTTTTTATCTATCTTGACAGAAAATAGAAGAAGTATGGACACACTATACACATAGGTATCTTATATAACACACTTTCTATTTATGTGTTACATGATTGTGTTTGTAATAGTATATTATGCACCAAGGGAATAAAGTGGGCTGTGTGCCCCCTGCGCGAGAGTTGTCGCGCGAGCGAAGCGAGGGCGACAAATGCGCAGGTTCGCACAACCCACTTTATTCACGAGTGCAATACTTATACGATTTTTTAACACAACTATCGTAAAATTCGTACTCGCTCCCCGCTGAAAAGGGAAAAAGTGCTGCATATTTATTGGCCTTCCCTCGCCTTCAGCCCGGGCACAAATAGTGCGTTACGCGGGCAACAAGAGTGAGGGTAGAGAATGAACGTAGCACTTTTTTCCCGCTTCGGCGGGGATAAAGTACGAACTTTACGATGGGGTGTGATAAAAAGAAATAAACAGAAGCTTTGTTAAAATATTAATCATTGTAGTTGAACATTTATACTAATCACCAGTAAAAGAATTTTTTAATGATTATTGAGAAAATTTTTGATTTAGTCAAAAACAGTCCATTTGACCCAAGAGGGTATTCTTCTTGAATAAGATAGGTATTAGAATTATTAATTCTATACTTGACTCTAGACAAAAATCTTTCTAAATCAAAATCCGTTTGTGTAAAGAGTAAATTTCTCCCTTCCCGAAGCACTATAGTAACATTTTCTCTTAAAAAGTTTTAATAAAAAAATGTTTTACTTATTGCCATTTATTGTTATGATGAATTTTTAGACTTATAACAAAAAAATCGGAAAAAAAGTTATTCGGAGATAGATCCAGAGGTGCAGTTATGGGTAATCAAACCATAGACTTTATTTATATTTCAACATGATAACGTTTTTGGAAGCTGCATTTTTGACCATCGTTTTTAGACGATGTGTTTACCAAATATCCAAAATGCAGCCATTCACCAGAGAAAGTCGATTTCAGACCTTCGTTTACTGGCCTATAAGCTATAAGCTATGAGCACGCGTAACAGTCATATCCACATCAGTCAGTTTGTTAAGTGGTTTAATATGTAGATCCTTTGGTGCTTTCAAATCCATATGTTTTTAATAATTTTTCCCTGTTGAAAATATCCACGTGGATTCAAATGGATATCCGTGTGGATCATCCACGTGGATATCCACGTGGATTCTGGGAAATCTACATGGATTTCAATAAATCCACATGGATTTCAATAAATCCACATGGATTTGTAAATCTACATGGATTTTAACAAATCCAGATGGTTTCGAAAAATTCCACATGGATTTCCAAAAATCCACATGGATTTGAAAAAAAACCACATGGATTCGAAAAACCCCACATGGATTCCCAAAATTCCACATGGATTCCAAAAAATCTACATGGATTCTTGCAAAAATACACATGAATTCCAAAAAATCCACTTGGAAGTAACAAATCGACGTAAATTCCAAAAAATGTAAGTAGTATACCCCTCGCTATGGGCCGTCACAACAAACCTGACCTTGACAGCAGGCACCAGCTGGGGTCAAGGTCAAGAAGTCTGACGACGCATAGCGAGGGGCGGGGATAAAAGCGGTGTACGTATGTGTGTGCACGCGCGCGCAAGCATATTCTGGATAGGACACACACACGCACGCGCACGCACACGCGCATGCACACCCGCATGCACGCACACACACAGGCACACGGGCATACACACGCGCACGCACACCGACACCAGCACGCACACGCACGCACACACCGACACCCAAACACCAGCAACCATATTGTGCAGTGAGAGCCTGACGACGCACGATGGAGAGAGAGAGAGAGAGAGAGAGCGAGAGAGAGAGAGAGAGAGAGAGAGAGAGAGAGAGAGAGAGAGAGATGCGTGGCATCAGCGAAACCCATACTATGTTTACAATTTTGCTTTGATTTTTTATTTTTAAAGCTTCTAATATTCCAATTGCATTAATACATCGCGAGAACTAAACATTGATCAATTGCTTTACATAATTATTAATCGCAGTTTTATCGTGAAAAACTAACTTTTTGCAGGGACTTTACGGCCAATACAACCTTAAGTGGGTAACTAGCTTATAATGGAATGGATTTGAAGAAGTGACGTGGTTTGATTTTTTACTTGTAGTTTGTTATTTTCATCTAATAAGAACATGTTACAATTTTTATTTAAACATTAAAATATTAATCATTAATGGTCACACATTCAACCGATAAAATATAATCCTACTCCTTGCAGCTCCAAATATTTAAAATCCCTGAGAATCTAATCCACTCTCGCAGTCTCATATCAATTTCCCTAAACACAAGCGTCAGTCTCTCACTCTCCGCGTCCTTCCAAAGCCGTCGAGTTGGGATCGGTAGCAGCTCGCGATCGAATTCTCCCTCTCTCTCTCCTACCATCCTACAACCATAACCCGGCAACCGGTCCTGTATTCCGCTACACCCTCCGCTCGCTCACATATCCGCTGGCAGTATATTAGCCCGATTTTTAATTTTAACTAAATAAAAGTTAACTACACAGACACATTCCACCTCGTTATTTATAGTTTTAATATTTCCTTAAACGTAATGATCGGCGGCGCAATGTCTCAATTTTATCGTCTAAAAACCGTAATTTATTCAAATGTTCGCGAGCCCTTTTTAACGTTTTTACGTATTTTTTCTGCGTTTCACATCTTTTTTTAGCGCACCACGTAAAATATTTAACTTCAATTTCTCTTCTAAATCGCTAATCACTTTATTCAAAATTACCGCACCATCGTCGAATCTTTCGTTTTTTTGAAATCCACGAAATTTACCGATATACTCACACGCGCGATTAATGAGTGAGGTATTATTCTCGCCCACACAAGATTTAGCCACGACCCTCATTATAGCAGGAGAGTCGTGGGGACACTGACGGGGAAACTAATCGCGAGGATGTACAATGCAACTAGCGCTTGTCTTAAACTCCTGAATCAGCCTTTTTACACGAAAAATACACGAAGGTTACTTGGAGGTGTACGGCCCAATGACCGATGCATTATACTTTTCGCAGCTTCGTGCGGAATCTGCTTGTTTAGGCTGTAGCGTAATAGAGCCAACCAGTATGACGTTATGTAGATAGCATTTCGCCCAATATAAATTATTCCAATCGGACTCATTTTTTGAACATAGGCGTATTTAAACACGACAAATACATTAAGAATAAATAATCACCCGAAAAACCAAAATTGAGAAATTTTGGATTTTGTAGTTTTATCGCGGCGAAGAAGATAAGATAGTGTGACACTGTGTAAGACGGTTTATCACACATAACTCAAGCAATTTAAATGCCGTTTTCTTCTTCAAACTTTTATTTATTTCAGTATCCCGAATTTTTAATTAATCGTAATTTTTGTAAAAAAAGGAAAATAACTATCTTCTCTGTTTTTAAGTTATTGACTTGAAATTTAAAATGTATTTATACTTCTTAATTTAGATTCGATTAATGATGAAAAATGAATGATTTCTGCGAAACTAAACATTAAAAAATTTAGAATTTTATCATTATAAACTTTAAAATGTTTCATGAAAATAATAAATGTGAATGTTGATTAAGAGAAATTATCACGAAGAAAAAATGCAACGCCGTAGACTTTAATATTACTTTACATTGGTGGTAACTTATCTCGTAATACACCCACGTGTTTTGCTGGTTTTAGAGAAATTGTCACGTTTGAAAAAATGCAACTAATCGCGAGGATGTACAACGCAACTAGCGCATGTCTTAAATTCCTGAATCAGCCTTTTTACAGGAAAAGTACGCGAAGGTTACTTGGAGGTGTACGACCCAATGACCGATGCATTATATTTTTCGCAGCTTCGTGCGGAATCTGCTTGTTTAGGCTGTAGCTTAATAGAGCCGACCAGTATGATATTTTGTAGATAGCATTTCGCCCAATATAAATTATTCCAATCAGACTCATTTTTTGAACATAGACGTATTTAAACACGACAAATACGTTAAGAATAAATAATTACCCGAAAAACCAAAATTGAGAAATTTTGGATTTTGTAATTTTATCGCGGTGAAGAATATAAGATATTGCGACAATGTGTAAGACGGTTTATCGCACACAAGTTAAGCAATTTAAATGCCGTTTTCTTTTTCAAACTTTTATTTATTTCAGTATCCCGAATTTCCAATTAATCGTAATTTTTGTAAAAAGGGAAATAACTATCTTCTCTGTTTTTTAAGTTATTGACTTGAAATTTAAAATGTATTTATACTTCGTAATTTAGATTCGATTAATGATGAAAAATGAATGATTTCTGCGAAACTAAAAATTTTAAAATTTTAGAATTTTATCATTATAAATTTTAAAATGTTTCATGAAAATAATAAATGTGAATGTTGATTAAGAGAAATTATCACGAAGAAAAAAATGCAACGCCGTAGACTTGCATATTATTTTACATTGGTGGTAACTTATCTCGTAATACACCCATGTGTTTTGCTAATGTCACGTACCGATGGCTCAGCGAGTTGTAGTATAATGGAACACCCATATTTTCGTTAGTCTAAGAAGTTAACACATATATTAAATTTCTTTATGACACAGCCTGTCTAATGTTACAAATAATATGTGCGATTATAAAATAAGAAAAAAAGTGAGAAAAAGTCAGGCACGTGAAATGCTGACAGTTGAGTCAGATAAAACAAAACATCAGCGCTTCTTTAGTTTTGTCTTTACCGTAATCATTAAAAACATCTTTATTACGTTACATAGAGAGTATGCGGTTACCGAAAAGCGTATACTTTGTCGCTTCATCGAACATGCAGGACATTCGAGAGAGAGAAGGCTTACATAGAGAGTATGCGGTTACCGAAAAGCGTATACTTTGTCGCTTCATCGAACATGCAGGACATTCGAGAGAGAGAAGGCTACCTGAAGGTCTGATTGTAGATGGCTACAGTCAACCGCGGCCCGACGAAAATCACAGAGGCATAGTACTTCAATTTCACGGTTGTTTTTGGCACGGATGCCCTCGCTGTTTCAGGATTAATAGTGATACAGTTATGACGAGTGGTGATTCAATGGACGCTAGATATGAAAGAACAGTAGCTATTAGCGATAAGATAAGGTCAAACAATTATAAATTAATTGAGAAATGGGAATACGAGTTTAACACTGAACTTTCCCAAGGTGATCAGCTTCAGCGCTTTGTTCAAGAAAACGTCGATAACGGGAAACGAAAACCTTTGGATGCGCGAGATGCTTTTTCGGTGGACGAACAGGTAACACCGTTAAAATGTTCGATTGCAAAGGTGAAGAAAAAATAAAGTACGTCGATGTATGCTCGTTGTACCCGTATATCTGCAAACGAGGTAAATTTCCCGTTGGTCATCCCAACATATACGCCGGCGAAGAAGATTGTCGTCAGTTCTTAGGAACATACATAGACATCTCTCGAGTGAACGGCTTACTAATGTGTGACGTGCTTCCACCGCAGAACCTGTACCACCCCTTATTACCGGTAAGAATGCATAGTAAACTAATATTTCCCTTATGTCGCACGTGTAGTGGACAAATGATCCAAGAAGATTGCCCGCATCAAGACCCAAATGATCGAATTTTACGGGGAACGTGGGTATCTGAGGAAGTTAAAGAGGCTGTCAAACTGGGGTATACAATTCAACGCGTTTACGAGATCTGGTAATACGAGATGACGCAATATGATCAAAAAGAAGGGAAAGGTGGAATATTTGCCGAATATATTAATGAGTTTTTCGCGCAAAAAACTTTGGCGTCTGGTTTTCCACCTGGTTGTCTGAACAACCAAGATAAAGACGAATACGTAAAAGAATTGGAGGCCAATGAAGGTATTAGTTTAAATAAAGACGCGATACAGTACATCGCCAGGCTAAGATCAGGCGCAAAACTATGCCTAAACTCTTTATGGGGTAAATTTGGTCAACGTGAAAACATGACACAGACAGAAGTCGTTACTAAACCAGAAAGATTGATAGAGTTACTTACCAGCCCAGCAATAGACGTTAACGGAATTATACCAGTCAATGACGAAACACTCTACGCCAACTGGTGTTACAAAAACGAAGCTCTGCTGTCATCTCCAACGACAAGTGTTGTGATTGCCGCGTTTACAACAGCACAGGTCCGACTGGAGTTATTCAAGTACTTGCACGCTTTGGGGCCCCGAGCTCTCTACTACGATACGGATTCTGTTTTTTATGTTAGCGGAGAGGCTAGTGGCGAGCGCGATTTACCAACAGGTGTAGCTCTAGGTGAACTCACGGACGAAATGGCTAGTAACGGAAACGGTACGTACATAACCTCGTTTTTATCCGGAGGTCCAAAATTTTACGCGTACAAATTTAAAAAACCGGATGGAAATGAAGAGTACGTGTGTAAAGTAAAAGGCATAAAGCTAAATTACTCCAATAGTCTACAAATAAATTTTGACACTCTTCGCGAGATGATCACTTCACCGGGTAGTGAGATATTGCTATCTAATTTTGCTATTCGACGAACAGTATTTCACGAGGTAATAACGCAAAATGAAACAAAGACGTGTAAAACCGTGTTCGGAAAGAGAAGATTTGTCGCGTTAAGTAAAAGTTATCCATACGGCTACATTCGCGGTCCGCCAACTACTGACGCATCAGAGAACCACACCCTGGAAACCTAGTGACGTTGGTGTAGCAACGCAAGGAGCGCACTCGTAATCGGTGGCGCTACAGTATAAAAACAGCTCATTGGCTATCGCTGTGTCTCCATCGTCGTGATTAGCGGTGGCGGCGCACCAGAAGAGGGCTCATTGGCTGCTGGTGCGCCTCCAAGCGGCGGCGGCGCACCAGAAGAGAGCTCATTGGTTGCTGGTGTGTGTCCTCAAACGACGGTGGCGCACCAGAAGAGACCTCATTGGCTGCTGGTGCGCCCCAATAAGCTGATTTAGCGGCCGCGGGAGGCGCAGCGGCTAAGAGCTCATTGGCCATCGCTGCGCCGGCGAAAGAGCTGCTTTGCCGCGGGGCTAGCCCCACCACAAGGCTCGCGGACTCGTGAGCGGCCGCGCGCGGGGGACCCCGGGGCGCGGTTACGAGCTCTTCGGGAGAAGTGTTTCGGAGTTCCCAGTCATATTTGAAGCAGGTACTTCCAACAGACGACACCCGACTTCCAGCAGCCAGCCGCCGACTTCCAGCACCCAACCGTCGACTTCCAGCAGCCAGCGGTCGACTTCCAGCAGCCAGCCGCCGACTTCCAGCAGCCAGCGGCTGACTTCCAACAGCCGACAGTCAACTTCCCGCCGGCCATCCGCTCCTCGGGAATAGTTTGAAAAAACCTTGCGATCCTTACTCTATCAACGAGCCAAAAATAAAAAATTGTAAGAATTCTGAGGTAAACATCTTATTATTAAAAGTAGTAAGTATATTCAAATTTTTCTATTTATTATCAAATAATATAGTATTTAATACATCAACAATTCTTGGCATGTGTAATGATACAATCTGATACAAAACATCAGCAACGTCGCGCTTAGGTAGAGATGCTTAATCTTTTTCTTTACTTTTCTTCTCTACACTAGAGGTTATTTCGTCTATTACATCATCATCAATTAAATTTAAAACGTCTTTTACAATACTAGGTGTATACAGCTGTACTTGTGCTTCATGCATGAGACTACTTTTAGTTTTTATAAACTCCATAAGGTCACAGGTAAGATATTGTACACTACTCGCAATAGAATTTAAATATTTAAGACGAGTATCGACACACTTTACAATAAATTCTTGGAGACAATTTCGATTGCTTTTTCCTGGTGACTTGTGGTGAATTTTAAAGTCCAGCCGTTTCCGTAAATTTTCTGGTCCTTTAAACTATTATCAAGTCCACGATAATATTTATCAATGTCGTCGAAACTTGTTTTGAATTTTCCCAGTTATTGTATAAAAATGCAACACCTTCAAAGTCATTCGATAATAGTCGAACCACAGGTTTGTAGCGCTCGTTGTCGAACTTGTCGATGACCTCGTCATATTCCAAACCAACAATTATCTTCTTGGTGAACGATTTATTTAAAGCATACAATGTACAAAAGACTTGATGTGGGTGTTGTGCAGCTCGTGGTAGGGTCGCCATGGCGATCCGCGTATCTTTACGAGTAGAAAGCAACTGGTGCTAGAGACTCTGAAGCGATCCTTTAAATACAGCTCTTCAAACTATGCACACGGTTAAAAAAGTGCAGACGTTTAAGAAGTAAAGAATGAGATGAGCAAGGTTAAACAATGACGTACATGTAGTTGAAACGGTTAAATTTCCATGACACACGTTGTATCGTTTTACATCAAAACTTCTTTCGCGTGATAATAGAAATGCTGACAATTATAACAAAGCCATTTTAGAGCGAGAGTTTTATAAACATCTGACGAAGTATCCACCGCTGCCAATGAAATTTCCGTCAGCTTTTTTATAGCGCACATAGCATCTAACTACGTTATCATTTTTCTCCAAGTTGACAGAAAAATTATCCAGAAACTTCTTGAAACCTAAACCATTACTCATATAGCTTAAAAACATAATACAATATTGACCACCTACATCGGATGCGCCATTTTGAAGTTGTATTGCGTTCCAACGAAATGTTTTACAATTTTTTCGCAAACGGCTTATGTGATCGGGTATTATAGGTGGTAATCCAAAACTACGCGAGATTTGGTTACCCATCAATTATAATTTGTAGTACTCAAAAATTAGAAGAAAGTCATTTACCACTAAACTCAACACTTGAACCTCCATTGTAAATCATAAATAGTTCATACTTATTCGCGGCGTCCTGGAGGTTGGTGAAGAAATTTTCATCTTGAACAAGAGCTTCCGAAACTCTTTTTCCCATGAATACATCATATTCACTCTCTAATTCAGCCACAACTTTCCGACCGTATTTGGTAGTCACAGTCTTCAAACTTGTTATCATATAACGCTGGCCCTTGGTCAGATCGACCAACCTTTTCGTTGGGAGGAACCCTTCACGGGCGATCGCATTTAACTTCGAAAGATCCATCTCTAACAAAAAATTTGCAAATGATTAATATTAAATTAACCAATAAAGAACAGAAAAGAAAATGACTTTTAATAATAAGATGTTTACTTTAGAATTCTTTCAATTTTTTTATTTTGGCTCGTTGATAGAGTAAGGGTCGCAAGGTTTTTTCAAACTATTCCCGAGGAGCGGATGGCCGGCGGGAAGTTGACTGTCGGCTGTTGGAAGTCAGCCGCTGGCTGCTGGAAGTCGGCGGCTGGCTGCTGGAAGTCGACCGCTGGCTGCTGGAAGTCGACGGTTGGGTGCTGGAAGTCGGCGGCTAGCTGCTGGAAGTCGGGTGTCGTCTGTTGGAAGTACCTGCTTCAAATATGACTGGGCACCCCGAAACACTTCTCCCGAAGAGCTCGTAACCGCGCCCCGGGGCCCCCCGCGCGCGGCCGCTCACGAGTCCGCGAGCCTTGTGGTGGGGCTAGCCCCGCGGCAAAGCAGCTCTTTCGCCGGCGCAGCGATGGCCAATGAGCTCTTAGCCGCTGCGCCTCCCGCGGCTGCTAAATCAGCTTATTGGGGCGCACCAGCAGCCAATGAGGTCTCTTCTGGTGCGCCACCGTCGTTTGAGGACACACACCAGCAACCAATGAGCTCTCTTCTGGTGTGCCGCCGCCGCTTGGAGGCGCACCAGCAGCCAATGAGCTCTCTTCTGGTGCGCCGCCACCGCTAATCACGACGATGGAGACACAGCGATAGCCAATGAGCTGTTTTTATACTGTAGCGCCACCGATCACGAGTGCGCTCCTTGCGTTGCTACACCAACGTCACTAGGTTTCCAGGGTGTGGTTCTCTGATGCGTCAGTAGTTGGCGGACCACGAATGTAGCCGTATGGATAACTTTTACTTAACGCGACAAATCTTCTCTTTCCGTACACGGTTTTACACGTCTTTGTTTCATTTTGCGTAATTACCTCGTGGAATACTGTTCGTCGAATAGCAAAATTAGATAGCAATATCTCACTACCCGGTGAAGTGATCATCTCGCGAAGAGTGTCAAAATTTATTTGTAGACTATTGGAGTAACTTAGCTTTATGCCTTTTACTTTACACACGTACTCTTCATTTCCATCCGGTTTTTTAAATTTGTACGCGTAAAATTTTGGACCTCCGGATAAAAACGAGGTTATGTACGTATTGTTTCCGTTACTAGCCATTTCGTCCGTGAGTTCACCTAGAGCTACACCTGTTGGTAAATCGCGCTCGCCACTAGCCTCTCCGCTAACATAAAAAACAGAATCCGTATCGTAGTAGAGAGCTCGGGGCCCCAAAGCGTGCAAGTACTTGAATAACTCCAGTCGGACCTGTGCTGTTGTAAACGCGGCAATCACAACACTTGTCGTTGGAGATGACAGCAGAGCTTCGTTTTTGTAACACCAGTTGGCGTAGAGTGTTTCGTCATTGACTGGTATAATTCCGTTAACGTCTATTGCTGGGCTGGTAAGTAACTCTATCAATCTTTCTGGTTTAGTAACGACTTCTGTCTGTGTCATGTTTTCACGTTGATCAAATTTACCCCATAAAGAGTTTAGGCATAGTTTTGCGACTGATCTTAGCCTGGCGATGTACTGTATCGCGTCTTTATTTAAACTAATACCTTCATTGGCCTCCAATTCTTTTACGTATTCGTCTTTATCTTGGTTGTTCAGACAACCAGGTGGAAAACCAGACGCCAAAGTTTTTTGCGCGAAAAACTCATTGATATATTCGGCAAATATTCCACCTTTGCCTTCTTTTTGATCATATTGCGTCATCTCGTATTATCAGATCTCGTAAACGCGTTGAATTGTATACCCCAGTTTGACAGCCTCTTTAACTTCCTCAGATACCCACGTTCCCCGTAAAATTCGATCATTTGGGTCTTGATGCGGGCAATCTTTTTGGATCATTTGTCCACTACACGTGCGACATAAGGGAAATATTAGTTTACCATGCATTCTCACCGGTAATAAGGGGTGGTACAGGTTCTGCGGTGGAAGCACGTCACACGTTAGTAAACCGTTCACTCGAGAGATGTCTATGTATGTTCCTAAGAACTGACGACAATCTTCTTCGCCGGCGTATATGTTGGGATGACCAACGGGAAATTTACCTCGTTTACAGATATACGGGTACAACGAGCATACATCGACGTACTTTATTTTTTCTTCACCTTTGCAATCTGACATTTTAACGGTGTTACCTGTTCGTTCACCGAAAAAGCATCTCGCGCATCCAAAGGTTTTCGTTTCACGTTTCGACGTTTTCTTGAACAAAGCGCTGAAGCTGATCATCTTGGGAGAGTTCAGTGTTAAACTCGCATTCCCATTTCTCAATTAATTTATAATTGTTTGACCTTATCTTAACGCTAATAGCTACTGTTCTTTCATATCTAGCGTCCATTGAATCACCACTCGTCAAAACTGTATCTCTATTAATCCTGAAACAGCGAGGGCATCCATGCCAAAAACAACCATGAAATTGAAGTACTATGCCTCTGTGATTTTCGTCGGGCCGCGGTTGACTGTAGCCATCTACAATCAGACCTTCGGGTAGCCTTCTCTCTCTCGAATGTCCTGCATGTTCGATGAAGCGACAAAGTATACGCTTTTCGGTAACCGCATACTCTCTATGTAACGTAATAAAGATGTTTTTAATGATTACGGTAAAGACAAAACTAAAGAAGCGCTGATGTTTTGTTTTATCTGACCCAGCTGTCAGCATTTCACGTGCGTTACTTTTTCTCACTTTTTTTCTTATTTTATAATCGCACATATTATTTGTAACATTAGACAGGCTGTGTCATAAAGAAATTTAATATATGTCTTAATTTCTTAGACTAACGAAAATATGGGTGTTCCATTATACTGCAAATCGCTGAGCCATCGGTACGTGACATTAGCAAAACACGTGGGTGTATTACGAGATAAGTTACCACCAATGTAAAATAATATGCAAGTCTACGGCGTTGCATTTTTTTCGTCGTGATAATTTCTCTTAATCAACATTCACATTTATTATTTTCATGAAACATTTTAAAATTTATAATGATAAAATTCTAAAATTTTTAAATTTTTAGTTTCGCAGAAATCATTCATTTTTCATCATTAATCGAATCTAAATTACGAAGTATAAATACATTTTAAATTTCAAGTCAATAACTTAAAAAACAGAGAATATAGTTATTTCCCTTTTTACAAAAATTACGATTAATTGGAAATTCGGGATACTGAAATAAATAAAAGTTTGAAAAAGAAAACGGCATTTAAATTGCTTAACTTGTGTGCGATAAACCGTCTTAGACACTGTCGCACTATCTTATCTTCTTCGCCGCGATAAAATTACAAAATCGAAAATTTCTCAATTTTGGTTTTTCGGGTAATTATTTATTCTTAACGTATTTGTCGTGTTTAAATACGTCTATGTTCAAAAAATGAGTCTGATTGGAATAATTTATATTGGGCGAAATGCTATCTACAAAATATCATACTGGTTGGCTCTATTAATCTACAGCCTAAACAAGCAGATTCCGCACGAAGCTGCGAAAAGTATAATGCATCGGTCATTGGGTTGTACACCTCCAAGTAACCTTCGCGTACTTTTCCTGTAAAAAGGCTGATTCAGGAATTTAAGACATGCGCTAGTTGCGTTGTACATCCTCGCGATTAGTTGCATTTTTTCAAACGTGACAATTTCTCTAAAACCAACAAAACACGTGGGTGTATTACGAGATAAGTTACCACCAATGTAAAATAATATTAAAGTCTACGACGTTGCATTTTTTCTTCGTGATAATTTCTCTTAATCAACATTCACATTTATTATTTTCATGAAACATTTTAAAGTTTATAATGATAAAATTCTAAATTTTTTAATGTTTAGTTTCGCAGAAATCATTCATTTTTCATCATTAATCGAATCTAAATTACGAAGTATAAATACATTTTAAATTTCAAGTCAATAACTTAAAAACAGAGAAGATAGTTATTTTCCTTTTTTTACAAAAATTACGATTAACTGAAAATTCGGAATACTGAAATAAATAAAAGTTTGAAGAAGAAAACGGCATTTAAATTGCTTGAGTTGTGTGTGATAAACAGTCTTACACAGTGTCACACTATCTTATCTTCTTCGCCGCGATAAAACTACAAAATCCAAAATTTCTCAATTTTAGTTTTTCGGGTGATTATTTATTCTTAATGTATTTGTCGTGTTTAAATACGCCTATGTTCAAAAAATGAGTCCGATTGGAATAATTTATATTGGGCGAAATGCTGTCTACATAACGTCATACTGGTCGGCTCTATTACGCTACAGCCTCAACAAGCAGATTCCGCACGAAGCTGCGAAAAGTATAATGCATCGGTCATTGGGCCGGACACCTCCAAGTAACCTTCGTGTATTTTTCGTGTAAAAAGGCTGATTCAGGAGTTTAAGACAAGCGCTAGTTGCATTGTACATCCTCGCGATTAGTTTCCCCGTCAGTGTCCTCACGACTCTCCTGCTATAATGAGGGTCGTGGCTAAATCTTGTGTGGGTGAGAATAATACCTCACTCATTAATCGCGCGTGTGAGTATGTCGGTAAATTTCGTGGATTTCAAAAAAACGAAAGATTCGACGATGGTGCGGTAATTTTAAATAAAGTGATTAGCGATTTAGAAGAGAAATTGAAGTTAAATAATTTACGTGGTGCGCTAAAAAGAGACGTGAAACGCAGAAAAAATACGTAAAAACGTTAAAAAGGGCTCGCGAACATTTGAATAAATTACGGTTTTTAGACGATAAAATTGAGACATTGCGCCGCCGATCATTACGTTTAAGGAAATATTAAAACTATAAATAGCGAGGTGAAGTGTGTCTGTGTAGTTAATTTTTATTTAGTTAAAATTAAAAATCGGGCTAATACACTGCCAGCGGATATGTGAGCGAGCGGAGGGTGTAGCGGAATACAGGACCGATTGCCGGGTTATGGTTGTAGGATGGTAGGAGAGAGAGAGGGAGAATTCGATCGCGAGCTGCTACCGATCCCAGCTCGACGGCTTTGGAAGGACGCGGAAAGTGAGAGACTGACGCTTGTGTTTAGGGAAATTGATATGAGACTGCGAAAGTGGATTAGATTCTCAGGGATTTTAAATATTTGGAGCTGCAAGGAGTAGGATTATATTTTATCGGTTGAATGTGTGACCATTAATGATTAATATTTTAATGTTTAAATAAAAATTGTAACATGTTCTTATTAGATGAGAATAACAAACTACAAGTAAAAAATCAAACCACGTCACTTCTTCAAATCCATTCCATTATAAGCTAGTTACCCACTTAAGGTTGTATTGGCCGTAAACTCCCTGCAAAAAGTTAGTTTTTCACGTTAAAACTGCGATTAATAATTATGTAAAGCAATTGATCAATGTTTAGTTCTCGCGATGTATTAATGCAATTGGAATATTAGAAGCTTTAAAAATCAAAAATCAAAGCAAAATTGTAAACATAGTATGGGTTTCGCTGATGCCACGCATCTCTCTCTCTCTCTCTCTCTCTCTCTCTCTCTCTCTCTCTCTCTCTCTCTCTCTCTCTCTCTCCATCGTGCGTCGTCAGGCTCTCACTGCACAATATGGTTGCTGGTGTTTGGGTGTCGGTGTGTGCGTGCGTGTGCGTGCTGGTGTCGGTGTGCGTGCGCGTGTGTATGCCCGTGTGCCTGTGTGTGTGCGTGCATGCAGGTGTGCATGCGCGTGTGCGTGCGCGTGCGTGTGTGTGTCCTATCCAGAATATGCTTGCGCGCGCGTGCACACACATACGTGCACCGCTTTTATCCCCGCCCCTCGCTATGCGTCATCGGACTTCTTGACCTTGACCCCAGCTGGCGCCTGCTGTCAAGGTCAGATTTGTTGTGACGGCCCATAGCGAGGGGTATACTACTACTTATACATGAACTTACAACAAATGATTTAGATGATTCTATTGATATACTCATGGATTCATAAAAAATGTACATGGATTCAAAATTACCCTTACGAAAAAATCCTGTAGGAATTCCTATAGCAAAATCTATAGGAAATCCTATAGGACTTTCTGAAAATTATTTACGGCCTGCAGGAATTCCTATAGAAAAATCTATAGGACACGGTGCACGCTTTTCTACTGTATAATCCTACAGGGATTCCTATAGGAAAATCTATAGAAAATCCTACAGGACTTTCTGAAAAACTTTTTACGACGAAGGTTTATACAGGGAACAGCGTGTATATTCTATTTGTTTTCTATACGAATTCCATACGTTTTCTATAAGAACGTCCTAAATCAACTTTGCGAGCCTATCCTATAGGTTATATCGATTTTTTTATCACATATATTTCACTAAAAAACACTTGTAGAATATGTCCCGAATGGTTTTAAAGCATTATATATTTATGTTTCGTGAATATACTCAAAACTCTGATAAAGCTTTTAATTTCTTTTTTGTGTAAATTACATTTTTACCCTTCTATAGATAATATTTATATAATCGTACATTGATATCTACTAATATTTTTTTCATTTTTCTGTTTTGTAATATATTTAAAATTTTCACTCTACATGTCAAGGAGCGCGGGAGCGCTCCAAAGGCAAGTATAGAAGAAGCCTGAAGGAGCGACCCGTGCTACTTATACATTGAAATGGGTTTGCGAGAAATTCAATGCGCCTATATACGTATTAGATTTGTTTGTACTATATTAACATGTACTGTTAATCGAAAGCCATTTCATTGCTCTACTCAAATCGAAAGGTTTCATTTAAAAAGATTGTCCCGTTCAAAATATTTAGAGATCTGAATATTTTTTATGTACTATTTCCGATTCTCCATATTCTTCAGTCAGCACAAACTATACATTTTTGTCCGACCGATATATAGTATAGCATTTTTTTCCGACCGACTGGTAAAAGAGAGAAGAGAGAGAGAAGAAAGGGAGAGTAAGAGAGAGAGGGAATGAGAGAAGAGCGACGGAGATAGAGAGAGAGATCCGTATATATGGTATATATGAGGGTCATTTGACAAGTACCTAGCCTCACCGCCAGATGGTGCCACTATCGCACCAGAAATACACTACAGTGCAGTATCTTCCTGTAAACGGTTACAGACGAAATTTTAGCCGGATCGGAGTTGTAGTTTATTTTTGAGAGCGTGTGAAAGCAAATGTGTCCGTTGATTTTTGAAAAAATGGAGAAAGAACAATATCGGTCGGTGATTCGATTCTTGTTTTTGGAAGGGAAATCGCGCAGTGAAATTAAAGAACGCTTGGATGCAGTGTATGGGGATGCTTCTCCTTCGATGGCGACCGTTAAATTTTGGTATAACGAGTTTCAACGTGGTCGTACGTCGGTTTTTGATGATCCACGCCCAGGTGCTCCGAAAACAGCCACTACGGAGGAGAACGTGACAAAAATACACGATATCGTTTTGTCAGACCGCCGATTAAAGGTGCACGAGATAGCTGCGATAATAGGCATCTCAGAAGAACGCGTGTGGCATATCCTACATGAGATTTTAGGCATGAGGAAGCTGTCAGCAAGGTGGGTGCCGCGTTTGCTGACTGCAGACAACAAGCGCATCCGTGTGACCAGTTCAGAGCAGTGTTTGGAGCTGTTTAATCGCAATCCAAAAGAGTTTTTGCGTCGTTACGTGACCGTCGACGAAACATGGATTCACTACTACACTCCAGAGAACAAGGAGCAGTCAAAACAGTGGACCTTACCCGGTGAACCTGCTCCGAAGAAGGCGAAGACGGTCCCGTCGGCCGGAAAGGTGATGGCCACTGTTTTCTGGGATTCTCAAGGTGTGATTTTTATTGACTATCTGGAGAAGGACAAAACGGTCACAGGACAGTACTACGCCGAACTATTGAGCCGATTTGACGCCGTGTTAGAAGAAAAACGTGCCCATTTGTCTAAAAGAAAGTGCTTTTCCACCACGATAATGCACCGGCTCACACTTCTACACTCGCCACGGCTAAATTGGTCGAATTACGCTACGAACTGCTGCCCCATCCACCGTATTCTCCAGATTTGGCTCCGTGCGACTTTTTTTTGTTTCCGAACCTAAAAAATTCGCTCGCCGGGAAGAGATTCCACTCCAATAACGAAATAATCGCCGCCACGGAGGCCTATTTTGCAAACTAAGAGAAAACATTTTTTTCAACGGGGTTAAAAAAATTGGAACACCGCTGGACCAAGTGTATTCAACTAAAAGGAGACTACATTGAAAAATAAATTTTATTTTTTGTAAAATTTTGGTGTTTTCATTTGTAGGCTAGGTACTTATCAAATGACCCTCGTGTATATATATATATATATATATATATATATATATATATATATATATATATATAATATTATGTAGATAGAGAGAGAGATCCGTATATATGGTATATATATATATATATATATATATATATATATATATATATATATATATATATATATATATATATATATATATATATATATATATAAATATGAAATTCTGGAAGTTTGAGGATTATATTCAGCACCCGCTTGGAAGTTTGAGGGGGTATGGGAAGTTTGAGGAGCCTCCTCAAACTTCCAATCTATATATTCAGCATCCGAGCGGAAGTTTGAGGGGTTTTCTAGAGTCTATTTGTCTAGAGTCGATAACCTGAGGGTTATTATTTCTTTAGCCACTCTGACCGACCGGGGTTGAGCTCCTCAAACTTACTAGCCTGTATAAGTATATATATATAGATATATATATATATATATATATATATATAGATATATATATTTATATATATATATATATATATATATATAAACTTGTATAACGTTAGTTCCCAGGACCCCATGTTACTGTATACCTATACGTGACTAAAGAAATAATGTCTCTTATGGGGGCCGATGTCCTCAAAACTGACGTTAAACATATGTAGATTCAGGGACTGTCCCCAAAACTAACAAATGTCCCCGAAACCAACGTTAAACATCTGGAATGTCCTGGAAACTAACATAAAACATTATATATATATATATATATATATATATATATATATATATATATATATATATATATTTATATATATATATATATATATATATATATATATATATATATATATAATAAATATAAAAATATTTCGCCGCTGTCACCGCCGCCGCCGCCGCCGTGTCGTATAATCGGGCGTAAAGAGCCACTTTGCTCCCGTCGAGCCTAAAGAGCCATTTTAGATTTAAAAGGGGCTATTCTTCCGCCGGGAGTAAAGATACGCTTTACTCTCGCCGATCGTAGAGACCCATTTTTACTTCCGCTGGGCGTAAAGAGCCATATTACTTCCGCTGGGCGTAAAGAGCCATATTACTTCCGCCGGGTGTAAAGAACCATATTACTTCCGCCGGGCGCACTTTACTATTTTATAGTATAAGTAAAGCATGTCGACGTAGTCGTTAGTCATAGAAAATATAATTTCGAAAATTAAAAATGAAACTTGAGAAAATCAGCTATCATTTGGTTTTTTTATAATTATAACGTGTTTGTTCCTTCCAAAGTTATGAAAGTTCAAAGTAAAACATCGAAAATATACTGATTAATCCCTAAAATTAAACTGTTTAATTGCAGACATATTTTTTATGCACTTTCAATGATCTATTTTAAACATTCATAAGTTTGGAAGGAATCAACAATATTACTTATGTCGACTGTAATCTAATATCAACTGATAAGAATTTTTTTATCGGTATTACAGTTCAGGTTTTAATTAAGTTTCTATTTCAGATTCTACGGGGGTTATTATAAACAAGGGCAATCTGACTGCCATTAATATTTATAATAATTTAATTTATAAGAATGTAAGACCGATAAAAAAAGTCTTATCAGTTGATATTAGATTACAGTTGATATTATTTTTATAATCGAGAAGCATGCTCTTTTCCACTATTTTATGTGATTTTCCGACTAGATTTGTTATATTACGTTAATTTCACGTTATTTTTACGTTATATTATGATATTTTATATGAAATTAACGTTTAGTAATGAAAAAAATATCGGAGAATAACATAAAAATAACGTAAAAGCTAATTAAAAATAGTCTTTTCCGCCCTTTAACCTCAAAATGCCATCTTAAATGTCATTTTGCGGCCTCGGACGGAAAAATACGTTACTGAAACGTGGACGTAAGAGAATTTTTACCTCATGCGAAAAACGTCGCATGAGGTAAATAATCCTCTTCCGCCCGCGTTAGTAATATACTATTTCTTACTCGCCCACCCGAAAGTACGTACTTTCGGCCCGCATCTCCGGGCCGAAAGAGAAACTTTCGCATCCTATTTTAGACCAACCGCGCGCTCTGATTGGCTGCCGAAATTTCCTGACCCATGGCGCTTCAGCGCCCGCGCGCATGTCCGAGGAAAGATATTGTTCATGTAAAATACTGAATAAAAATATTTAGAAAAATATATTGAATGATGCAAAAATTATATTCGTCGATTATGAGGAAAAAGGATATTATACAACGGAAAAATATTCAGCATTAAGTAATATTATCTTTTCCAAATATATTATTCAGTATTTTGCGTAAGTAATACTTAATTTGAGATATTTCGTTAAAAAAATTTCATTGTAGAATTTTTCCAAGAAAACTTCATGTAAGTATACACTTAAAAAAGTCCTAATTTGTAAATCGAATGTCCACATAACCCTGTTTTTATGTTCAAAATACGCTTCCTTCATTAGAATTCTGAAATAATAATTTTTATTCCGTTGCCTTTCAAATTACACGCAAATTGGACATTAAGAAGGAAGTTAACTAATCTGTACGTTAAGAAAGAAGTTAATTTAACTGCTCGGAAAAAGAAAAGTAACATTAGTTGAAAAATAAAAAAAAGGTTATTTTTCTTTGTTACCCTCCCTTTTTTGCCGTGCAAACAAGTCGACCCCTTTTTTAACACACAGTCAAGTTGACTCCTTTCTGCACGTGTAGCAAAATTAACCTCCTTTGTACCTAGCATTATTTATTTCAATTATTTTCAAATTTATTTTATAGGCAATTAGGTCTTACTAAATAAATCGTATTTCCAATTTAGTTATTTTATATGATTTCTATTCCTTTATATAATTCTCAAATTCATAGTATTCAGTAGAGAAGTAGGTTTATAGGTTAGTAAAAGAAATTTACGTATTCCCGATTTACTTATTTTGCCATCCATTTATATATAGATTCTCAAAATTCAAAGTGTTTAATAGGGGATTAGGCCTAGATTGGTGAATTCCGTCTACCAAGGAACCAATAACCAAAAGCTTGGCAAATATGAAATTGATGTGAAAAATTAATAGGTGGTAAACTTTTATCCTAAGTTTTATCCAAAGTGGTTCCTCATTTCAAAAAGGTAAATTATTTTTATATTAATGAATCCAACATATTTAAAGATATATAATTAAAAATTTGTAAAAATCCATAAAAATTTTCAGTTTTCTACACTTTCATTCTACAGTTCATAAAATTGTTATTAGCCGTAAAAGTCTATAAATATAAAATGTAAGAAAGTTTGCCAAAATGTAAGAATGTGTCAAAAAATGTAAAACAGTATAAAAAAATGTTAAAATTAATAAAATAGAAACATATTAAAATGTAAATAAAATGTAACTTTAAGAAAATATATAAAAACTGCAAGAATGTGTTAAAAAACTGTAAAAAAATTTAAGAACGTGTAAAAAAGGTTTAATAAAGTGTTAATAAATGTAAAAAAATGTAGAAACACTATAATAAAATGTTAATAACTATTAACAAACTGTAAAAAATGTTACGTGGGCAGGGTAGAAGACGTGGACGAGGACAAGGATGGAAAACAAAACGTATTATCGTGATGAAATTTTATTGATACCATTTTATTGATTTTATTCATAGAGAGATTTACAATTGTATAATAAATATATATTTACAATTTTATAATAAATATGTATTTACAATTTTGTAATACATATTTACAATATGTATATACACGGAGAGAAATTTTGTAGTGAAAATTACAAATATTCGAGGCAAAATTACCAGTTTCTATGGTAATGGATGGACAGACTGACAATTTCAAACTTTTTACCAAAGTGCCTTGGTAAAATTTTTTTTTAGTTAATTTAAATTTAAAAAATTAACTTGTTTTATCTATATTAATGGATATATAGTATTTTAATATAGAAATAGAAACAGAAACAAGGATGAAAAAACATTAAACTGAAAAAAAATTTTTACGGAAGCGGGATTCGATCCGACGATCTTTGGGTTGAGAGTCCGACGTTCTACCGACTGCGCCACGGAAGCTGTTACCAACAGTCATTTGTATCGCCGTCATTACTTACTGAAAATATGTGTATTGTTTTCATTTTAACGTCGCGCACGCCTCTAGTATCAATCTTCTGAAACACAATAATGCGCAGTGCGCATGCGCGAATACACAAATACCAGGTTATTTGGCAAAATTTATCAGTTTTCTTAGTAAAAATTCTTAGGTTACCCTGTAAAAATGACTAGATCTCAATTTTTACCACTGTGTCTGGTAATTTTTATTCCGATAATTTGGTCTTTTTTTTAAGTGGTTATGGTAGTTTTTCCTGGGAAACTTATAAATTGTATTAGAAACCTGGGAATATCACGGCTTTTGACAGTCTATCCATGCACTACCAAGGCACCTTGGTAATTTTTACTCTAAAATTTCTCTCCGTGTACAATTGTTTCAATTAATCTTTATTAAAAAAATGCATTTTCATTGTCAATAAATTTATTTACAATTTTTTCATTTCATTATTAATTCAACATATTTGAATTTTAAAACAATTTTATATATTTACAATTTTTATTTACAATTCTTTAAAAATTGTTTTTATATGTTAAAAAATTATTTAAAATTATTCATAACTCTTTAAAAATTATAAAATGAATGAAAAAAAAAAACTTTTGATTTACTCATAAAATTAACCAAATATTTTAAAAATAATATAAATAATATAAATAATTAATTGAAATAAAAATTTTAATACAAAACTATGTTGTATTTAATGTATTAAAAAATTAAATAGTTATTTATAATTTTTTACTAAAACTTATATATATATATATATATATATATATATATATATATTCATTGAACATTCATTTGGTTTTTGTTTTCAAACTAAACCTTATTATGTAAGTGTCATTTGACAAATCAATGTGTTGAATATCACATATTTTTCAAATTTTAGTTTTTCAAATTGTTATTTATATTATTATTAAATTTGTGAATACTTTTAATAAAATTTACGTTATCTATACAGAAGTGAAAAATGTCATATTTATATATACTCAACCAAATAACGATTAGCTTAACATTCGTTACATTTCTCTAAAAGATCAATGAAAATGTTCGAAATTACAATCTAGACATAGTTGTGTATTTGAAATTGTCTTTAATACAATTATACAATCCAACCACTGAATTCTTCACTTTGAAAGTTACTTGGGACTTTGCCTTTTCGAAGTACCGAAGTCTCGATTTTTGCCAAAAATAGTATTTACGATTGGACAAATAGTATAAAATAGTGTGTGGCATAAGTACTTCACTACAAAGTAAAACAAGATTTATTAGTCTATACATGAATAGCACAAAAATCTGTTAGAAGTTTGAACAGAGAAGGTAATAAATCTATTATTTAGTTATTTTTCTTCGTTTAACCTATATAATTATATAATTATAATTTACAATATTTTACAACTATTTACAATTTTAAGAAGTATTTACAATATTTATTTACAATTTTACATTTCTTATTTATGTACAATTATATATGTATTTATAATTTTGTAATGAATTTGTATTTACAATTTTGTAATAAATATGTATTTACAATTTGTTCAATTAATCTTTATTAATAAAATGCAATTTTGCATTGTCAATAAATTTTTTTCATTTAATTATCAATTTAACATATTTGCATTTTAAAACAGTTTTATATATTTACAATTTTACATTCATTATTTATTTACATAACAAACATTAAATAAAAATTTGTTTCATTTTACAACTATTTACAATTTTAAAATGTATTTACAATATTTATTTATAATTTTACATTTCTTATTTATTCACAATTTTATAATAAATCTTTCCAGTTTATTTATAATTTATAATTGCGTTTATTTTTTATAATAAAAGTCAAAAGTCAATAGAAGTCAATAAAGCAAAAGCAATAAACTTTAATTTCCGTCTGCTTTAAGTACTATCAAAACATTAAAAAAACCTCACATGTTGTTGAAAACCAACGGAAGACATTTACAGAAGTATGTACGCACGACCCAAATTCTTAATCGTATGTGAGATTTGAGTCGGACTGAAGGAACGTTTGAAGCCATGCTTTCTGTATATTCCGTACTTCAGACCTTCTGACGTCTCACTTATGACTATGCCTTTAATATAGGTAGTGTCACATAAGGTTTATTATGGTGTTTAAAGGAACGCGTTTACAGGAGTGTATACATAAACTAATTGCTTATAACTAACGTGCAAGTAACACGCTTACTTCTCTCATTAGTCGGGAGCGGGATTCCACGCGTTCAAATACAATATGTTTGCCGCTAAATTTCAAGAATGACTAATTAAATAGTTGCCATTTTTTGCAAATGACCCATGTATATAAAATAAAGTAATTGCTTATAGTTACATATCAAAGAAAATTATGATGAATTGGTAATTGGTTATAGTTACATATCAAAGAAAATTATGATGAATATAATACCATTAATAATTTTCTGTTTCTTTGCTTATATTTTTTACATAATAAAAGATGTTTATCGTTAGAATTTTTTTTACAATTTTTTTTGGCAGTAATATTTTAAATAAATTTCTAATTTATTTAAAATATGCACTCAAAGATATTTAAAATATCAATCATTAAATAGTTTCCGTCTTTCACAAATGCCATATCAAAGAAAATTATGATGAATATAATACCATTAACAATTTTCGTATCCTTTGATAGTGATAATTACTTTATCAAAATGACAAGTCAGGGCAATGAAGAAATGGAAAGTAATAAACTTTTATTCTATAAAATTAGAAATTTTTAAACATAAATTTAAATATAAAATAAACAGTTATAGATTACATTGAATATGAAGAAAAATTTTTTGAATATATGAAACGTTTGGAACCATGTAATATGGAGCAATTAAATAACAATTTCAAGAAATTAAATTTACGCTCTATTAATATAAAAAAACAAACAAAAGAAAAAATAAAAAAGTATAAAAAATATTATAATATGTAATTGAAAATCAAGTATAACGTTGAAAGAATGTTGATTCGAGATTGATACCTCGCAAAACGATCGAAAACCGAACGAATCGCTTAAATTAGATTAAGAATAATATCTAATAAATAAGTAAGAGCAATAAGTATAACATTTAATAAATATTCAACATTATAACGTTATATTCAATATCAAAATGTTAAAAAAGAAGAAATTAAAAAAATAATTTTTACACTATTATATATAGTTATGTATCATATTTTGTGTACCTTTTTTTGACCAGTTTGAAATATGATATTTCCACTGAGAAACAAAGATACATACAAATATACAATAATATATTGACTTTGTCAGTCATATATACCCTTTAATTTAAAAGTAACTAAATATTCTTCAATTATTTTATCACACTAAAATTATTAAAATAGAAAAATAATTTTTAGAAAAATCTACATTCTAAAAAATTTATATTTTTATATTGTTTTGTTCATTGATGGTAACAAATTTATATTAAATAGGATTGTGTCAGCCTTTTCGCCTTATTTTCTAAAGCTTATTTCATAGCTGATGTGTGGCAATCAACTTTAAAAGGCCAATCAAGAAATATTTTTGGATATTTTAAAGTGTAAGGTTTTTTCAAAAAGTAATATTTTTCTTTTTCCTATAATACATTGAATTTCATGTATTTTCATATAGGTATTCTACGATTCCTCATATTTGATATAATAAAATGAATAAGATCTCAAAAAGAATTATAAAACATAAAATGAAACCAGATGGTAACTGTCTTTTCCGAGCATTTGCAGAATTTTTATTTAGTGATCAAGAGCAACATAGACAAATTCGATTGAAATTAGTGGATAAAATTATAAGTGATTGGATAGTTTATGAATCTTTTGTATTAGGAGACAATTCTTACAACACAATAATTACTGATTCAAATTCTTACAAACTACATATGTCTACTAATGGTAGTTTTGGTGCAGAAGTTGAGATTGCTGCTTTTGTTAGTATTTACAATGTAAAAGTTATAGTACATCAAGGATATTATAATGCAAGGGAATTCGGTGCATGTAATAGCAGAAATAAATTAGTTCTTTTATTATCTGGATGCTTGGATAGTGGTCATTATGATATTCTTGATATTGAAAATATTTTTTTGTCTGGAAACGATCGAAATTATTGGTCGATGGAAAAAAAGAGACAAAAGGATAGAATCACGAACCTCAGTGAAAGAAGGTTGAAAAATAATCGGGAAAAAGGTAGAGTTGTTAATATGAATGACAAGGAAAATCAGATAGAAAAGGATATAATTGTTAATATCAATGAAGAAAGATTGGAAGATATGAGGGAAACCGATGCAGTTGTTAATAGTAATGAAGAACGAGTGAACAATAAGATTGAAGAAACTGTTATGAACATGAATGAAGAAATGAATGATATCTTAAAAAGAGATATAAAACATGAAATGAAACCGGATGGTAACTGTCTTTTCCGCGCATTTGCAGAATTTGTATTCAATAATCAAGAGAAACATAGACAAATTCGATTGAAATTAGTAAATAAAATTATAAATGATTGGATAATTTATGAATCTTTTATATTAGGAAACAGTTCTTACAACACAACAATTACTGATCCAAATTCTTACAAACTAAATATGTCTAAAAATGGTAGTTTTGGTGGAGAGATTGAGATTGCCGCTTTTGTCAGTATTTACAATGTAAAAGTTACAGTATATCAAGGATATTATAATGCAAGGGAATTCGGTCCGTGCAATAGCAGAAATAAATTAGTTCTTTTATTATCTGGAAACTTGGATAGTGGACGTCATGATGTTCTTGAAATCGAAAATACTTTTTTTCTTAAAGACTATCAAAATCAATATCGTAGGTTACATTATGCTAAAAATAAAGATGAAATTAACGTATGTAGAAAAAATCGGTATCTTGATGGTGATAAATTAGAGAAGAAACGAAAACTTGATCGTATTTGTAATATGAATGAAGAAAGAGTAAACAGAAAGCGACAAAGTGATAGGATCACTACTATGAAAGAAGATAGAATAGAGAGCAAGAGAGAAAAGGATCGAATTATAAATATGAGTGAAGGAAGGATAGGAAATAAAAGACAAAATGATAGAGTTTTTAATATGATTGAGGAAAGGCTGCAGAATAAGAGGGAAAAAGATAGAGTTATGAACATGAGTGAAGGAAGGCTGAAAAATAAGAGGGAAAAAGATAGAGTTATGAACATGAGTAAAGGAAGGCTGGAAAATAAGAGGGAAAAAGATAGAGTTATGAACATGAGTGAAGGAAGGCTGGAAAATAAGAGGGAAAAAGATCGTGTCACGAACATGAGTGAAGGAAAGGTGGAAAATAAAAGGGAAAAATATAGAATTACGAACATGAATGAAGACAGGGTAGAGAACAAGAGAAAAAAGGATAGAGTAATTAATATGAATGAAGTAAGAGTAAATAATAAAAGACAAAACGATCGGGTTGTCAACATAAATGAAGGACGAATGAATAAGAAAAGATGTACAAATGTTGTAAGCAATTTGAATGAAAAACGGTTGGCTAAGAAACGTAAGCTTGATATTGCAAGTAATATGTCTTCAAATCGAATTTATAAGAGGAGAAAGATACAAAAAATTAGAAAGATGTGCCCTCCAAACTTAAATTATGTAGATTCAGACAATATGGATTATGTATGCTCTAATTGTTCTGCAGTTTTTTGGGAAACAGAATTTTCAAAAAAAAGCTGTTGTCATAACGGAAAAGTTATTTTATCTCCTTTATCAGAGTATAACGAAGATTTGAAAGAACTTCTGTATGACAAAAAATTTAAAGAACTAATCCGTTATTACAATAATAAATACTCATTTGCGAGTTTCAATGCTACAGTAATTAACAATAAAAATAAAGGAGTTTATAATTTAAAAATCCAAGGCCAAGTTTGTCATACATCTCCGAAATCAGTTATCGTTGAACCTAACCAACATCCTCAAAATGGTCAAATTTACATTTATGATGAGTATACAGCAAATCAGTTAAGATTGAAAAATAACAAAGCATTATTAGAAGAACATTTCACAATATTAAATAGAATATTAAATGACAACCCATATGCAAAAAAATACAAGCATTTATATGAATTATCAAGAAATACTCAAATTCCTCAATACAAGTTATATTTTGTTCGAAATATAAAATTGAACCAAAATGTTTATAGTAAACCAAAAACTGCGGAATGTGCCGCTTTAATTATTTCACGAGAAGGAGAAATTCCATCATCTTTTGATTTGCGTATTTATCGAAGAAATCCGGATAACAGTACATCACATATTTTCATACATAAGTTATCTCATCATTTGGATCCGATGGTATTTCCTATTTTATTTCCTTCAGGAGACTTAGGATGGAATCCCGATTTACATCAAAATTCAGAAATTAATAAAAGATTGACTGCTTTGCAATATTATTCAAACCGAATTGCTTATCGGCCAGGACCGATTTTCAATCCAATTTTATGTAGTGGACGATTGACTCAACAATACATAATACATGCATATATAGTCATAAAAAGTACAAGAATGGATTATTTTAGACAAAATCAAGAAAAATTAAGAGTTGCATGTTATCAAGGGTTATTAGATCATGTTGGAAAAAATGCTTCAAATAAATCAAAAAATTTCGAGAACAAAGAACGTTTGGGACATCTTTTTATTTTACCATCAACTCATATTGGTAGTCCTAGACATATGCATCAATTATATCAAGATGCAATGGCTATAAATAGAGCTGTTGGAAGACCTGATTTATTTATTTCTGTAACGTGTAATCCAAATTGGCCGGAACTTAAAAGAGTACTATCAAACTTCTCTCAAGGAACCACATGTAATGATATTCCTAATTTAACAGCAAGATTATTTAATACTAAATTACGAGCAATTTTAGCAGATATTTTAAGTGGAAATATTTTTGGCGAAATACTGGCATATATTTACACAATTGAATTTCAAAAAAGAGGATTACCTCATGCTCATTTATTATTTGTCTTAAATTATGAAAACAAATTATTGAATCCACAAGACATTGATAAATATGTGAGTGCTGAAATTCCAAATGATGATAAAGAATTACAAGCATTAGTTATCAAACACATGTTGCATGGTCCCCATACAGAAAATTCCCTCTGTTATAACAAGGAGAAAGATGTTTGTTCGAAAAACTATCCAAAAGAATTCAGTGATTTTACACATTTTGACAAAAATGGATTTCCCCAATATAAACGAAGAAATAATTTAAATAGTTATACATACAATTAAAAAGTAAATGGTGAAATAGTGAAAGTAGATAATTCAATGGTAGTTCCTTACAATCCTACACTTTTGAAAAAATATCAATGTCATAAAAATTGCGAAATATCTTATTCGGTCATGTATAACAAATATCTTTATAAATATATTCATAAAGGGTTTGACAAAGCATATGTAAGTGTATCGAAAAAAAATTCTGATACAGATCAATGTGAAATATATGATGAAATTACTGACTATCTTAATGGGAGATATGTTAGTCCAATAGAAGCAGCATGGAGAATAGAAGAATTACCATTATCAGGAAGGTCACACACAATTATTCGTTTAGCTATTCATACGGAAAATCAACAGTATATACACGGTGACCCATTTTAATCGCTACACCCGGATTTTTCGGATCCTAAGACAGATAGGAAAAAATGATTCAGACAAAAGTTGTAGGGGACGAAGGAGGCCAAACGATGGTCCTAACAGCTTTGACCTTGAACTTGACCTTCAAGGTTATTTCAAGGTCAAGTGGTTTTTTTTAGTAGGAACACCTATTTTTGACCCCGGATTCGGAAAGAGCGGGAAATTTTACGTTCAAAATCATATTGAGACATTTTTTTTCAAGGTCATTTCAAGGTCATTTCAAGGCCAAATGAAGATCGAACTCCGAAAAATCCATTTTAAGTCGTTTTTCCATGAGTCACAGGCTTAAGTGGTTCAAACTGATCGTAGGTTTAATAGGGAAACCCACACACCCAAAACTTTCACATCCTAGTAAACAAATATCAAACTTGCACATCCGAACCCCATGCTCTTCATAGCCTCACATGCTAAACTGTTACACCAGACATCCCCCAGTCCCACACATCTCTACCCCATATCTGATGTTTGTTTAACGGAAACTTCAAGATCATTAAAGCTTCTGTTGTAAATGTGTCAACCTTACGTTTAGCGCTACCCAGAAACTACGACGTGGACGTAGTAAGGATTGTTTCCTTTGGGGTGCTTGATTAAAGTGAGTCCCCTTGCCTCTCACTGTTCAGGGTGCTTGATTTAAGTGAGTCCCTTCGCCTCTCACTGATCGGGGTGCTTGATTAAAGTGAGTCCCCTTGCCTCTCACTGTTCAGGGTACTTGATTTAAGTGAGTCCCTTCGCCTCTCACTGATCGGGGTGCTTGATTAAAGTGAGTCCCCTTGCCTCTCACTGTTCAGGGTGCTTGATTTAAGTGAGTCCCTTCGCCTCTCACTGATCGGGGTGCTTGATTGAAGTGAGTCCCCTTGCCTCTCACTGTTCAGGGTGCTTGATTTAAGTGAGTCCCTTCGCCTCTCACTGATCGGGGTGCTTGATTAAAGTGAGTCCCCTTGCCTCTCACTGTTCAGGGTGCTTGATTTAAGTGAGTCCCTTCGCCTCTCACTGATCGGGGTGCTTGATTAAAGTGAGTCCCCTTGCCTCTCACTGTTCAGGGTGCTTGATTTAAGTGAGTCCCTTCGCCTCTCACTTATGTGTTTATCTAACCTCGAAGAAAATGTTCGAAATTACGACCATTTGCTTCCAGGCACATAGTCAAACGCCTTTGGAAGTGGCGAACGGTGTTTAGCAAAGTTTGCCTTGGAATGGCAGCGCATACTCGACGAATTCTGTCCATCATGTCTACTCTTGTGGTGGGCCTTTCCTCAAAAACGGCATTTTTTAAATACCCCCATAAGTAAAAATCTGGTGATGTAAGATCTGGTGAGCAAGCAGGCCATTCAACCGGACCACCTCGACCAATCCATCTGTTACCATACTGCTCATTCAAAAAAGTCCTGACAATTCGAGCGAAATGTGGTGTTGCGCCGTCCTGCTGGAGCCACATTCTTCGTCGCGTTTCTAAGTCAACATCTTCCATCAATACAGGTAGTTCATCTCTTATTAGCGTTAAGTACGTGTGTTGATTAACATTTTCTTCGAAAAAATAAGGGCCAATCACACATCCATTAATAATCCCACACCATACCATAATACTCCATCGTCTTTGATGGTTTACAGTTCTGACCCAATGAGGATTAACATCAGACCAGTAATGACAATTATGTCTATTCAATTCCCCATCACTTTGAAATTTTGCCTCATCAGAAAAAAGAACAAAAATAAAAAAGTCTGGATCATTTTCTATTATTTGTAAAGCCCATTGGCAAAACACAATACGCTGTTGAAAATGAGCAAACTGTAGCTCTTGGACCAGAGTAATATGATACGCATGATATCTAAGCACCTTCATAATTCTTAAAAATGTACTTTTTGGAAGACCGATTTCCCTTTCGATTCGACGAGCGCTTATCTGTGGGTCAAGATGAATTATTGCCAGAATAGTCACAACCCGATTATAATTTTCATCATATTGATGGCGCCTACGTTGACGAACCATGTGTCCACCACGAGCTCTTTGAGTTAAACGTCTGATAGCCATAGCGTCAGGGTGTCGTCTGTCTGGATAGCGTTCAGCATAAATTCTTGCCGCAGCACGATAATTACTTCGGCTTTCTCCTAAAGCCAACATCATTTCAACGATCTCGTTGGGCGGATAGTCAGCCATTTCAGAGCCAGCTATTAATTACTATTAAATTTGAATAGTGAAATGGTATAAAAAATATTAATAATTATAATATTTGCCCGTATACGGTCGCGACCAAAAAAGAAAAATGTTCGTAAATTATGGTAACTTTATCTGACTAAGTGTATTTGCCAAAAGTACTCCGATTGTCACACTTTTATAATTGTAAGTTTTATAATAAAGTAATAATCATTAAATTATTTCTAATTTGAACTGCACATAATACTAAAACTTGCTTTTATTTTAAATATTGTGAATTATTGCCGTTCAAACTTGAGAAATACTAATATTGATAATGTAATCATTAAAGGCACATTTACAAATAATTTCTGTTCCGTCAAGATTTTTGTACAAAAAAGAAATGTTGTATCTTTATTCTTTTGAAAGTTATGAGTAAATTAAAGATATGAGCTGTAAGAAAATGTCATTGTTTAAAAAGAAAAGTCATAACTTTCAAAAGAATAAAGATACAACATTTCTTTTTTGTACAAAAATCTTGACGGAACAGAAATTATTTGTAAATGTGCCTTTAATGATTACATTATCAATATTAGTATTTCTCAAGTTTGAACGGCAATAATTCACAATATTTAAAATAAAAGCAAGTTTTAGTATTATGTGCAGTTCAAATTAGAAATAATTTAATGATTATTACTTTATTATAAAACTTACAATTACAAAAGTGTGACAATCGGAGTACTTTTGGCAAATACACTTAGTCAGATAAAGTTACCATAATTTACGAACATTTTTCTTTTTTGGTCGCGACCGTATACGGACAAATATTATAATTATTAATATTTTTTATACCATTTCACTATTCAAATTTAATAGTAATTAATAGCTGGCTCTGAAATGGCTGACTATCCGCCCAACGAGATCGTTGAAATGATGTTGGCTTTAGGAGAAAGCCGAAGTAATTATCGTGCTGCGGCAAGAATTTATGCTGAACGCTATCCAGACAGACGACACCCTGACGCTATGGCTATCAGACGTTTAACTCAAAGAGCTCGTGGTGGACACATGGTTCGTCAACGTAGGCGCCATCAATATGATGAAAATGATAATCGGGTTGTGACTATTCTGGCAATAATTCATCTTGACCCACAGATAAGCGCTCGTCGAATCGAAAGGGAAATCGGTCTTCCAAAAAGTACATTTTTAAGAATTATGAAGGTGTTTAGATATCATGCGTATCATATTACTCTGGTCCAAGAGCTACAGTTTGCTCATTTTCAACAGCGTATTGTGTTTTGCCAATGGGCTTTACAAATGATAGAAAATGATCCAGACTTTTTTAATTTTGTTCTTTTTTCTGATGAGGCAAAATTTCAAAGTGATGGGGAATTGAATAGACATAATTGTCATTACTGGTCTGATGTTAATCCTCATTGGGTCAGAACTGTAAACCATCAAAGACGATGGAGTATTATGGTATGGTGTGGGATTATTAATGGATGTGTGATTGGCCCTTATTTTTTCGAAGAAAATGTTAATCAACACACGTACTTAACGCTAATAAGAGATGAACTACCTGTATTGATGGAAGATGTTGACTTAGAAACGCGACGAAGAATGTGGCTCCAGCAGGACGGCGCAACACCACATTTCGCTCGAATTGTCAGGACTTTTTTGAATGAGCAGTATGGTAACAGATGGATTGGTCGAGGTGGTCCGGTTGAATGGCCTGCTTGCTCACCAGATCTTACATCACCAGATTTTTACTTATGGGGGTATTAAAAAATGCCGTTTTTGAGGAAAGGCCCACCACAAGAGTAGACATGATGGACAGAATTCGTCGAGTATGCGCTGCCATTCCAAGGCAAACTTTGCTAAACACCGTTCGCCACTTCCAAAGGCGTTTGACTATGTGCCTGGAAGCAAATGGTCGTAATTTCGAACATTTTCTTCGAGGTTAGATAAACACATAAGTGAGAGGCGAAGGGACTCACTTAAATCAAGCACCCTGAACAGTGAGAGGCAAGGGGACTCACTTTAATCAAGCACCCCGATCAGTGAGAGGCGAAGGGACTCACTTAAATCAAGCACCCTGAACAGTGAGAGGCAAGGGGACTCACTTTAATCAAGCACCCCAAAGGAAACAATCCTTACTACGTCCACGTCGTAGTTTCTGGGTAGCGCTAAACGTAAGGTTGACACATTTACAACAGAAGCTTTAATGATCTTGAAGTTTCCGTTAAACAAACATCAGACATGGGATAGAGATGTGTGGGACTGGGGGATGTCTGGTGTAACAGTTTAGCATGTGAGGCTATGAAGAGCATGGGGTTCGGATGTGCAAGTTTGATATTTGTTTACTAGGATGTGAAAGTTTTGGGTGTGTGGGTTTCCCTATTAAACCTACGATCAGTTTGAACCACTTAAGCCTGTGACTCATGGAAAAAACGACTTAAAATGAATTTTTCGGAGTTCGACCTTCATTTTGCCTTGAAATGACCTTGAAATGACCTTGAAAAAAAATGTCTCAATATGATTTTGAACGTAAAATTTCCCGCTCTTTCCGAATCCGGGGTCAAAAATAGGTGTTCCTATTAAAAAAAACCACTTGACCTTGAAATAACCTTGAAGGTCAAGTTTAAGGTCAAAGCTGTTAGGACCATCGTTTGGCCCCCTTCGTCCCCTACAACTTTTGTCTGAATCATTTTTTCCTATCTGTCTTAGGATCCGAAAAATCCGGGTGTAGCGATTAAAATGGGTCACCGTGTATATTTTGAAGAAAATAAAGAAGACGAAGTTTTAAATAAAAATAATAATACAACTCTAACGGCGTGATTTCAATTAAATTTAGAAGATGAAGAAGCGAGAAAAATTAAATATTCTAATATACCAAAGTATTATTTATTCAATTCATCAAAAAAAGTATGGCAAAAAAGAAAAATATTTTCAAAATCTATTGGTAGAATGAATAGTGTCAGTCCTAAGGATATAGAACGATTCCATTTAAAGTTGATATTAAATCGTGTAAAAGGAGCAATATGTTTTGCAGATTTAAAAAAGTTCGAAAATGTATCCTACAAAACTTTTAAAGAAACAGCAATTGCAATGGGATTAGTAAAAAATGATAATGAAATTTTCAATATTTTTGAAGAAGCATGTTCCATTATGATGCCAAAAGAATTTAGAAAATTTTTTGCTTGGTTTCTTATTAATGATGATATTCCTTTTGCTTGTGAACTTTGGGAATCTTTCAAAAAATATTTTAGTGAAGATTTCAAAGATAATCAAGAGCATCGAGCATTAAGAGAAATTGATGAAATTTTAAAAGGTGAAAATTTGTCATGCTCTGAATTCGGATTACCAACATTTAATGATTTGACTTATGAACTATCGGCTCATGAAAAAAAAAATAATAATTGATAAACACAAACAGTTATTTCAAGAACATAAAAATCAATTAAATAATGAACAAAATGATATTTTCAATTTCATAATACAAACTAATGATCGTATGATTTTTATTGATGGTCCCGGAGGTACTGGGAAAACATTTCATTACAAAACATTAATTCATTATTATTTAGGAGAAGGACAAAAAGTTGTTTCTATGGCATGGACTGGAATTGCTTCTATACTACTTCCGGAAGGAATGACAAGTCACAGAATTTTTAAATTGCCATTAGATTTATCAAATATTGAAACAACATTTTTGAAATTAGATTCAGATAAAAGAAGGTTACGTGAATGT
The DNA here is from genome assembly GCA_036365515.1 of Torymus aiolomorphi. NCBI lineage: Eukaryota > Metazoa > Arthropoda > Insecta > Hymenoptera > Torymidae > Torymus > Torymus aiolomorphi. The sequence continues at coordinate 205,220,963 of CM070873.1, read as the reverse complement.
GATGTACTCATTTGGGATGAAGCATCAATGATTCCTAAAAAAGCATTAGAAGTTGTTGATAAAACTTTAAGAGATTGTTGCCAAGTCGATTCAATACCTTTTGCTGGAAAATTATTAATTTTAGGAGGAGATTTCAGACAAATTTTGCCAGTATTGAAAAATGGATGTAGAATCACTATAATTAATGAATCTATCAAACGTTCTAATTTGTGGCCAAAATTTAAAATATTAAAATTAACTAAAAATATGAGATCCAATAAAATAAAATTTTCAAAATTCTTGTTAGAAATCGGTGACGGACAAGTATCGTCTTTATCAATATCTGAAAAATGGAAAGTCGACAATATATGTGAAAAAATTTATGGTTCCACTATAACTGACAAGGAAGATTTATCAGATAGGGCAATTTTATCTGGTCATAATCAAGATATTTATCACTTGAATAATGAAGTACTTAAAAGAATAGATTCAACAGAGAACATTTATTATAGTATTGATTATGATAAACCAAAAGGAGTAGATCAAAGTGATGAAGATGTTCAATTAAATTATTCAATAGAATATTTAAATTCTTTAAAATTTCCAGGGCTACTATTTCATAAATTAGTATTAAAACCCAATGCCATTGTTATGCTCATAAGGAACATTAGTATTAACGATGGATTGTGTAATGGTACAAGATTAAAAATTTTAGAATTGCACAAGTACAATATAAAAGCCATGATAGTAACTGGTTACAACAAAGGACAAATAGCTTACATACCTAAAATAACTTTAAATTCAGGAGAATCATCGTCTTTACCTTTTATATTATATCGAAAACAATTTCCTGTCGTCTTAGCCTTCGCGATAACTATTAACAAGTCACGAGGTCAAAGCTTCAATAAACTTGGAATATATTTTAGGCGGCCTTTATTCTCTCATGGCCAATTATATGTAGCTTTGTCAAGATGTACAAACCCAGAAAATTTATTTATTGAAAATGATTCGAATCATTCTGATGAAATTGAAAATATAGTATGGAAGGAAATTTTTGAATGATGTATAAAGATTATTTTGAAATATAAAATGAAGAGCTTTAAACTATAAACGAAGACACCAATTCGCAAGACGAGTTAGCCACGGCTACCGACATCAATTGCTTTTTTGCATAAACAACATCAGTAGTATATGGACTGGTATAGCGAGACATATCATATTACAAGGGGGGAGGGGGGCGCCGCGGGTGGGATCATTAAGTTAAGTGTTATGTAAACAGTAGCTGCACGGTAGCTAATGACCCATGTTAAGGGCCCATGTCAATGGGGCTATTGTTTTCAAAACCGCTACTGTTTTGTAAACAAGCCACCCATTAACAATGGGTAATTAGCTACTGTTTACATAACAGTTATACCCTCTTTACACCTTCATGTAATATGATACGCGCTATACCAGTCCATGTACTAGAGAGAGAGGGAGAGAGAGAGAGAGAGTACGCACGCACACACCCACCCACCCACCCGCCCCACCCACCCACACCCACCCTCACACCCACAGAGAGAGAGATGGCGCTCGCACCCACCCACAACCACCCACCCACCCACCCCACATACCCGCATCCACCAACCCAGCCACAGAGAGAGAGATGGCGCTCGCACCCACCCACCCACCCACTCACACCCACCCATCCACACTCACCCACAGAGAGAGAGAGAGAGAGAGATGATGCACCCACACACACACACCCCGCGCCCACACACCCTCCCAGCCACCCGCACCCACATCCGACCACCTACCCACCACCCACCACCTACCCGCCCACAACCACCCACACACACACAGAGAGAGAGAGAGAGAGAGAGAGAGAGAGAGAGAGAGAGAGAGAGAGAGAGAGAGAGAGAGAGAGAGAGAGAGAGAGAGAGAGAGAGAGAGAGAGAGAGAGAGAGAGAGAGGTGGGGAAAGAGAGAGGTGGGGGAAGAGATAGGTGGCGGGTAGAGAGAGTAAAAACAACGTTTATATATTTATTTATTAATATTTATTGATGCGTACACACACACACACGTGCACATACATTTACGTGCGTACGCAGACGCTGCGATTGTCACACACACACACACACACACACACGTGCGCATACATTTACGTGCGTAGGCAGACGCTGCGATTGTCACACACACACACGCACACACACACGCACACACGTACACACACACATATGAATATACACACATACATTTACGTGTGTTCGCAGACGCCATGGCCGTCACACACACACACACACACACACACACACACACACACTCGCGTACATTTTCGTGTGTTCGTAGACACCGTATTTCACTTGTCACAGTGCGTACATTCATGTGCGTCCACTTCCCACACGCGCACATTGTTTTTTTTTTGACACTGGTGCTGCTGCTGCTGCTACTGCTGCTGGTGCTGGTGCATCCTTTGATGGTGTATCCGCTGCTTGCCTTCACCGATACTTCAATCTATCCGACGCTAGGCGATCCGGGTGTGTCTATTCCTATAAGGCACTTACACGTGCTTTCGCGGCAGGCACCGCATCTAAAGTTTTTGCAGTGCCAGCACTGCTCCCATGACCGGCCCTCCGGGTCACTCTTGTTGCGAGCCTTGCTCGCAGACTCGCTACTTCTTGGTCCATTGCTCGGTGAATACTGGTGCTATCAGATTCTGTTAAACACTGAGTAGAGTCGCGACTTGGCCGCGTTGGTGGGGAGGCCTCTGTGGTGGGGTGCGACTGTGGAGTGCTAGCGCCTGCTAGCTGGGCTGTCCGAAGCGCTGACCCTTGCGCACAGCCCACGCTTCTACCCCCGCTTTGCGCTCCTTAGGCCACACGCTCAAAAGTAAAGTAATGTCTTCGTGACATTTAGCCAAACTTTGAAAGTAATAAACTATGTTTTTTGTAGAACAATATTTCATGACCATTAGCTGTGCGTTGTAAATTTTTATCTCGCATGCATGTGTTCTTTTTCCACAGATGCGTCACAAATGTTTTGGTTTGGAGAGCCATGAAACTCTATCCCTTTTCAGTGTCGATGTTCGAGTATAGAAGGCTCATTGTTTTTTTATCGTTCATCTTAGACCTCCTTTGGAAAAGCGCTGTTTCGCGCCACATGACGATTTTTTATCAAACAGTCGTCACGGGCACCGTTATTGTTTTTCGTGCGCGCAGAGAGGCATTTTTTATACTACGGGCATCTCGGGTCCTAGGAAAATGCGACTGGACGCTCCGAGGAAAAATAAGTTTGACGAACGTCACGTGACGAGATGCTGATTTTTTTTTTATCGCTCATGCTTTTGACTGCGCTTGTATAAGAGCTCTAAGCGACGCTGCAGCGGTATCAGTCCGTTCGAAACTCAGAGATGGATACGTTCGTAAAAATGTCGCTGCGAAAAGCCATACTGCGGCTCTTTGGTAGAGAGAGGTATAGTAGAGGTAGTGCGTGGCTGCAGCGCTTACGCGGGATGACTCGCGACGAGTTGATCTGTCAATTACAGAGGACCCTTAGGACGGCGGGGTATCGCGCAATCGCGCGCTTATATCGGGGCTCTAGACGTTCCGGCGAGGTTTTACGGATAATCGAAGAGTTTGTTTTTAATCATGGATTAAGTGGTCTGCCAGTTTTTAGTGACATAATCGAAGAAAGGTCGGAGCGGCTTGGTAAGTTTAAAATATTTCAAAATATTTCAAAATATTTATAAAATTTATAATCATCGACATGCTATTTTTCATCTCTGGAGAGTCTACTAAATGACGATGATTCGAGCGATGCTACATATTTTTCCGGCGCGGAAGACAGCACGCCTACACACTCGCGGCGCGCCGCGGGGACGTTTAATCCAGTCGCACGCACTCTGAGGTTTGATACCAGTGATGATGATGATGATGATGATGAAGACGCTGAGCCTGCTGTTATTATAGCCGATGTGCATGCTGGCGCCGAGGAGAGTGAAGAGCCTCCACGAGAGGTAGAAAGCCCTGCACTAATTGTAGAGGATATCCCTAATCGCATGGAGGAGGAGGAGGAGGAGTTGGAGGAGGAGGAGGAGGAGGAGGAGGCTGTAAAAGAAGCGCGAGAAGTAGCAAACGAGATCGAGCTTCAAGAAGAATCCATAGGTGAGTATCTTGCTGCGTACGATCGTCTACCTCTCATCGATGATGACTTTCGGCTTCTGGAAAGTCAACCACCTGGTGTAGAGGCTGACGGCCATTCCACCACTGCTGAGAGTGCGCGCAGAGAAAGACGGCACATACTGGGTGTGCTGTGTGCCACCGCCAACCAATCGGCCCCAGGGTACAACACACGCGAGCGCCTCGACCGTGTGGTCAACGAATGTAAGTAAATATTTATTCTTATATTTTAAAATATGTGCCCTTTTTAAAAATATTTTTCCGTGCGTAGTTGTGCGAAGTCGCGATCGGTCTTTAACGCAGATTGTGGCATCGCTCCCCGAGCTTGCTCGTTTGCGGGAGGTATACGAGCGGGTATCAGACAATCGCCAAGCACGGCTCCAGCGATGGTTTCGCGACCAAGCCGAAGACGAATCCTCGCCTTTGTATACAGAAAGCAATCTGCGGGATTTGGTGAATAGAGTATTAGAAAGCTTTGCGGGTATCGCAAAACCTTAAAGTAAATCCCTCACCGTAAAACCATTAATCTATTTTAATATATTTTAATAAAAGGCATCATTTGTTTTGTTACAGCTGAGGTTCGCTCACCCGTGCAGGTAGGCGGTGGTGGCAGTGAGGACGTTTATGATGCCGAAGACTACGACAGCATACGGCCCCCCCGGCGTGCGCTTCACTGCTGTGGTTGAGGGACAGCAGTACCTGCGACGCTTCGGAGTGCAGGGCCATAGAGTAAGATTTTCAATTATAGAGCCACGCGCAGATATAAATCCCGTATTATGGGTAGAGGCCGCGATTAGGAACATGCACGATTATACAACGACACGCGTTCCAGGACATACATTAATCGGGATTACAATTTGTAATGAGCGATTTTCACGTGGTACGGGCGGGCTGTCGTTCAGGCCTGTTGCGAACTTTAATTGCGCTGATTTATGGAATTTAATAAGTTCCATAAGTCAGAGTAACGAAATTTTGGGTATCGGAGAGGGACTCGAGTTACAGGTGTACTATGTAGTAATGCCCGTAGGTGCGGGTGGTGGCTTAAAGTTGAGCGATTTGCGAAAGCGCTTAATCGTTGTTATTAACAATGCCGATAATTTATGTTTACCGCGTGCGCTTGCGGTCGGAAGGGTATACATGGCTCTCAAGTCGCAGCCTTGCGATGAGGTGCGCGCAGAATGGCATGAGATTCGCGACGGGCGTCGAAAATTGCAAAAAGAGCGCGCGGAAAGTCTCGTGGACGCCGCTGGGGTAAATATTCCGGGTGATGGCTGTGGTTTTGAAGAGCTCGTGAGCTTTCAAAATTTTTTTCTCGCAAGTGGCGTAGCACTCGTTGTTTTCGAGAAACAAAATTTTGGAAGCGGCGAACCCCCGCTCCTTGATGGACGAAACACTCTCCGGGAATTAAATGCCCCACTAGCCGGTATTATTTATTTGATGTTTGAAGAGCGTGCACGACATTTTAATTTAATTACTAATTTATTCGGAGCGCCGGAATCGCGTTTTTTCTGTTCTTATTGTAATAAGGCATTCCGCTGCGTAAATCAGCACAAATGTACGCGAACATGCGCGTGCTGTTACGTTTCACCGCCATGCAGAAGCGATCAAGTCGAAATGATAGAGTGCGTGGATTGTGGACGACAATTTTTCGGTCACGAGTGTTTCGCGAATCACAAGCGTGCAGGCTCTTACAAAAAAAATAATAAAAAAGTGTGCGACGTTGTGCGGTTGTGTGAGAATTGCATGCATGTAAACGTGTATCAGCGAAAACACGAGTGTGGTATCAGTTTTTGTAGGCACTGTCAAAAGCACCATGCCTTTAACGACTTGTGCTTCATGCAGCCAATCAGCGTTGTCGTCCCCGGGGTAAAAAAAAAGAAATATCTTTATATTTTTTATGATTTCGAGACAACACAAGACACTCCGTATGGCGAAAATGCGCGCGTTCACGTACCTAATTTGTGCGTTGCGCACCAAGTATGCTCGGATTGCATCGGCGTGGACGACATACAAATAGAATGCTCCACTTGCGGGGTGCGCGAATTCATTTTCACTTGCGATCCCGTTAAACAACTCTTGGAGCTATGTGTGCGAGAAAAGACAGATTTTGCCGAAATTATGTGTATAGCGCACAATGCTCGGGCATTCGACTCTCAATTTATATTGAAAGAGTTAGCGGAAAGTTCCAAGTGTGGCACGCCGCGCGTAATATTAAATGGCCACAATATTACGCAGCTAAAGTACGGGAGCACAAAGTTTATTGATAGTATCAATTGAAACTGAGTGCTTTGCCTGCGACATTTGGACTGTCCGAGAGCGCTAAAAAAGGTTATTTCCCCCACCTTTTCAATACCAGTGAGAATGAGCACTACAGGGGCCCTCTACCCGCACCCGAGTTTTATTGCCCAGGTACTATGTCTGTGGCTGAACGTGCCGCTTTTCTCGTGTGGTATGAGAATACAGCCCCAAACTACGTATTCGACTTTCAAAAAGAGATTGTCGAATACTGTAAAATGGACGTGGAAATATTGAGACGCGCGTGCATACGGTTTCGCGAAATTTTCATAGAAGTCGCTCAAACAGACCCGTTCGTCTCCGCGTGTACAATTTCGTCCACATGTATGTATGTTTTTAAAAAAAATTTTTTGCAGCCAAAAACTATTGGCCTGATTCCGCCAAACGGATATAGGGACGGGGATAAGCACTCGCAGCAATCTATAGAGTGGCTACTATACTGCGAGCGCAAGTTCGGGCGTGAAATTATACACGCGGGGCGATCGCGCGAGTTTCGTTTACGCGAGGGGTTTCTCGTAAACGGGTATCTACCGCCAATCGGGGGAGGAGGAGAGCCTGCCTCAACAGCCAAAGGAATTGTTTTTGAATATCAAGGCTGTTACGTGCATGGCTGTTTCAGCGATAATCGTACTGTGAGAAAAAATAAATACGGCCAAACATACGCACAGGCGTACGAGGGCACGGTGACAAAAGTCGCAGCAATGAGGCGGTTCGGATACGACGTGCGTGAGATGTGGGAATGCGATTTCGCGCACGTGAAAAGTCAGCAACCGGAAATTACGCAATATTTAGCGACTCATCCGGTCATGAGCAAAATATCGTTAAACCCGCGTGACGCTTTTTTCGGTGGCCGCACGGAAAATATCGTCACTTCTCGCAGTACCGCGTCGGACGAAGAGATCAAATATACCGATATTTGCTCTCTTTACCCATATATCTGCAAGAGGGGACGTTATCCCATTGGGCACCCGCGCATTTACATCGGCGGAGAAGGCACGGAGTTGACTGGCGGTCGAAACAATGATCTCTCGCGCGTGGAAGGGCTGATAAAGTGCAAGGTTTTACCACCTCGTAGTTTGATGCTGCCTGTGTTACCCATAAAAATGCACTCTCGGCTGATTTTCGGACTCTGTCGCTCGTGCTGTGAGGAATTGCGAGAGGGCGACTGTAATCACGACCAAGCCGCTGAGCGTGAATTTACAGGCACATGGGTTGTCTGCGAGTTACAGAAGGCGATCGAACTTGGCTACTGCGTCACAGAAATATTTGTTATTTGGCAATATGAGACCACGTAGTTCGATCCTGTCACGGGTGTGGGTGGGCTGTTTGCCCCGTATGTCAATACCTTTCTCCGATTGAAGCAGCAGGCAAGCGGTTGGCCTGCTTGGTGTACAGACGAAGAGAGTAGAAAACGTTATGTCGACGAGTACGAGCGTGACGAGGGGATAAGGTTAGACTCGGAAAAAATAGAAAAAAATCCGGGGCTGCGTTCTGTCGCGAAATTGTGTTTGAATTCGCTGTGGGGAAAATTCGGCCAACGCTCAAATATGAAACAAACGACTATTATAAAAACGCGTGAGGGACTATTAAAACTTCTTACAGCGGCGGAAAAAGAAGTATTCGATGTTCTTATGGTCAACGAGAACCTTTTATACACGAATTGGCGCTTTCGCGAAGATGCCGTTGATGTTTCGGGTAATACAAATGTGGCAATAGCTGCGTATACAACCGTGCAGGCGCGTCTCGAGTTGTATTCTTATATTGAAAAACTCGCCGCAGCGCGTGTTCTATACATGGACACAGACTCGTATATTTTCACATGTAAGAAAAACGACCCTACTGAGTATACTCCGTCTCTGGGTGCTTTACTCGGCAACATGACAGACGAGCTAAAGACCTACGGCGAGGGTACCTATATTACAAAGTTTCTCTCAGCGGGTCCAAAATTTTATAGCTTCCAAGCTATCGTACCCTCTACCGGGGAAACTGTCGAGTGCTGTAAGATTAAGGGTATTAGTCTCAATAGCGCCAATCCGTGTATAATAAATTTCGAGAGCATCGCGCGTTTGATCGCAGCGTATTTTGAAAACGAAAGAGAACCCATCGTTTTGAAATATAAACCGATCAGGCGCACTCGCACGCACGAAGTCATCACTCGCGAAGAAAAAAAGTCATGTTCCGTAGTACTTAAGAAGCGTAGATACTTTCGCGATGCAGTATCACTACCTTTTGGTTATAAGAGCGACGCATAGTATGTATATTTTATAAAAAACTTGTAACTGCGTGTATTTATGTAAAATAAAAATTGTCCTTTTTAATAAAAATTATTTACCTGTCAAAATTATTTCTACCTATATCCATCAATTTCCTCGCATTAGTACGCTGAAAAAAAAGCATGCTGTGATAATAGGCCGTTATATTTTCTTAACAAAGTAATATACAGAATGTTTTATAGCGTTTTCATGTTAAATATACTAAGAAGGTAATGTAGTTACAAAGTCGCGTCATGTTTCATAGTTAACTATATAGCCGGCTTGTGCATGCTAGTCGTCGCGGTAGTCCTGCTCATTCTCGTGGCGGGGGACAGCCTAGTCAACGCGCGCGCGCGCGCGCGTGAATCAGCTAGTCACCGCGGATCAGCCCATCCCCCCGCACGACCAGCTTGTCGCCATATCAGCTCATCACCGCGGTAAAGATGCTAGTCCCCGCGCGCGCGCCGCCGCCGCCGTCGCTGCCACCACCGCCCCGTCCGCGCGTCATGCAGACGATAATGTTTCGCGCGAATGGGAAAAGGGTATAAAATGATTGGGAAAGCGTGGGACAGTCTCATTCGGTGGCTAGAGATCGTAAAAAAAAAAATGGATACACGCTTGAAACACCCGTTTACCTGCTGTGTGTGTGGACCCACAGGCTGTGGAAAAACACGCTTTGTTCAGCGCTTTCTTGCCCATTTACCGGTCATGTGTAACGCACGCTTCGACCGTTTACTGTTTTATTACCCTGAATGGCAAGAGGCTTACAGAACAGCTTTTAAGGCCAATGGACCTATCATTGAGTTTCGAGAGGGACTCCCGCAGGTAGGCGACTATTCCTCGGACAACGAGAAGAAAAAATTACTCATTCTCGATGATCTTATGCGAGAATCCTCGAGCGACGTTATTTTAGACTTGTTTACGAAAGGTAGTCATCACAAAAATATCAACGTGATATTCATAACGCAAAATGTTTTCCACAAGGGAAAGGCGCAGCGTGACATAGTGCTGTTAAAAAATCCGCGCGACAAGGCACAAATACAGCATCTCGCGCGCCAAATCCCTCCCGAAGACTCGGGTTTTCTCCGCGAAGCCTACATAGACGCTACGCGAGCGCCACACTCTTATCTCTTTATAGATCTCTCGCAAGACTGTCTCGATGAGTTTAGATTTCGCGCAAACATATTCCCCGGTGACAGTGCGCATTACGCATACGTGCCCAAATACTTTAAATCACGCTGATTTGTCCGCCGAACGTCAGTCGGGAAATAACTATGGCCCCGTACGGACGAACTACCTATTGTCGCGGTACGTTACCGCGCGGTAAACATTTTTCCAAGAAAAATCTCGCGCTACTCGGCGTGCTCTGCCACAGCGATAAGAAACATCGCACAACCATAGCCCGAGCGGCTGACAAACCCCTTGTCAAGTGCATATGCGAGTGCGTGTTGAACGTTTTACACGGGGTCGTAAAATTATCGGATAGCGAGAAGAGACGATTGAGCAAGCATAAACACATGTTGCGCAAGTTATCGCACCCGAGTGGTGACACCGATTGGCGCACAAAGAAACGAGCGATTATTCAGAACGGGGGATCATTCCTGCCTATCTTATTAGCTTCAATCGTGAGTACTCTCATTTCGAAAATATTTGGCTCGCGTGACACGCTATAAGATGGAACACGCGCGTAAAATGATTCTCGTGCCAGAAGGTTCGATGGCCGCGAGCCCGACCGCGGATGTCGAGGAAAAAAGTTTACAAACGTATGGCGATAATTTTTCTCGCTTGGACACCGAAATGTATGACGTTTTACGCTCGAAGGCAGCGCGCGATGATTACGAAAAATGTCTGAATTATTTGCAGATTTTACGTCGCTATCTTTTTTTCCGCGACAACGAGCGTATCGCCGAGCGGCGCGAGACGAATCACGAGGTAGACGAAATCGAAGAGAGTCTCGCGCCGCTCCGCGAGGAGACCATTCTCCGAGGTATACCCAAAGTACTCGCGCCAAAAGTGCGACTCTTGCTTCGGCACTGGAGGACAACTGTTTCCGAGCATCTAAAGTGGGACAATGCAGGCACTGTGAGCATCGATGGCCGACAAGTGGCGCGCTCGAGCATAATCGAGTTATTTCTCGACACACTGCAAAAGAGCCCGCGTGTGGAGGAGGAATAACCCCCTGTCGGGCGCTTTGAGTTTGCAAAATTTCTCAAAACTAGCGAGACGCCCGTTAATCTTATCGAAAATCCCAAAATTTTGAAAATTGGGCGGATTTTGACTGCAACAGCGAATACGGCCAAACGACGTTTGCCGCGGCAACAGACTATAGAGGCCGGAGAAAATAATGCACCCTCGCCCATGCTAACTCGCAGTAAAAAGCAAACCAAGAAAAAATGGATGCGCTTTGATATATAAGCGATAAGATGCCATACGGAAAACAATACTACGATCTCCAGCATGAGCTGGGTTACGCGGGTGCACGAAACCTTCTTCGCGTAAATGCCAAGAAGGAGAAGAAAAAAATTTACGCGTGGCTGAGCAATCAAGATGCCTACACGCTTCATCACCCGATAAAAAGAAGATTCCCGCGCCTTTCGTACAATGTAACGAATGTCGATGACGTGTGGGAGTGCGATCTACTTTAGCTGACATCGATAAAGGATTGCAACGACGGGTACTGCTATATTCTCGTGGTCATCGATGTACTCGGTAAGTTTGCCTGGGTTGAACCACTGAAGGATAAAACTGCGCGCAACGTTGCCGACGCTTTTGAACGAATTACCGACAGAGCGAAGCCGCGCTTGCCCATGTGCGTGCAGTCCGATCGTGACAAGGAATTTCTTGGCGCCGCTTTTCAAAATCTTCTCAAGCGCATGGAGATCGGCTTTCGTGTCGCTAGAAATCCAGATGTCAAGGCAGCGGCGGTCGAGCGACTCAACAGAACGCTGCGTGAGCGCATATGGAGATATTTCTCACATCGAAACACCAAGCGATACATCGATGTTCTGCAAAAAATTGTGTACGCGTACAATCATTCTCGGCACAGCGGTACGCGAATGCGCCCAGCAGAGGTCAACCTTTACAACGCTGCGCGAGCGCGCGAAAATCTGGCCAAGCGCGCGCGCTCCAATTATCGCCGCCCCGCCGTGCCCTACCGTAAATTTGCTGTGAGTGACCTCGTCCGTGTCAGTCGAACAAAGAACACCTTCGAGCGCGGATGCGAAAAAAATTTCAGTGAGGAGATTTTCAAGATTATACGCGTATCTCCGCGGCAAGGGCTGTACACATATGTATTGGCGGGCTTAAACCGAGAAATAATTGACGGATTCTTTTACAACGAAGAGCTCGTTTTGGTCGGGCACGATCGACTGACTGACGATAAGAGCTTCAAAATCGAGCGTATTGTGCGCACGAAAGGTCGTGGCGCCAACAAACAAGTGCTCGTAAAGTGGCTAGGCTATCCCGATAAATTTAATTCTTGGGTGAAAGCGAGTCAACTCGAGAGCATTTCGTAGAAAACCACGAGCAGACATGGACGCGAACGAAGATTTTTACATGGTGCTGCCTAGCAACAGCAGTATGGCTTACTTTCCCGATAATACAACCAGCTGTTTCACCACCCACTTGCCACGCGAGATCAAATTACACGGAGAATGGCACGTCGGACTGGTGAAAATTCATGTACCATGTAGCATCGTGCATTTTCAAGACAATGATGCCTTTTACACTTTTAGTTTGTTCGCCATGAACGACGACGAACAGAGTGAGAAAACATTCTGCCATTTTCCAGTCGGCATTTACGACTCTCTTCAACAGCTGGCAGACGCCATAAATAACTCGAATGACACTTATAAGCATCACATGCTTGAACCCGTAAAGGAGAGCAATGGCTATTATGCCATCAGACGCAAGTGCGCCTGTCAGGAGCCACATGCGACTCATTTCGACGAAAAAATTCTACGCATTTTTGGGTTCGATGACGAGCCCGGGAAAAAAATTCTGTTTACGACCTTTAACCATGGCGCACTGCGGGAAATTGTAGCCGAGAGACCAGCCTCGCTCTCTCGTGCCATTCCCGACCAACTGTACGTTTATACAGACATTTGTGAACCCTACACAGTGGGGGATACACAGGCCTCGCTCTTGCACATCGTTTCCTTGGATAACTCAAAATTCAGATACGGCTGCAGTGCTGTGCAGCGTTTCACGCCCGCCCACTACATACCGCTTCTCTATCACAATTTTCACAATATTATCATCGATATAAGAGACCAGCTCGGACAGCGCATTCCATTCGAGTACGGTACGCTGACCGTGACACTCCATTTCAGACGAAGTCACTGAGATGTCTCATTATACTAGATACTACGATGAGCAGATAGGTGGCGGGAGTGGGGTAAGAAGCGTTTTCGCTGGCTCGGCCTTTCAGAGAGGGCACGGTGTTGGCTCTTGGTTGGGGGGCCTCTTTCGCAACATTCTGCCATACGTCAGGAGTGGCGCTAAGGCCGTCGGGAAAGAGACCTTGCGCGCAGGTATGAAAATCATAGACGATGTCACAAACAATGGTGTCAATTTCAAGGAGGCCATAAAATCGAGAGCCGAAGAATCGGGACGCCATCTCAAAAGAAAAGCGGCAGAGGAAATTAGCGAAATCATGAAGGGGTCAGGGTATAAAACTACCAGGCGCGTCAAACGGCAACGACAGTCGACAAAGGCACGTGCAAGCGCCCGTACCTCGCGGACCAAGCGTAAGAAAAAATTGACAGCCGCACCGTGCAAGACTCGTAAAGCGAGCAGGAGAACGCGGAAAACCCCCGTTTTTCGGGACATTAACGATATTTTCGGTCCAAAATAAATCTTGAAAATGTCTTTCTTGCACTCTCACTCGTCAGAGTGTATGTCAAGCGAACTCGATCTTTTCTCCCTCCCATCTACTCAAACCTCCATCGAGGGCAGCAGTTTTTTGAACTATAAGCCCGTCTCTTCGATCAGCGACGAGGGCGATGCGGCCATCGAATTCGTCGTACCTAGTGCCAGCGAGCATTACATCGATCTCGCACACACCATGCTCTTTGTCAAGGCACAAATACTCCCCAACGACGATGTCGACACAAATCTAAAAGTTGGCCCTGTAAACAATCTTCTTCATTCAATGTTCAATCAAATCGATATTTTTCTCAATCAAAAGCTCGCCTCACCGCCCAACAACATGTACGCGTACAGAGCTTACATAGAGTCACTGCTGAGCTATTCCCCCGCTGCCAAAGAATCTCATCTCACCGCGAGCCTCTGGTACGATGATACACCCGGCTGTATGGAGGGCGTGCCGGAAAATCAAGCAATCGGTTCGAACAAAGGCCTCGTTCAAAGGCAATATTTTACGAAAGAGGGTCGTGCATTCGATATGATTGGACATCTGCACTGCGACTTTTTTAATCAGGAGTGCGTCTGGTGCGTAATAAGGATGCATTTTGCCTGATGGATTCCACAAACGACGGCCGATTCGGAATAAAAATAAAAGAAGCTACCCTCATTGTTCGTCGTGTCAAGATAAATCCTGGTATTTTGATCGCACACGTCAATACACTGGCCAAAGCAACAGCCAAATACCCCATTACGCGTGTCGAGGTGAAAACATTTACGCTTCACCCTGGTATACTAGGCGATAGCATTGATAATGCGATTCTTGGTCAACTGCCGAAACGTATAATCATCGGTTTCGTCGATAACAAAGCGTTCAGTGGAAATCGAGCGCTAAACCCATTCAACTTTCAACACTTTGACATAAATTATCTCTCGTTATATATCGACGGGGTTCAAATACCAAGCAAACCGTTACAACCGCACTTTACAGGCAACAGCGCAACGTTTATCGAGGCATTCCAAACACTCTACTCAGGCACAGGGATAAATTTTCTCAATGAGGGCCTAGGCATAAACCGTTACAACTATTCAATGGGGTATTTTCTTACGGCATTCGATCTCACACCCGATTTATCAGCGCATTGCCACTCTCATTGGAACCTCGTACGCTCGGGCAGTGTGCGTATCGAAGTGGGCTTCGCGACGGCGCCGACTGTTACAATAAACTGCATTGTCTATGCAGAGTACGATAACGTTCTCGAAATCGACTCCACTCGACAAATTTTAACGGATTTCAGCGCCTAAGCGCAAGAGCAGAAGACGACGGGCCTGCAGAGGCGCCACGTGTCACATTGCCACAGTCATAAAAAGTGGTGGGGGAAGCGTGGCGCTCACATGCGGCGCTCTCTCGCGTCACTTCGCTTTTTCTCTTACACGCGAACACACGCCTCTACACAAAATGGACTACGTAATCGATATTCAAGGTTTTCGTGATTCGGAAAAAAAGTTTCTGCCCAAGGAAGTACACTGTTAAATTCTGCATGAAAATTAATGTATGTACTGGAAGCAAAATTTCATTGCAGTACATTAAATTTAATGCAAATTTTATTAAATTTAATGTACGGAAAGCAAAATTTTATCGCAGTACATGA
The DNA here is from genome assembly GCA_036365515.1 of Torymus aiolomorphi. NCBI lineage: Eukaryota > Metazoa > Arthropoda > Insecta > Hymenoptera > Torymidae > Torymus > Torymus aiolomorphi. The sequence continues at coordinate 205,205,766 of CM070873.1, read as the reverse complement.
AATTTAGTGTAAATTGCACATTAAACTTAATGTAAATTTTATTAAATTTAATCTACATTGCATTAAATTTAATGTACTACGATGTAATTTTGCTTCCAGTACATACATTAATTTTCATGCAGAATTTAACAGTGTAGCTATCACGTGCCTGCAAAAGAAAATTAGTGATCATTGGATAGTGCAAGCGCCGCATAGTTTTGCCGACTTGCCGGACGATGTCAAAGAGACAAACACCTTTCTAACCATCGAAATTCACGGTGTTCATTGGTTTGACGGCGAAGTAATGCTTCGTCAACTACATCGGCATCTTTACAACATTGCCAGAGTATCGCGAACAATTTTTGTGCGCGGCGAGGAGAAGGCCCGATACATCGAAGCGCTTTTCGGACGCAGCGTCATCAACTTGGAAAAATTTAATTCACCATCGTTTAAAAAGCTCAACAAAATGTTCCCAGACAATACACTGTGCGCCACGCATTCAACCAAAATCTTTTTGGCCAAAAAAGAGTTTTGTGCTCTTTACAAAGTTCATCAACTAAAAAAGTGGCTGTGCTCGATACTTCCTGCGAAATGGAAAGCGCTTCCTAAAGAAAAAGTGGAAAGTGAAATGTTCCTTGCAGCAGTTTACGAGCAAAGAGATACAAATAGTGACAACAGCGATAATAATGACATATGCTACTCAGCCATCGAGGGCGACACATCCTCTGACTGAAAAAAAAAATGAACACGAATGAAATAACGCGAGCCATCTACGGCCTCTCTGCTAATTCGCTTGGAGTTTATGCAGCCAATTACATACCAAGCCGATTGAGCCGTCCATCGGCGGTCATTGCAAATCTCGACACAGCGGACAAGCCCGGCTCTCATTGGGTAGCTTTCTACATAGACAGTCATGCAAGAGGTGCCTATTTCGATAGCTATGGACTACCACCATCGTCGCGACATCATCTCGAGCTACTCAGAAGAAATTGCAAGTGGTTCAGGTGGAACAAGAAGAAGTTGCAAAGTTTCGATTCTAAAGTGTGCGGTGAATATTGCGTCATGTTTTTGCATTTTATGTGTAGTGGGTTTACTTTACGAAAATTTTGTAACATCTTTACGACGGATGCTCGCGCCAACGACAAAATAGCTGCTAAATTTTATAACATTATAAAGAACAAAAAATTAAAAAAAGAAGGACGTGCGTACAATTTCCCGCGTGCTACTTCACAAGGGTGCGGCTCGTGCACTTAGGCATGTAGGCCAATGACTCATTATTAATCTCTCTAACTTTAAGATATATTTTGCATTGTTGGGCCTAGATTTGTAAGCTAATATATGTATGCGTGATTGTTCATTACTTGTAATATCTTAATACTGAAATGAATCAGCCCCTGGTTCAAATGCGATTTTATGTATTCGTAGTTAATTTTAAGCATCGCTTGTGTCTGTCTCGGTTAAACCATATGTATTCCTAGTTTGTAAGTTTTTGTCTCTTTTCAAAATTTATATATTCATAGTTTGTAAGTTTATGTATTCATAGTATGTAAGTTTATGTATTCATAGTTTGTAAGTTTGATCGAATAAACAAAAAAATATATAAATCATGTTTTCATTTACAGACCTTTCATTTTCCCACTCCTGAAAAAAAAATCAGTTAAATTCATTTTCCTCCCGCGAGAGAGTATTCAAAACGTTTTCTTTTATTACGAAATACTTAGGCATGAAAAATTTTATCATCATATACACATTTTCTTCACGCGTAACTTAAAAACCGTTGAACAAAGAACGCATTTATGGCGGGGGTAAAATGTTCTTAGAACCACTTAACGCAGTTATCGGGTACAACCATAAATAGTTACATGTCGCGACACACATTTCCTTCTCACAAAACAAAGAATGCATTCATGTGAAAAATTTATCATGTATACGCTTTGACTCGTAATCAGTTAAACACACACACACACACACACACACATATCGTAAAATCGAGAGCACACTCTTGAAACTGTCCGTTAAATTCGTTGAACAATTGACGCATTCATGGCCAGGGTGAACTGTGCTTAGAACCACTTACCGTTGTTATCGGGTACGTGCCACAGCACGCATTTCCTTCTCACAAAAATCTTTGTCGAGAGTACGTGATTGAAAACGCTAAACAATGGACGCATTCATAACGACAATTATTGGAAACGTTTTCCACAGTCATTGGGTACAGCCATAAACCTAATATTTTTCTCGCCACCTTTCCCCCACCACCGGGTACGTTGCGTCATACACGTGCTCTCATTGGCTGCGCCGCCATCCCCCCACTGTCGGCGTCCCCTACCACCTCTCGAGGCGCACACCCAAACGAATAGCGCAACCGACGACGTTACGTCGGTCTAGTAGAACACGCAGCACCAGCAGTCAAATCAGCTGTAGAAAGCACGCCTCAGTATTTCTTTACACACACACAAAGTGCACTCGTACAACGACATTGCTTCAGCCACGAGCATTAGTATTTCTTTTTTAAAACAAGTTTGTGACAGCTATTTTAAAATGAATCAAGACGATCTTCCGCAAAACTTGCTTTTTAACACAAGTTACGCGCTCAATAAGTCTCACTCGAAATTTGCATACCTTGGATTGCAATATTACGGTGGGCATTTCCGTACAGTGATTCAATTCGGTGGCGATACTTCGCCACGCAAATACACAACAATGGGAATCACCGCGTGAGAGGAATTCACCACGCATTTTCCTGCAGTAATGTATCATCTGTACGGGCACAAGCAGGAGTTTACAAAAATCGACCTAACTGAGCACGAGATTAATTTGACTACCGCTTATAACTCGGAGTACTGGGAATCAATCAGAAAAAGAAAACAGTGGAGCCTGTGTCATTATGGAGCCGGCGCCGGTATCAGCATGAGGCGCAAGATTGGGATACCAACGACGGATTGCGCATCGGTAGAGTCAATCATCACGGCCGTCGACGCAGATGACAACAACGACGACGACGAGAGTGCACCGGCGCGAAAGAAGAGAAAAGTTGAGAGTCTTCCAAGTGTTGTGATCATGCGACGTACTTTTCTAATATTAAAAAGCATGCGCGAGTGTATAGAGTTTCGTCTTCGCGAGTTAGAGGATATGTCCACGTATGTTAATGTCATGTATGATGTAATGATAGACAGTTTGAAAATGCACGAGAACAGTCGCGAACTTGATAAATGTTTCGACGGGTCCACATTTCGTAAATTTTCAACGACCACAAAGACGAATTAATATCTAATGTAAAAAACCGGATGATTTATTCAAACTTTGGTAATTCGAATGTGGATAGACTATTTGTAGAAATAAAATGTCTTTATTTACCGACACTAGATAAAGATGTATACGAGGCTGTTAATAATTAATCAATAAATACAAATTTTAATTGAATTGCCTTCTTCTTCATTATTTCATAGCCCCTACTCTTCCGCTCTATCCCCATCCACCATCAATCACTTGGCCTTACATATAAGCTAATAGTAGCATCGGCGCGAGAGCAGAAGGACTGCAACCTTCACAGAGCACACATCATGGGTCCGCCATTTAGCAAGCAGACATCAGAGGATAAACAGCCTCTCATCGATAAAGAAAAGAAACATTATTCGTCGACGGATAAAGATTCATCGCGATATAAATCTTTTTCCATCAATACCAATTTCTTTCCCAAAAAACAAGGTTATTCACGATGTAATTAAAACTTAACACAAAAACGGCCCTTTTTAGGGCCACAAACTCATTATTACGTATACAAAACTATTTCTTATACTTTGACCACTTGGGACTCCCGCTGCGCAGTTCGACGGACCAACGATGGAGTAGGGATGCTGACGCATACCTGCACCACACAAAGGAACTCTCTCTCTCTCTCTCTCTCTCTCTCTCTCTCTGTGGGTGAGTGTGGATGGGTGAGTGTGAGTGGGTGGGTGGGTGGATGGGTGGGTGTGAGTGGCTGGGTGGGTGGGCGGGTGTGAGTGGGTGGGTGGGTGGGTGCGCTATCTCTCTCTGTGGGTGGGTTGGTGGATGTGGGTGTGTGGGGGTGGGTGTGGGTGGGTGGAGCGGGCGGGTGTGCGTGGGTGGATGTGTGCGTCCTCTCTCTCTCACTAGTACATGGACTGGTATAGCGCGTATCATATTACATGAAGGTGTCAAGAGGGTATAACTGTTATGTAAACAGTAGCTAATTACCCATTGTTAATGGGTGGCTTGTTTACAAAACAGTAGCGGTTTTGAAAACAATAGCCCCATTGACATGGGCCCTTGACATGGGCCCTTGACATGGGCCATTAGCTACCGTGCAGCTACTGTTTACATAACACTTAACTTAATGACCCCACCCGCGGCGCCCCCCCCCCTTGTAATATGATATGTCTCGCTATACCAGTCCATATACTACTGACATCAATTGCTTTTTTGCATATACTACAACCATTCAATATCTGTGGAACATTCCGACAACTAAGGCACGGCCGACAAAAATAACTTTTCAGTTAATTGTTGTCATGTAACTATACTACTACCACTATTCGTTTATGTATAAGTGAATAAGTTCTATCATTGACAGAACTATAAATTAAAAGAATCGAACAATTATTAAAATTTTGATCATTTTTAATTTCTTCTTTTTAAGGGGGTGTCAAACTCAATTTTTACCGACCGAGCAAAAAATATATTGTTTTTAATAGAAAAAAAAATATATAACGATATATGAAAAATAATGAGTGCATTGCCCTCCGTAATTACATTATTAATCATTCTGCAAAATGCCAAGTCAATATTCAAAAACGTCTAAGAATGGCATTTGAACGAAAATTTCGTTCAAATGCCATTCTCAGATGCCTTAAAATATCGACGTGAAACTTTGCAGAATGATTCATAATGTCATTACGGAGGGCAATGCACTCATGATTATGCATAATATTAAAAAAAAAAAAAATAGATTATTGTACCATATGGGTAATATGTAGCATCGCGAGATTCGCGAGCAGCGGTGTCAGACAAAATATTTTTGGTTGGTGTTGACTTACTTCAGAGCGCTGATTCCCATATATAAGTGTATACACTTCCCATACACTTGAGCGCTCTGAAGTAAGCCAACACCCGCCGAGAATATTTTGTCTGACACCGCTGTTCGCGAGTCGGCGACGGCAGCGACGGCAGCGACGGCAGCGGCCAGCGGCGCGGCCTTGCCCGTGTGTGTGTACGCGCATGCGCTGCTGGCTGCAGCACAGCTGAGCCATCAGTCCATCGCCGATGCCTGGGCCTAGGCCCTCCGGGAGGCGGTCCCGTGTTGCCGCCACCACCTCCGCCGCCACCTTCGCCACCTGTGCCCTCCTCTATCCATTGCTAATCGACGTGTCATCGGTGTGCCTGCCGCCTGGACCGCTCGCAGACGGCGCAGCCTGGAGCGCCGCATCAGCCGCCCACCTCGCAGACCGTAGCGTCCGTACCGCACCGTGTGCGTGCACACCCTACGGACCGTGCCGCTTGGACTTGGCCCCGCCGTAAGACAGAGAAGTAAGTCATTCAAGAATTTATTTATTTTACGGCGTTGTTATTTGTACGACAGATCTGTCGTACAAATAACCTATAACCCACTTAGAAACGTGTAAAAATCACTGTTTTGAAAGTCTGAGATGGAAGGGACTATTATTTCTTTAGTCAAGCGTCAATCCTTGCCTATTTTTTCTTTAATCAAGCGTCAATTCTTCGGCTAAAGAAAATTGAAGGTTAGGTTTTACGTATATATAGGTATACCTATCTAGCAATCTGGCGTATAAATAACAACGGCCAACTATAGATTTGATGCGCTTTTTCGACTTTTCATTTCAAAGATCCCTTTCCATTCTCTACAAATATTTCAAACTTTACACACACTATGTAATACATGCTGAGGGACTGTTTATCAAGTTTAAGATCTAAATAATTAGCAAGTGAGGAGATATTGCAATTTGTATGCTCTTTTTAAGAAATGTTCAAGTAAAAAAGTTATTTCCCCTACACTGGCTGATTGAAAAGATCTAAATTTAATATACAGTGCCTCAGCATGCATTGCATTGTGTGAGAACATTCTGGTAAACTATGAGAAAGAGTGAGGAGGTTTTTGTCGCAAATGCACATGCGGCTTTTTGACATTTCGTTCCAAAGATCCCTTTCCATTACCTACAAGTATCTTAAACTTTCCATACATAATGGAATACATGCTGAGGGACAGTTTATCAAGTTTCAGATCTACATAATTAGTAAGTCTGGAGATATTGCAATTTTTGTGCTTTTTCAGGAAATTTTTAAGAAAGAAAAGTAATTTCCTCCAAACTGGCTGATTGAATAGATCTGAAACCTAATATACAATGCCTCAGTATGTACTGGATTGTGTGTAAACATTCTCACACACTTTAAGCGAGGGTGAGGAGGTCTACATTGGAAATGCACACGCGCTTTTTCGACTTTTCATTTCAAAGATCCCTTTCCATTCTCTACAAATATTTCAAACTTTACACACACTATGTAACACATGCTGAGGTATTGTTTATCAACTTTCAGATCTAAATAATTAGCAAGTGTGGAGATATTGCAATTTGTATGCTCTTTTTAAGAAATGTTCAAGAAAAAACTTATTTCCCGTACACTGGCTGATTGAAAAGATCTAAAATTTAATATACAATGCCTTAACATGTATTGGATTGCGTGTTAACATTCTGGTAAGCTTTGAGCAATGGTCAGGAGGTCTTAGTTGGAAATGCACTTGCGCTTTTTCGACTTTTCAGTCCAAAGATCCCTTTCCATTCTCTCAACATATCTTAAACTTTACACACACCGTGCAATATATGCTGAGGGACAGTTTATCAAGTTTCAGATCTACATAAATAGCAAATCTGGAGATATTGCAATTTTTGTGCTTTTTCAGGAAATTTTTAAGAAAGAAAAGTCATTTCCTTCAAACTGGCTGATGGAGTATATCTGAAACTCAATATGCAATGCCTCAGCATGCATTGCATTGTGTGAGAACATTCTGGTAAACTATGAGAAAGTGTGAGGAGGTTTTTGTCGCAAATGCACATGCGGCTTTTCGACAATTCGTTCCAAAGATCCCGTTCCATTCCCTACAAGTATCTTAAACTTTCCATACATAATGGCATACATGCTGAGGGACGGTTTATCAAGTTTCAGATCTACATAGTTAGCAAGTCTGGAGATATTGCAATTTTTGTGCTTTTTCAGGAAATTTTTAAGAAAGAAAAGTAATTTCCTCCAAACTGGCTGATTGAATAGATCTGAAACCTAATATACAATGCCTCAGTATGTACTGGATTGTGTGTAAACATTCTCACACACTTTAAGCGAGGGTGAGGAGGTCTACATTGGAAATGCACACGCGCTTTTTCGACTTTTCATTTCAAAGATCCCTTTCCATTCTCTACAAATATTTCAAACTTTACACACACTATGTAACACATGCTGAGGTATTGTTTATCAAGTTTCAAATCTAAATAATTAGCAAGTGTGGAGATATTGCAATTTGTATGCTCTTTTTAAGAAATGTTCAAGAAAAAAGTTATTCCGCCTACACTGGCTGATTGAAAAGATCTAAAATTTAATATACAATGCCTCAACATGTATTGGATTGTGTGTTAACATTCTGGTAAACTTTAAGCGAGGGTGATGAGGTCTTAGTTGGAAATGCACATGCACTTTTTCGACTTTTCATTCCAAAGACCCTTTCCATTTTCTACAGATATCTTAACTTTCCATCTATCTACTCCCTCTGTTTCTGGCAGGTCGATACTGCTATCCTCATTCCTATACTGCTTAACACTTTATTAATATATTCTGTTTTGCCCTAGGCGAAGAGCTCCTGCAGAAGACAACACGTCTTCATATAATTCTACTCTCCTCCAGGGCAGCCAACACAACTACCACGTCCTGAAGACATCAGCTAGACAAACATATCGTAGAAGTGAGAGCGAAGGTGTATATAAATATAGTTTGATCTCCTGTGCCAGACTCGAGTAAGTATTTCACTTCGGATTTGGACTTTATCTTGTAGTACAGCCGAACCTAGTCTCCAACTTTCCATCGGTCTACTCCTCTGTTCCTGGCAGTTCGATACTGCTATCCTCATCCCTACTCCTTAATACATTATTAATATATTTCGTATTGTCCTAGGTGAAGAGCTCCTGTAGAAGACAACAAGTCTTCATATAATTCTACTCTTCTCGAGGACAGCCAACGCAACTACCACTTCCCGAGGACATCACCTAGGCGAACACAACGGAGAAGGGAGGGCGAAGATGTAGTTGAATGTAGTTCGCGCTTCCGTGACACTCGAGTAAGTACTTCACTTCGGATTTGGACTTTATCCTGTAGTATAGCCGAACCTAGCCTCCAACTTTCCATCTGTCTACTCCTCTGTTCCTGGCAGTTTGATACTGCTCTCCTCATCCCTACTGCCTAAAACATTATTAATATATTTTGTTTTGCTCTAAGCGAAGAGCTCCTGCAGAAGACAACAGGTCTTCATATCATTCTACTCTCCTCGAGGGCAGCCAACGCAACTACCACTTCCCGAGGACATCACCTAGGCGGACACGACGGAGAAGGGACGACGAAGGTATACTTGAATGTCTGCGCTCCCGCGACAGACTCGAGATGTAGTCTAGGCGCCAGGGGGGTTTCCGTGGCCGATGGATGTCCACACTTCCACCAAAGCTTTTCTTACGTATTTTTGACTGCTGATTCTGAATTTCGAAGGTGGAACGTCGCCAGACTGTTAGTTTTTGTTATTAACAATTTAATTGTTTAAATTGCTGCCAAATCAATATGATTAATTATAACTGAATCCTAACTGCCTAAAACTGTAGTAAATTGATCTAGAATATGCTCGTTTTTTCAGAATTGAAAAATTTTGATTAGAACCCGAATTATTGCAAATTTAGTGCAATAAGTCGCGAATTCGAGCGCAAACGTGCATAATTCTAGATCAATTTACTACAGTTTTAGACAGTTAGGATTCAGTTATAATTAATCATATTGATTTGGCCGCAGTTTAAACAATTAAATTGTTAATAACAAAAAACTAACATTCTGGCGACTGTCCACCTTCGAAATTCAGAATCAGCAGACAAAAATACGTAAGAAAAGCTTTGGTGGAGGCGTGGACATCCATCGGCCACGGAAACCCCCTGGTGCCTAGACTAATGTCAGTATTTAGGGCACACCTGATTTTTAGGTACGAATTATATCTCCCCAAAAAGTAACAGTTTTCTGCGGGTGCACACGGAAAGAAAACTCTTACTGCTACAGTTAAAACGGCTTACTCGTGGAGTATAGGAGTTCCTTTACTATATAAGTAAGGTGGTTTTAGCAATCTTAGTAAGGGACCGATACTTTTACGGTATGTTGCTTTTCATACTACAACAATTACACAATTATACGATCGTTGGATCAGCGGCATATACCGACGTAACAGCGTTACACGATTTTAGTATACATTGCTTCCACCTTCAATTGTAAGGGAGAAATACTATAGCGGTAACGGTTGCTACCTGCTAATACGGAAATGACAACTATTATAAGGAAGTGTTACTTATCGATAATTGAAAGCATCGAATGCGTCGTCTAGGTCTTTGAGGTGGTCAATGATGGAGTCGAGGTGATGCGCTCCGAAGTTTTTTGCGTTTAGATCCCAGGACGCATCTAATACGTAGTCAAAGTGTTCGGGGTAGCCGATGATGATGTCTAGGTCGTGCGCTCCGTAGTTTTTTGTCTCTAGATGTTGGAACGTATCAAATGCGTGGTTTAGGTCTTTGTGGTAACCGATGATGGAGTCTAGGTTTTTGCATTAAAATATCAGGGCGCATCTAATACGCAGGTGTTCAGGGTAGCCGATGACGAGGTCTAGGTGGTGCGCTTTGTAGTCTTTTGCGTTTGGATATCAGGGCGTATCTAATACGTGGTCCAGGTCTTCGGGGAAGCCGGTGACGATATTTAGGTGGTGCGCTCCGTAGTTTTTGGCTAATAGGTGTTGGACATGTCAAAACTTAAAGTATTACTAATCACGTAATTTTATACTATAAGTAAAAATCGTGATTATAAATAAATACTTATTCGAACGTAATTACGTTCAAATTGACATGTGTTTGTAATAAAAAAATAGTAAATATTAAAATGCGTATAGGCGAAATACGCACAATTATTCATAATAAATAATGCGTATATGCGAAATGCGCACAATTATTTATCATACAAAAATGCGTATAGGCGAAATACGCACAATTATTTATAATAAAAAATTCGTACAAGCGAAATACGCACAATTATTTATAATATCAAAAATATGTATAAACGAAATAGGCACAGTTGTTTATAATGCAAAAATGCGTATAGACGAAATACGCACAATTATTAGTTATAAGGAAAGGTGTATGGGCGAACATATTTAATTATAACAGAAAAGAATTACAATTACATGAGTTTATTTAGTTATCTATTTATAAGAAACTAGATGTCTTGACATAAAATTAATTCTTTTCCGTTTTTTTTCAACAAAACTCATAAAATTTGAAAAGAAGCTAAAGAAACTTATGAGCCTAGCTCAATGAAATTATAGTAGCTCTACTTTTGCCAATCATTCAGTAGCATGACAAGTATAATGCAAAGTAATTATTAATGACAATACTTCTAATAATACAAATTTTGTTAAAATGTTCAATTTGCAGTTATGCGTTTATATGATGGAAGGTGTATATTTTAAAATGCGGATCAACTTATATACCATACTCAGGTTCATTTGAAGTTCAACCCTTGGTCTCAAATTTTGTTACACCCTCCTGTTGTTTCACGTATATGGAATATTTCACGTGAAGTCAGCAGCTCAAAATTTTAAAATCCCTCAAAACTCGTTTTCTTTTAGTTTTTATGAATAAAAAATGTTCCTCAAATTTTAGGTCGATATTTGCAAAAATAAAAAAGCTATGCAATATTGAAAATTCAATTTTTTGCAATTTTTTGTTAAAATCAAGTTTATTCATTTTTAACTGAAAATCTTGAAACTTTTTGTATAGTACATTGATTGGCAAAAGGTTTGAATTTTTCTGTAGAATGTGCCAGTATTTATTTTATGACCCTTTTTGAAAGTCTCTGATTGGCTGCTTCTTAGTATACCTTCATCAAAGGATATTGAGGCTGCGGCCAAATATTCTTTATTCGACAAATTTTTTTTGTATTCTTCTTCGAAAACCCTTCAAAATGCTTTTTTATCAATACTGGCAGAGCATAGGAAAAAAGTTACAATTTTTTAAATATCAAGAAAAATCCATAATTTCAATTTTTGATAACATGATTAATGAAACTGAATATTATTCATACATCTTATGGCATGGACCGTACCACTGAATTTTGTTAGAGCATCAAATAGAACATTAGAAATATCTATTTTCAATAATATTAGGCTTACACAATAAGCGATACCTAATTATGAATGAAATTATCAGTCTGTTGCCTGATTTCATTTTGACAGCTTTATAGTAATTAACCTCTATAGCTTAATTTATTATTAATTCATAATTAGGTATTGGTTATTGTGTAAGCCTAATATTATTGAAAATAGATATTTATAATGTTCTACTTGATGTTCTAACAAAATTCAGTGGTACGGTCCATGCCATAAGATGTATGAATAATGTTCAGTTTCATTAATCATGTTATCAATAATTGAAATTATGGATTTTTCTTGATATTTCAAAAAATCCACTTTTTTCCCTTTGCTCGGCCAGTATTGATCAAAAACAGCATTTTGAAGGGTTTTCGAAGAAGAATACAAAAAAATTTGTCGAATAAAGAATATTTGGTCGCAGCCTCAATATCCTTTGATGAAGGTATACTAAGAAGCAGCCAATCAGAGACTTTCAAAAAGAGTCATAAAATAAATACTGGCACATTCTACAGAAAAATGCAAACCTTTTGCCAATCAATGTACTATACAAAAAGTTTCAAGATTTTGAGTTAAAAAATGAATAAACTTGATTTTAACCAAAAATTGCAAAAAATTGAATTTTCAATGTTGCATAGTTTTTTTATTTTTGCAAATATCGATTTAAAATTTGAGAAACATTTTTTGTTCATAAAAACTAAGAGAAAACGAGTTTTGAGCGATTTTAAAATTTTGAGCTGCTCACGTCACCTGAAATATGCAATATATTTTTAGGAGCAAATACTTAAAATCTAGCAAAAGATAACTTGATTTCATATTGACATTTTTTTTATCGTTAGATTGAATAAAAAATAAAAACATTGAAATTTGTTTAAATTTCAATGAACAATTAAACCCTCAACCAAAAAATAAAAACCAAATCTAAACTATCTCTTGGTAGAAATTTTGTAAACTACATCCAGAATATGTACAAAAAAGTGCAGTACAGTGCCACAAAATTTCAGATACAGGTAATATTTTGAAAATCATAATATTAAATTGGACTCCATCATCGGCCATCTAAACACCTAGACCTCGCATCCGACCTGTCCCTTCACCTGGACACAAAAACCTACGGAGCGCACTACCCGGACTCATCGACCATCTGGAACACCTAGACCTCGCATTCGATTTGTCCTGGCCTCTGGACACAAAAACCTACGGAGCGCGTCACGTAAACTCCATCATCGGCTACCTGGAACGCCTAAACCTCGCATCCGATCTGTCCCGACACCTGGACACAAAAATCTTCAGAGCGCATCACCCGGATTACATCATCGGCCATCTGCAACACCTAGACCTTGCATCCGACCTGTCCCTTCACCTGGACACAAAAACCTACGGAGCGTACTACCCGAACTCCATCATCGGCCGCCTGGAACACCTAGACCTCGCATCCGATCTGTCAAAACACCTGGACACCGAAGTCTACGAAGCGTATCATCAGCCGCCTGGAACAGCTAGACCTCGTATTCGAGCTGTCCCGACACCAAGACTCAAAAACCTACGAAGCGCACTACCCGGACTCCATCATCGGCCATCTGTAACACCTAGACCTCGCATTCGATTTGTCTTGGTCTCTGGACACAAAAACCTACGGAGCGTATCACGTAAACTCCATCATCGTCCACCTGGAACGCTCAGACCTCGCATACGATCTGTCCCGACATCTGGACACAAAAATCTTCGGAGCGCATCACTTACACTCTATCACCGGCCACCTGGAACAGCTAGACCTCGTAATCGAGCTGTCTCGACACCTGAGTACAAAAACCTATGGAGCGCATAACCCGGACTCCATCATCGGCCATCTAAACACCTAGACCTCGCATCCGATCTGTCCCTTCACCGGGACACAAAAACCTACGAAACGCACTACCATTTTTAAGAAAACAGTTGCAATCATGCGAGGCGACTAAAAGTGCAACTTATATTTCATTTTTCTATTGTATTTTTAGGGTTACAAAGTTATAATTACTTGTTGCATCAGTATTAAAATTATAGTTTTTACCTTTATACATACTAATAAGGATTTAACACTTCAAAGTGAAAATTGTTATTACAATAGTGATGCAAGAAATTAAGTAATTATAACTTTCTAGCCCTAAAAATGCAATAGAAAACAAAAAGATAACTTTTTTGGGCTAAGAAATTCTCTCTTACAATCCTTCTGAAAAATATTACCCGCCAAATCTTGCGCATGCATAGATCTCTGAGTCAAAATTAAAATTGAGATAGTTAAGTACAAGCTGTTAAGGTTATCAGTTTTGAAACTATTTTTCAAACATGTACACAAAATTTCAGACCTCTAGGTTTAATACAATTCTTCAAGTTGTATTATCAAATTTCTTAAATTTGAGATGTAACAATATTAATTAAGTCTAGCATTTACATGCCATTCTGATTATATTAAAGCTAGAAGTCTGAAAGTTTCTGAAGATGTTTGAAAAATAGTTTCAAAACTGACAACATCAACAGTTTTTACTCAAATGTCTTTGCTTTAATTTTCACCCAGAGATCTATCCATGCGCATGATTTGGCGGATAATATTTCTAAGAAGGATTGTTAGAGAAAATCTGTTAGCCCTAGTAAGTTATACTTCTGTTTTCTATTGTATTTTTAGCTCTAAAAAGTTATAATTACTTTACTTCTTGTATCAGTATTATAATAATAATTTTCACTTTTATATATGCTAATAAAGATTTCCTGTAACACCTAAAAGTGAAAATTATTATTATAATACTGATGCAAGAAGTAAAGTAATTATAACTTTCTAGACCCAAAAATACAATAGAAAACAGAAATATAACTTACTAGTGCTAAGAGATTCTGTCTTATAATCCTTGTAAGAAATATCACCCGCCAAATCATGCGCATGGATAGATCTCTGGGTGAAAATTAAAGCAAAGACATTTGAGTAAAAACTGTTGATGTTGTCAGTTTTGAAACTATTTTTCAAACATCTTCAGAAACTTTCAGACTTCTAGCTTTAATATAATCAGAATGGCGTGTAAATGCTAGACTTAATTAATATTGTTACATCTCAAATTTAAGAAATTTGACAAGACAATTTGAATAATTGTATTAAAGCTAGAGATCTGAAATTTTGTGTAGATATTTGAATATTCAGTAATTTGTAATTTGTGTCGAAACTTTTTAAAATTTTTTTTATTCTGTGAATGAATTTATTATTTAGTTTGTAACTAATGTGTCTTGTGCTTCTTCTAATGCATTTTCTTCATACAGATTTAAAAACTGTGAAACATCATCGGATCCAGAAAGTCATTGGTGTATGTGTCAGAGTTGCAATCAACTACATCAGCAGCAGCCTTCCTCTGGGCATCTTTATCAAGATCCAAAAGGATATTGCCACAGCGGTAAAAGATATATATATAATTGGGTTAGAAGGTACATTTTTTAGTATTTGTATAGAAATTTGTATAAAAATCTTAGATGTAATTTTATAAAAATGAAACTGCTCGAATACACTCATGAAATTTGATCAAGTACTTGTCATGCCATTTTTTTATATCACACTTTCAGATCTGAATTTCTATACAGATACTTAATAATTCATGTTAAAAGAGTTTATTTTTACAGTAACAAAGAACAGACACGTAATTTTATTTGTATTGATATTATATATAAAGTTTTATATATGTTAACTCTCTGCACTAATTGAAAAAGATGACTCTTTTAATTTTTATAGTATCATTTCTTACTTAAATTACTTGTAGTATTATTTAGTTGTTATCAATTTAATTAATTATTTATATTTTCTTTACTTTACAGACATTAAAAAGATTTCAAAGGTGTAGTGCAATTGAATTGTTTTATTTATATAGTATTGGGCTAGTTATGTAGTTATAGTTATTCACTTTTGCACTTCGCTTTCTTTTTTCATTGTAGCTGTGTAGATATAGAGCGCTAACAATGTACGCAGTGAAGAAATTACGTACAAGAAAATTACTACAGGATTTATGTCCTGAATACAGAGCACGCGTCACTCGATTTTATAATAAAGCTCGTTCAGATGATTTGTGTAGACAGCCCATTCAAGTTGAGAATGTATCTGTTTCTCATCAAGAAACACTTGCTGATTTTCAGTTTGATTGTGCTCCTCAGAATAATGAAGTAGGCTTTCCCAATCAATCGTCTCATTATAATGAAAACTTATATTCAATGGAGAATGCTAGTGGTATTGAAGTAGATTGTGGTTTAGCCGATCATACTTCCGATATAGATGGTTATGATTCATCCTCATCTTCTGCAACATCTGAACCTGATGAAAGTTTGGAAGCTTTCGAGGCAAAACTCGCCTCAGTTTTCACTGAACAAAACATGACCCATCAACAAATAAGAGCTATTTTGTTGGTCTTGAAAAGTCATTCTTGCTTCTCAGGCCTGTACGTCGATCCTCGAACCATTTTGAAAACCCCAGCTTATTCTTTGCCGATAACCAAGGTCGCTGGAGGCGAGTATATGCACTTGGGCGTTAGAGTAGGTTTATTTAAAATTCTTCAATCGACTCCAATACACATCATGATTCCCAATGTTCTCGAATTAGATTGCAGCACAGATGGTGCTTCACTGGATAAACTGAGTAAGATTGTTATTTGGCCTGTACAAATTCGTGTAGCCAACATTACTACTTGCTATCCGGAGATTGTTGGTGTTTTTAAAGGATCAACAAAGCCAATGAGTGCTACTGAATTTATGAATCCATTTGTGAATGAGTTGCTTTCCATTTTGGAAAATGGAATTGAATTCGGCGGCAAACAAATATCTGTGCAATTAAAATGTTTCATCGCTGATGCTCCAGCTCGATCTTTTATTTTAGGCCATCGAGCACATAATTCAAGAGCTCCTTGTTCCAAATGTCATGTTGTCGGTGTATCTGTTCGTTCAGGAGTAATGATTTACAAGGAAACCGACCATGCGCCGCGTACGCTCGAAGAATATGCTTCAATGATGGATGTACTTCATCATAAAGAACTATCCGCTCTTGTTAGACTTCCGTTGAATGTAGTTTCCAGTACCGTATTTGATTATATGCATCTAGTATGTCTAGGTCTTATGGAGAAAATCCTGCAAGGGATAATTGATGGCAGATTTGTGGAATCAGCCAAGATCTCTCTCGATAACGTACAAGTTTTAGAGAATCGACTGGAACAAGTAAAGAAGTTCTGCCCGCAAGATTTTGCTCGGAAACCTGAAAACATTCGCAGACATGAGAAATTTAAAGCTACCGGGCAAAGGCAAATACTACTTTATAGTGGTCCAGTCATTTTTTACGGCTCGTTGAACGATGTTGTTTATAAGCATTTTCTTTTGCTCCACACAGCCATGAGGATTCTTGCAAACCCTTTTCATACGCAGGAATACATAACTTATGCGGAGTACTATATCAAGATTTTCGCTGAAACAGCTTCTGATGTGTACGGTGAAGAATTTCTATCGTACAATACACACGCTTTGTTACATCTTCCTGACGATGTCCGATCTTTTGGGCCCTTAGATTCCTTCTCGGCATTTCCTTATGAAAACAACATGACTTACTGTAGAAAGTTATGTTGTAAACCGAATCAACACCTGCAACAGATTGCCAAAAGGAGAGGCGAAAATTGTTGTACGGCATCCAAAAAGTACGTTGATCCCAATGCTTTAAAATTTGTTACAAAACATTGTAATGGTCCTGCACCCTTGATTGATAATTGTATTGATTATTGTCAGTATAAGAAATTTATCACGGGGTCAATTCACTTGTCAGTTCTTCAACAGGATAATACTGTCATTCTAAAAAATGGGTCTATCGGTGTTATTAAGAATGTAATACAGTATAGAGAAAATGATTGTTATCTTCTTTTACAATTATTCTCAAAAGTTGAAGATTTTTTTAATTTTCCATGCGATTCATCTTTGTTGCAGGTATTTCTTTGCTCTGCACCGAGCACAAGATTATTATTCGTAAAGCTCGATAAAGTCGTAGGAAAATGTTTTAAAATGCCTTACTGGCCGCCCGACTTTCCAACCACAGAGCACAGCTCTGAATATTTTGTCGTTTTTATTATTCTTTCATCACATTTAGAAAATTAAATAGATCGATAGTATTTTAGAAATTTTAATTTAACGAATTTCTTTCTTCATTCAATTTATTCTTTCGTTTTTCTTCATTTTCTGAGAAAATAAAATTATTATTATTATTATTATTATTATTTTAATCTCTTGATTTAAAATTTCTAAACAAATTTTAGAATATGAGTAAAAAAATGAGCCAGAACAAGGGAGCACTTCCCCCTAACGAATCGGTGGCCAAAATGGTGGAGAGGATGTCGTCCGTTAATAGTCCTTCTGCTTCGGGTTTACCACAAAAAAGGATTAGCCAGCCGATATCCTCGAAGTCAAATTTGCAAGAACACCAACAACAGCAACAGAAAAAACAACAACAACAACAAGTACGGCAACAAAAAAATCGGTCAACAGTCGAACCTAATTGGCATTCGCAGCCGACCTTTCCATCGTCAGCATCATTGCACCACCAAAAATCGCAGGAGCAACACAAACAACAGCAACAACAGTCCAAGCACCAGCTGCAGCATCGGCAACATCAGCAGAGACTACAACAGCAGAAGCAACAGCAGCAACAACCAAGGCAACGCCAGCAGCAGCAACAATCAAGGCAACAGCAGCAGCAGCAACAATCAAGGCAACAGCAGCAGCAGCAACAACCAAGGCAAGAGCAGCAGCAGCAGCAACAACCAAGGCAACAGCAGCAGCAGCAACTACAGGCATCAATTACGTCACAATCCATGAGCGACGCTATTGAGCAAATACGCCAAACATTAGAGTAAGTCCATTTATATTTAAATGTTATAATTAATGTAAATTCTAATCAATTTAATTCGAATCGTAGCTTGATGAACAGAAAACTGACCGATGTGCAAGGTTCAATCAGGTATACACTGCATTTATTATTTTTAATAACTTTGAAATATGTTTAATTAATTTTATTTATTCATTTATTTTTAGTTTAACAAATACAAGACTTGATATATTGGAAAATGTTACAGAGTATGTGATAAATCATATTATTATCTTTTTATTCATTCCATACGCGTATTACATCTCCATGTTTTCACTTTCAGCTCCTTTGATGCCAGGCTCAAAAATTTGGAAACAACAACAAGGTATGCCTAACCGTTATTCAACGTGAAACTAAATTATTTTATAATATTCAATAATTATTTTAATTTTTTAGTTCCATTTTACAAATTTTGAAGGATTTAACGTCAAGGCAAACGCTCAAAGCGAGGACTCTTCCTGCATACCTCCCATTCCGATCAACAGCCGACCTTGTTGCGTTTGATCATATAAATAACGAAGAGATCAATAACCTCGTAAGTATTATTTACATGTTTTACAGACTAATTTTTTGTGATCGATAAATTTTTGATAACTAACATTTTCTTAGGTTAATTATCTGCGCTACCTTGGAGGAGAAAATTCCACAGACGCCGCGGCCAAATATTTCAAATGCTGCTTTGAAATGAGCGAAGATTTGTTCAGTAACGTCACTTGGCTGGGATCAAAAACGGACGCTAATATGATGGCGTTAAAGACAAGAAGATTTGCTGCAGCTTGCGAAGGTGCGTATTTAATTAAAATTTGTTGTTTTATTATTCATTTTAATATTTTTTTTTACAGATGCAATGCCAATTTCTCTGGATACTTTGAATAAACCTAACTACCAAGAGTTCGCCTGGGCAATGACGAAAGCTCTGAAGAGTGCTAAAGAGGGCTATCGTCGCCAACGTGCGGCTACAAAGCGTCTTCATCGACAAACGGACCCTGTCATCGAGCCGCAACGGAAATACGCCCGCAACAGCCGGACAGAAGCTCGTCATCAGCCAACGATGGATGTAGAGAATAATTTTAACCGAACCGACGCACAGTGGGCTCAAATGAACATGTCTGGACAAAATAAAATATCTTCTTTTGGAACTGACCGATTAGGATGGGGATACTCTTAAAATGAAGGTTATAATAAGTACTTTGAGGGAAAATTGTAGATAAAATGTTTAAAAAATTTTCAAGGTCAGACCAAGATCAATATATAAAAATTTACTTTTTTTTAATGATCAGAAGAAGCTGGGCTGTTACCCAAACAAGCTGAATAGATTTGTATGGGGTTTTCGGATCGCTGATAGCAAATCAGCTGACAGAATTGTAAAATTCATTTGTTTAAACAATAATTTTCAAATTTTTCTTCTATGAAATGTTAAATTAAAATAATAATAAGTTAAAACACGAATCATATATAAAAATAAAAAAATAATTATTTTTATTCAAATTAATCTAAATAATTTTTGTTATTGTAATATTCCCGTTAATTACCATAATAAAGCGTACAACTTTATGAAAAAATAGTACAGAATACAACTTGTACATTACATACAAGTTGTATCCATTTTATATATTACAATTATATTGGAATAATAATCCATTTTCATTACGTAAGTGAAAAGAAATTCCTGCGAAAAAATAATTCGTATATAGTTATATATACTTATATATGTTTATATACATTTCTCGAAAGGGGTTTATAAAGCCCGTTTTTCTATATATAGGGGTTTATCGAGCCCGATTTTGATTATGCAGCCCGGGCTTCATAATATTTCTCAATATAGGGGTTTATGTGGCCCGACCTAGAGTCTATAACCCCATGGTCCATTATTTCATTAGTCACTTGCCATAGGGCACTCTGGGCTATAGGTACTAATATACAGTTTTGGGCTACATAAACCCCGATAAATGTGTGTGTGTGTGTGTGTGTGCGTGCGTGCGTGCTTGCGTGCGTGCGTGCGTGGGTGTGGGTGTGGGTGTGAGTGTGGTTGTGTGTATGTGTATGTGTGTGTGTGTGTGTGTGTGTGTGTGTGTGTGTGTGTGTGTATTATGTCTATGTCGCTATGTATAATTAAGTATATTAGTATATACGACTGAATATCATTTTGCACGAGGTCTACAAGAAACTCTACTAAAAAGATAATCTTAGGTCAAATTAATAATTATGCATGGCGATACATGTTCATGTATTATGGTATACATTTTTATATATCAATATATAATTGTATGAATAATACAATCACTAAAAGGTTTATATACAATACGTAATCATATAAAGTTATGCATAATTATATATTGATATATAAAATTGTATACCATAATACATGAACATGTATCGCCATGCATAATTATTAATTTGTCCTAGGATTATCTTTTTAGTTGAATTTCTTGTAGACCCCGTGTAAAATGATATTTAGTTGTATATACTTATATACTTATTTATACATAGTGACATAGAGACATAATATATATATATATATATATATATATATATATATATATATATATATATATATATATATATATATATATATAGTGTTCTGCATATATAAGTATGTGGGTGAACCGGTTTCGAAGAGGTATACTTCTTTTTTCAGAGTTGCCTATGTTAACGTTACTAAAGAAATATGGACCCTGGGGTTATAGACTCTAGAAAATGGCCGAAAATTCTCCAAAACCAGTCATATATACCTTTTCCCGTTTGAAGAGGCTCTTCAAAACCGGAGAAACTCTTCAAAACCGGTATATAATATCTCGAAAAACTCTCCAAAACCGATAAAAGACATAAATAAGGATATATAAACATATATAAGTATATATAACTATATACGAATTATTTTTTCGCAGGAATCTTTTCACTTATGTAATGAAAATGGATTATTATTCCAATATAATTGTAATATAAAATGGATACAACTTATATGTAATGTACAAGTTGTATTCTGTACTAATTTTTTCATAAAGTTGTACGCTTTATTATGGTAATTAAAGGGAATATTACAATAACAAAAAATTATTTAGATTAATTTGAATCAAAATAATTATTTTTTTATTTTTATATATGATTCGTGTTTTAACTTATTATTATTTTAATTAAACATTTCATAGAAGAAAAATTTGAAAATTATTGTTTAAACAAATGAATTTTACAATTCTGTCATCTGATTTGCTATCAGCGATCCGAAAACCCCATACAAATCTATTCAGCTTGTTTGGGTAATAGCCCAGCTTCTTCTGATCATTAAAAAAAAGTAAATTTTTATATGTTGATCTTGGTCTGACCTTGAAAATTTTTTAAACATTTTATCTACAATTTTCTCTCAAAGCACTTATTATAAACTTCATTTTAAGAGTATCCCCATCCCAATCGGTCAGTTCCAAAAGAAGATATTTTATTTTGTCCAGACATGTTCCTTTGGGCCCACTGTGCGACGCCATGGACGATTACACTGGCGACAACGACAACAACAATTACAACAACCACGCCAACGACAACGACAATTACAACAACGACGACAATTACAACAACGACGACAATTACAGCAACGACGCCAACGACGCCAACAACAACGATGCCAACGACAACGACAATTACAACAACGACACCAATGACAATGGTAATGACTACAGAAATGATAATTACATTGATGATGACAACAGCAAGAACGGTGACTATACTAACGAGACGAACCATGGCGTCGTTGACCATGAGATCGACGACGGCGACTATACTGACACAACTGTATTCAACGACAACTTAAACGATACCACTGAACAAAACGACGACTTTGATGCTGATGACTTATTTCAGGAATAATAATATTTTTTTTACAGGTTCATAAAAAAATACAGATTTTTTTCTCATTTTTCATCGTTTTCAACTTACATTTTTTAATTCATAATCTGTATTTTTTTTATCAAACGCTCTCTTACATTTTGTTTATTTAAATTTTTATTCTTTCAATTT
The DNA here is from genome assembly GCA_036365515.1 of Torymus aiolomorphi. Classification (NCBI taxonomy): domain Eukaryota; kingdom Metazoa; phylum Arthropoda; class Insecta; order Hymenoptera; family Torymidae; genus Torymus; species Torymus aiolomorphi. Next base: position 205,183,417 of record CM070873.1, on the reverse strand, counting down.
ATTCTTCTTTAATTTTTATTAATTAATAAATTTTCATTCTTTTATATTAGTTTAAAAATTGTAAGAGAGCGTTGGAGGGGCTAAATAAATGGATGAGCCTCACAGAAGGGGGCGGTGGTCGGGACCTCCTTCATTTTAACAAATAAAACAATTTTTTTTCCGGGCAACCAGTTAGTAAGATTAATGTTCTATCGCTCATACACATACACACACACACGCACACACACACGCACACACACACGATTATTATAATTATTTTTAGCAGAGGTTGCAAAAGAAGTAATAACAGCAACAGCAGCAAAAGGAACATCGTTAAGAGAAGAAAGGATTATAACTATAAAACAAGATTATTATTATAGAGCATCCCCTGCAAAGCAGCGCAAGGATTACAAGAAGATTGAAAAATTATAAGTATTTTAAGATTATTATTATCAATAATAATATTGTATTAGAATATTAGTAATATAATTATTTTATTTTATAGCAGCAAAGACAGCGGCATCAGGGATAAGAGAAACAGCAATAATGGCAACAGCAGCGGCGACTTCAGCGAAAGTATTAGAAGTAGCAACAAAATAACACATTTAAGTATTTTTATTATCCTCTACTATAAATTTTTATTTCTTATTTGTGTTTGGCTTTTTTAAAATATTTTAAAATTATCTTTTTCAGGAGCATCGGCAGTATATAAACGAAAGTAGCAACAATTTGTTTCGTTGTTTATTATTTTTTAGTATTTTAAATTGTTAAATTTTTTTTCATTGTTATTTTTTTTCTGTTAAAAATGTTTGTTTTTCTAAGATTTAAAAATTATTTAAAATTGTAATTATTAATAATAAGTTTTAATAAAATTTTATTAAATTTATTTGTAATTTATTTATTTATTTCCAAAAATAATTTTTAGGTTAGGTGCACCTAAGAAAGCGTGCAAGATTTCAAATGCTCGCAAATCGTCAGCAAAATGACGCCACGAGTCTGTGCCAAATGCTGGCACACAAGCGGCACGCATGCTGCTCGTTTTGAGATACGCATATGCTTTCGGCACATGCTCGTCATATGCCGAGCATATGCGGAGGTACCTGGACGTCACGCGTGCGGCACGGATGTTGTCCTAGTGCCGTCATTTTGCCGAGGTAATGTTATCTGCCCAAATGGCAGCACGTGCCGAGCATTTTTTGGTCACGCGTGTCGAGCACGTATGCTGCAGTTGTGCCGTCACGTTGCCGTCACCCGTACATAATGTCGGCACAATGTCGGCACGACCGTGCCCGCACGCCGTGCCGTCATTTTGGCGACATGGAGCTTCGGCACAGGGGCGGCACGTATGCTCTCCGTGTCGCGTATTTTTCACACTTTGTGCCGACTATGTGCCGACATTCTGCTTTCGAACATGGAGCAGTTTCGGAGCACGGGTGCCTCATGCGACAGATATCGTGCCTCGCGAAAAGTTTATGAAAAAATATGCAGTATACTACAGTTTAGTGGATTTATTTTTAATATATGTATATGTTAATAGTTGTGATTTATGTTTGAATTCGATCTCTCAGCTCTCTCTCTCTCTCTCTCTCTCTCTCTCTCTCTCTCTCTCTCTCTCTCTCTCTCTCTCTCTCTCTCTCTCTCTCTCTCTCTCTCTCTCGTGTGTGCGTGAATAAGTACGAAGATCGATGCAGTTTTATTTCGGAGTCGTTTTGTATTGGAGTTGAAAAATGCAAGAACTGCAGCATTTTTGGACTTTACAAGTGGTTTTTTAAATAATGCAAATGTCAAGTCCTTGGTTCTACAAACAGCATCATTTTCAAGAAGACGAGATCGTATTTTATAAGTACAGTGATTGTAATAGGTGATGTCTTGAGGTTACGTTGATACGCCCTTTTCTTTTATTGAAATGAAATGCATGCAACATTACTAAATATTTTCATTAATTTTTTTTTAATTAAATCATCAAGTACCGTTGAATTATTCTACAAGACAAGCAGAAACACTATTTCATCAGGCATTCAAACTGCATATATGTTGTGGACATCATTGGAGTTATCATTAGATAAGTATAATTATTAATGTTACAAGATTTACTTTTCACTTCAGTCTCAGCTTTCTCAAACTTACTTGCAGTAGCAGCAACAGCATAAACCAGTGACAGTCCATACCTAAGGCGAGGAAAGAGTAAATCAACGAATTATTTACTGAACATATTAAATAATATTATAATTAATTGCTTAATTTCAATATTAATATTCTATAAATTTTGCAGATGCAGCACTAATCAAAGAATAGCAGGAAGAATAGTCAGCAAGAAGATTCAAAGATTCAAAGACACAAGGCAGTCATTATTTTAAAATGATATATAGTTTCTTTTGTCATCCAGCGAAAGGTGGTCGTTGCCCTCAGTAAGTGCTTTTATCGTGTGTAGTTTGTTGTCAGAACACTCTGAGGGCTTGCATACAAAATTTCATGTGTCCAATACTTCAATTTTAAAAAATTGAATAATCAAGTCGAAAATTTTGAAAAATTGAAATTTATAAAAACTTGTTCATCGAACAGTCATGAAATTATACTTGCAAGCCCTCTGATAGTATTTCAACAGATCTCTGTTCATACGTAACTGAACACCATGCAGAAGATATTTATTACACTTTATATGTGCTATTGTTGTATAAGTGTAGATCAATGCTTGCTTCTGTTTGGTGTAAAGTCATGGAACATCAATTATTCCATAAAATAAACTGAGTTCCCTTGCATATAAAATATTATAATTCATTTATAGACCACTTTCATTGAAATTTTAACATTTTTTATATTTTACAGAACAAGCAGGAATCGTATAACAACATGTAGCTGTAACACCAGTGCCTGCATGATAATATAAAATTCGGCTATACTATGATCAATATTTCAAGATTGCTGCTGTCATCACAATGTATGGGATATAATGGTTGAAGGTTAAATAGATTCGTAAGTAAAATTTACATAAAATGTATAATTAAAGAGCTAGCCACTAAAGTAAATTGTTTATTTCATATGAAAACGCTATGGTTTCATTTCATTAGTAATGACTTTTTATATTAAAGCCATATGAAATCGTGAATTTCAATATTTTTTAAATCAATATTCAAGCGTTTATTCGGAAAAATAATTTCGTCAAGCGCTCCGCACACATAAACACTATATTCAGGAATTTTTTTTTGAGTGATTCTATTAGCATTTTCGTTAGCTACGCTCGTTTGAAAAGTGGGTCAATTGCAGATTCCTACTTACCGACAGTACGGTTTTTATTTAATTAAATAAATTATCATCATTTTTTTGAAAAAACACGTTCGTCAAACGCTCCGTATATGTTAATACTATATCAGTTTTTTTTTTTTTTTGATGATTCTATTGGTATTTTCATGAGATGTACTCGTTTGAAAATGATGTCGGTATTTAACATCACCTTAATTCCCAAAAATTTTAATTTTTTTTAATAAATTCGAAAGATTCTGTTTCAATAATTATATTACATCAAGTTAAACTTTTTTGAAAAACAGTTATTTCGATGAAACAATTTCATTTTTTAATTTTCGCGCTTTCATATTGATTGAACGAGGATGTCTGTGATTGGTCCAATAGATGCGCTTATTATAGATATATGTATAGAACGATGCTCTCTTGTTTTAAACAATTAATATCGGCTTTGTTCGATACTTACATTCTTTCTTTGTGGTTTTGCTACGAGAGAAGACTGTGACTTGCTGCATAATCGCTGACTTCTGCGCATATATTTATAACATTTTTAAACATATTTTTTATTTTATTTAAATATATTTTTTTCCATTTTAATCTTACTTTTTTCTTAGGAAATAACTCTTTTTCAACAACTTACGTATAAAGTACGAAAGTTGTTGCACGTGGTGGTGTACTTCAAAGTTCTAATTATATTCTTATTTCTCTAAAGGATCCAGAGCTAGAGGCTTGAGGGGAAACAACATCATCTCTTGGCCTAAACTGCGCTGGAAGGATATTTTCATTAACTTTTTAGGTTTGTACTTTTTAAAAAGAAAAAATCCATTAAAAAACTTTAATTGTATAATCTATGATCTACAGCAGGATGTGAAAACTTTTGCAAATTAACATTGCTATTTTTTATATATGAATTCACTAATGTGATAGTTCATAATTTTTTTTTATCTTTCATTTATAATTTTTATGAAAACTAATTATTTTATGTTATTGTCTCTAGGTACGTCTTCAACCTCATCAGGATTGCAAGGAGTAGAGGCTTGAGAAGAAAGAAAATCATCTCCTCGATTCAGCACCCTTTCAGGTGAGTTTCTGCAATTTTTATGACCTGTTAATATGCACTAAGAGGGCTTTTATTTATTTTTCTACAATGGACCAGTTGTATCAAACTCGTATTTTCTCAATTTATGAGTCGAAGGCTTGACTTTTAGAAACTGGACCATCGTAGAGATATAAAACTTAGCATGCAACCCCTCTGTGTGTATAGTAAATGTCATAAAAGTTTAACTTATGCTTGGTGGTAATTCACAAAAAAACAGCTATTAGTTAAAATATACTCAGAAGGCTTGTATACAAAATTTCAAGTCCATTCTATAAATCAATTCTTTTATTTCATTTTTCTTTTAATTTGGAGGCTCAATAGTTGTTTTTTTAAACTGATTGTTCGTATGGACATGAAATTAAGTATGCAAGCCCTCCGAGTGTATTTTATCAATTATTCATTGTTGTATGTCTTTTCACCCAGCAGAAGGTGGACATTGCACTTAAAACTTGCGTTTAATGCAAGTGTTTTCCTGCAATGTTCTCCTTCTAATAGGCGTATAATCATATAACAACAGATATTTATGTATGATAGAAAAATTTAACCTTAGGTGTAATATTACTTTCTAGGTATCTCCTAAAGTTCTGTATGACAACTTTTTCTGTAATTATTATTAGTATTGTTATTAATAATTTTATTGCATTATCTCTAGGTATCAAAGGCGCTAGGATAGCAGAGGATCGAGAAATAACATCAACTTGATAAAAACACCTTCTTTCAAGAAAACTACCTCGACTCTTCTTCTTTCTGGTGAGTCTTCGCTATTTATGCTTTTACATGAAAACTTATACTTAGGGAGAATCCCTTAGTTGCAGTAAGTTATATTTTTGTTATCTACTCTACTTTTAGGGCTAGAATATCATAATTACTTTGTTTCTAGCTTCAGCAATATAATAAACATTTTCACTTTTATATGTACTAATAAGGATTGTTTGTAAAACTTAATGAAAATTATTATTATAATACTGAGACAAGAATCAAAGTAATTATAACTTTCTAGCCCTAAAAATACAATGGAATTCAGAAATATAACTTACTGGGGTTCAGAGATTCTTCCTAACAATCCTTCTAAGGAATACCACTCGCCAAATAAGAAAGCATGCATAGATATCTCAGGGTCAAAATTAAAACTGAGATAGTTAAGTACAAGCTGTTCAGGTTGACAGTTTTGAAACTATTTTTCAAACATGTAGACAAAATTTCAGACCTCTAGTTTTAATAAAATTATGAGAATGGTATGTAAATTGTTATACGTCTCAAGTTTTAAGAAATTTGATAATACAATTTAAATAATTATATTAAAGCTAGAGGTCTGTAATTTTGTCTGCATATTTGAAAAATAGTTTCAAAACAGTCAACATTAACAGCTTGTACTTAACTATCTCAGTTTTAATTTTGACCCAGAAATCTATACATGTTTTCTTATTTGGCGAGTGATATTCCATAGAAGGATTGTTAGGGAAAATCTCGTAGCCGCAGCAAGTTATACTTCTGTTTTCTACTGTATTTTTAGGGCTAGAAAGTTATAATTATTTTGATTCTTGTCTCTATTATAATAATAATTTTTATTAAGTGTTACAAGAAATCCTTATTAACACATATAAAAGTGAAAATTATTATTAAAATACTGAGGCTAAAGGTTAAGTAATTATAATTTTCTAGATCTAAAGATACAATAGAAAACAGAAATATAACGTACTAGGGCTAAGAGATTCTCTCTTGCAATCCTTCTAAGAAATATCATCCGCCAAATCAAAAAGCGAGCAAAGGTCTCTGAATGAAAATTAAAAAAGAGACATTTGAGGGAAAACTGTTGATGTTGCTAGTTTCGAAACTATTTTTCAAACATCTACATAAAATTTCAGACCTTTAGCTTTAATAGCTAATCAGAATGGTATAAAAATGCCAAACTTAATTAGTTGTTACGTCTTAAGAAATTTGATAATACAATTTAAATAATTGTATTAAAGCTAGAGGTCTGAAATTTTGTCTACATGTTTGAAAAATAGTTTCAAAACAGTCAACCTTAACAGCTTGTACTTAACTATCTCAGTTTTAATTTTGACCCAGAGATCTATACATGTTTTCTTATTTGGCGAGTGATATTCCTTAGAAGGATTGTTAGGAAGAATCTCTGAACCCCAGTAAGTTATATTTCTGAATTCCATTGTATTTTTGCATCTAAAGATTTATAATTACTTTACCTTTTGACTCAGTATTTTGATGATAATTTTTACTTTTAAATGTGCTAACAAGAATTTCTTGTAAGACTTTAGTGTAAAAATCATTATTAAAATACTGAGTCAAGAGGTAAAGTAATTATATCTCTTTAGATTAAAAAATATAATAGAATTCAGAAATATAATCTGCTGGGAATAAGAGATCCTATCAAACAATGTTTCTAAGGAAATCACTCAACAAAAGAAAAATTTTACATATAGGTTTCCAGATAAAGATTGTAACAGACTTTTTAACTATTTTTTAATAGCCTGTTAATATACACAAAGAGGCCTAACGTTTAAAGTTTTGTGTCTACAATAGATCAGTTTTTACACAATTTGAGCCCGAAAAGTTTAATTGTTTAAAACTGGTCCATCGCAGAAACATGAATCTTTGTATCCAAGCACTGTTAGTAAATTTTATTCGTTATCTATTATATTATTATATGTCTTTTCACCTACTAGAAGGTGGACATTGCACTTTAAACAAAAAATACTTTATAAATTTCAGAGATAGAGCTTGTATACAAAGTTGTATACCTCTGCGATAGATCAGATTTAATATATTTCCTTTTTTTCTATATTTTAAACTTTAAAAGTTGAATTTCTCAAAACTGATCCATCGTGTAAACGTGAAACGTTGTATATAAGCTCACTGTATTTATTTTATCAAGTATCTACTGTTTGTTTAGTGTGTATACGAAGCAGAAAGCGAACACTGCTTGAAAGTTCTTGCGTTAAAAGCACATGTTTAGTGCAAGGTCTACTTTTTGCTTGGTGCAGAGTCATCGCGTAATAGATACTTGATATAGTTCCTACAAAAAGTTCGTATACAAAGTTTAATTTTGATTCGATGGATCATTATTTACTCTTTGTTTAGTTGTTTTCTCGAATACTTAAAATGAATTTAAGACTAATTTTTAATATTTTATTTTACAATTTGGACAGCTGGATTTTGGGATCGCAGGACATCAGTACTCGAAAGGTACCGCTGCCGATATCTGGATACACGATATTTCAACTGGTTGCAAAGTTTTTATTTAATTTTTATTTAATTTTTAAATCTAATATACAATTATTTTTAGTAGCGTCAGTTTACAATTCATTTACTGCATCTTTAGGATATATAATACACAGAGGATAAAATGTACAGGCTCAAATTAATGCGTTGCAGAAAAAATTTAAATGACTGCACTCCAGATCATCAAGCTCGTATCAATAGATTGATGGAAAGAGCTCGATTAGATTGTGGCTCTAATAGTTTATCTCTCGACGATGAGTCTGATAGTTCTAGTAATAATGTATCCACTTTCGTGCGAGCTTCCTCTGATGTATCTCACGAGTTACGGACGGTTAGGCTTCTTCCAGAATTTTGTGCTGAAAGCGATGACGAGCAACAGACCGCGGGTGAGGCAGATCGCTGTGCTTCCGTTGTATCGAACGTTCGTAATTCTCTTCTCGTCTGTCCAAGGGATGTCGATTCCGAATCCGATTCCGAATCCGATTCCTCGTCTGCAGGATCACAGAACTTGGAGGCATTCGAGGCTGAACTTGCTACAGTTTTTACAGAGAACAACGTTAATCATCAGCAAATTAGAGCTATCATGCGAGTTCTCAAGACCCATCGTTGTTTCTCTGATCTGCACGTCGATCCGAGAACGATTTTACATACACCAGCTCATTCTGCTCCCATACAGAAACTCACCGGAGGAGAATATCTGCACTTGGGTGTGAAGAATGGTATCTGCAACATTTTAGCATCGACTCCGCCGCATTTGCATCCATCTGATGCTCTTGAAATTGATTTTAGTACGGACGAGGCATCTCTGGATAAAAACAGCAAAATCGTTATGTGGCCAATTCAGATCAGGGTGGCGAATATTCCCGGCAGCAGCCCCAAGGTAGTTGCAATATTCAAAGGTTCTTCAAAACCATCAAGCGGGTTAGCTGTCTTCGAATCTTTTGTACGAGAATTAGTTTCCATTCTTCAAAATGGCGTCATATTTATGAACGAACGTAAGCAGGTTAATTTGAGGTGTTTTATCGCTGATGCACCGGCGCGTGCTTTTGCTCTAGGCCATCGTGGCCATAATTCTCGAGCTCCCTGCTCAAGGTGTTGGGTCAGAGGTGACTATGTTCGAGCTGGTGTTATGATTTACAAAGGAACGGATCATAGGCTTCGCACGCAAGAACAGTATTCTTCTATGCTTGATTCGGATCATCATAACGGTGTAGAGTGTCCTCTCGGAAATCTTCCATTCGATTTAGTTTCTTGCACGGTATTCGACTATATGCATCTGGTGTGTATCGTTATAATGGAGAAGATTTTATTAGGATTAATCGATGGTAGGTTTGTTGAATCCGCAAAGCTAGCTGATAGGCAGTATGTCAAGGTTCTGAATAATAGACTCGAGCAAGTGAAAAAGTATTGTCCGGCAGATTTTGCTCGTAAGCCTGTTGATATTGGCAAACATGGCCACTTTAAAGCCACCGAGTACAGACAACTTCTTCTTTACAGTGGCCCAGTCGTTTTTCGTGGATTGATGAATCCTGCCGTGTACAAACATTTCCTCTTGCTTCATACAGCAATTCGAATTCTCGCAAATCCCGTAATCTCTATAGAATCTGTTGCATTTGCTGAAAATTGTATTAAATTATTCGTCGAGACTGCCTCCGATGTATACGACGAAGAATTTCTTTCATATAACGTTCATACATTGCTACACCTACCGGATGATGTTAGAAAATTTGGATCTTTAGATAATTTTTCTGCCTTTCCTTACGAGAATAATATGACTTTTTGTCGAAAACTATGTAGAAAACCCGACTAGCATTTGCAACAGATTTCAAAGAGAGTAGCTGAAAATTGTCGCACTTCTTCGAAGAAATATGTCGATCTAACTAGTTCGAAATATATTTCTAGTCATACGAGAGATTCTGTGCCCTCCTTGCCTAATTGTACGGAGTATATTCAATATAAAAAAGTCATTAAAGGATCGATCCACTTGTCTCTTTTACAGCAGGACGGTACGGTTATGCTTGAAGATGGCTCGATAGGTATAATTCAAAATATTATTTATATAAAAAATCAGGGTTGCTATCTTTTGTTAAATCTTTTCGCTAAAATCGACAATATTTTTGATCTTCCATGTAGCTCCTCTTGGATTGATGTTTTTAGATGTTCAAATCTCTGTCCTGAGAGCACACTTGTTAGTCTTGAACGAGTTGTGAGCAAGTGCTTTTGAATGCCCTACTGGTCCGCGGAAAGCTCACAAGACGCGTGCAGCTCTGAGTTCTGCACCGTTGTTAAAATCATGTCTGCTCGATTGTCAAATTGACTTTTTATTTTATATTTTTAAATCATTCAGTGCATGTATATTTATATGTTCAATGTTTACAGTAATGATGAAGAAGAATAGTGGAGCGCTTTCTGTCGACGCTGCTATTTCAAATTTAGAAGCCAGGATGAAGTCGATGAGGCCATCGTCGGCGTCTAAAAGCTGGAAGGCACTCGATACCCGCAGTAACACGAGCAAGAGGATACCCCTTCACGATTCCCAGTTGCTCGGGCATAAAAAGGTGCATGGACCGCTCCGACTTTCGGTACCTACCGCGCAATTTAGGCCGGTTGCTACGTCGACGCAGCGATCATCGCAGGCATCATCAGCTGCTACAGCTGAACCACTACATCTGCAACGGTCGGCGGATCCCCCTGCATTACAGCAAAGACGAGCATCGGGCTCTACTCGCTTCAACGATGAAGGTTAAAGATTACATTGTACAATGATGAATAATATTTTCTCCATTGCTTGATTATTTGTTCTAATATTGTTGTGTATTGCAGCGTCTACATCAGGTGCAGTTAGAGACCATGGCGCAGGGACGCAGGCGATTCAGCGAATAGCGGAGAAAATGGAGTATGTAAAATTCTGTACCACCGTATGTCGTTTTATGTTTCGATAATAATGTATTGATTTGTAATTTTAGCATTTTAAATCGAAGAATCGTCAAGCTGGAGAACTCGAACAGGTACGCGATATTACTATTCCCATAATAATATATATTTTTAAAAAGACATATATTTGAAACTAATCGATTTATATAATTCATTTACAGTTCAATGGATGCTAGGCTACTGGCTTTAGAAAAAACAACAACGTATGCATAATTTATTTCATTTTTATCATTTATTAAACTTTAAATGATACGTAAGTCGATTAATGTGTATGTTTTATTTTCAGCGAGATAAAAGAAAGCGTAAAAAGTGTGGAGCGAGTATCTCTGTAAGTGAATTTTGAAACGTGACTTATGTTTTTAAAGATATACCTCACGTGTTAAAATTAATTCATATTTACAGATCGATTTACGAGATGCTGAAAAATTTGACAAGAAGAAACAGTAAGAGGGCAAGATCTCAACCTCAGTTTCTTCCTTTCAAGTCGACCGCTGATTTTTTGGCATTCGACAATTCCACTGAAGAGGAATTCCAACACCTCGTGAGTATATATTTCTTAATTATAAATTCTCTAGTTTTTTTTTATTTCTTTTTTCTAAGCAATAAATCGCTTTCAGGTCGACTACCTCCAGTACATCAAGGGCTTCAATCCCTCTGATGCAGCCGCTAAGTTCATGAAGAACTGTATTATCGTCAACGAGGACGTATTCCGAAACCTCACTTGGCATGGCTCCAAGACGAACGACGGTCTGATGGCTTTGAAAGATACCATGTTCGCGAAAGCTTGCGAAGGTACGTGTAGTTTATTTTAAATATTCAAATGATATATTCCATAAATATGCATTATTAACAATTTATTTTCTTTACAGAAGCCATGCCGGTAAATGAGGAAACTCTGGAGAAACCATCGAGAATGGAGTTTTCTACGGCCATGACGAAAGCGCTAAAAAGTGCAAAAGAGGGCTACAGGAGAAAAAGAAGGCAGCCTACCGCGAACAATGAGATCGTCGCGGATCAACCGCAACCTCAACGACCCCGGCTACAGTCACCACAGCGGCAGCAGCAGCTCATTGGTGATAGGTATGGCGGCGATGACGACGACGACGACCACGAAGCTGGCCACAACGACGACCACGGAGCTGACTACGACGACGACATCGACGACGACCACATCGACAATCACATGAAAGACGAGGAGGACAACTACGGAGAGGAGGAGAACAACTACGGAGTCGAGGAGGACGACTACAACGGCAATGACTCGGACAAAGAGGACATATTCGCCTAAGTTTTATCTTTTTTTTTTAATTTATTATTTAGCTAATTGTATTTTCTCCAGACAGGGTAGTTGGAGGGGCTGGTTGATATGGTTGAGCCTCACAGAGAGGGGCGGGGTTGGGGCCCCTCTCACAAAAAATTATAATAAAAATTTTAATATTTTCTAATTTATAACTTGGCATTACTTTCCAGTTTCGCTGGGTACAATTTTTATTTGAACCAAAGTACAGGAATACCAGATACTCATGAAAAAACATTATCTCCTTCGTTCAACAACTGCCCCAAGAAAACTGCTTCGACTCTTGCATTATCAGATAATTTTAGCTCTGTATATTTTTGCAGTTACCTTACTGGTTAGAAAAGTTTAATTCTTATACAATGGATCAGTTTTTATAAATTAAATTTTTTTTTGTTTCGATGCATGAAAGTTGCATTTTTTTATTTAGTCAATCGTAGAAGTATTAAACTTTGTATGCAGGCTCTCCGAGTGAGTCTATTCCATAAAATATTTATTGTATGAAATTTTATATTCTTACAATGAATCTGTTTTAAACAGTTTTAATTTAAATTTTTTTCTTATTTTATTCAAATATTTGCCTTTTTCAGGTACTTTGCTGATGCTGATTGATGCCACCGTGTAACAAATCAGATAAGTAGTCGAATGAAATTGATCATTTCTAATGTCCTTATTTATTTAATATTTCTTTGTAAAAATTTAATATTTTTTTTAGCAGTGGCAAGGGCAACAGCGACAAGTACAGCAGCAAGTCAGATAGCAACTTAAGAAGAATAATAGGAGCAAGCAATCAACACATCGGGTAAAGAATTTCCCATGTTTTTAATATTTATTTGTACTTATAATAATTGATTAATTTTTTAATCATTTTTCTATTTTACAGAGGAAGCAATGTAATACCAAGAGCAGCTAAACCAGAACCAACGACGATATCTGCAGCTTAGGTAAAGTATTATTAACTTTAACAATAAGTTCAATAATTTATATTTATAATTACATCTATTTAATTCATGTTTTTTTTTCTTCTTATTTTACAGAAGCTGATAATCAAGCACCAGCAGCAGAAAGAGCAGCAACTTCAGAATAAATATAAAATTACCCATATTGTAAGTACAGATATTTGTTAAAATACACTCGGAGAGCTTGCATACATAATTTTAAGTCTGTTCGATGGACCGATATTGATGTAAGCCCTTGGAGTGTATTTTAACAAGTATATATTTTGTTACAAGGCTGAACACCAAGTAGAAGATGATCATAGTAATCAAAAAGTGCTTTTGCCGTATATATTTTAGATCAATGTTCATCTTTTGCTTGGTGTAAACTAATTGTTAAAATACAAAACTTTGTATTTTTGGATGAGTCTTAATGTATAATTTTTATTTTCTAGGAGCAGCAACAGCAGGAAATTCCACGGGCAACAGGGGAAGCAACAACAAATACAGCAGGTATTTCATAAATTAACAATATGTTTATTAATATCTATTATTTCATTTTTGTAATTGACGTTTTATTTTACAGCAGTAGATAATGAGCACCACAAATAGATAGCGTAGCAGTTGCAGAAGAAATATCAGTTTCTTATAGGTATTTTAATTTGATCTTTATTTAATTATTTTATATTTCATCACCTTTTTTTAATCAATTAACATATGTTTTTATTTTATTTTACAGAAGCAGTAGAAGCATCTACAGCAGGACCAGCAGCATCAAGGATTATAATAGTACATTTCAACACGGGTGGGGAAGTCGATTATTTAGCTGGTGTGACTTTTTGCACGAGCGAAGCGAGTGCGAAAAAGTCACACCACCTAAATAATCGACTTACGCACTAGTTTCGAACGGTATTTTATACTACGAGCGCCGAAAAATCATATCAAAGTTGTGATTTTGAGGTTAGAGTGGTATAAAAAAAATATTAAGATATTATTAATTGTATATGTTTATTTATATGTACATATTATTTTAATAAATAATTATTAATTTTAATAAATAATTATTAATCATTTTAATTCCCTAAATTTAATTAAAAAATGAAAGCGCATAAAGTCGGCACATCGGCTGCATGCGTGCAAAGAAAAATTTTAGAAATTTTCAAAATGACGGCAAAATGCGCGCGTATGATCGGCAGAATGCCCGCATATCCACAGCACGCGTGCTGCAACTGTCGAGTATGCGCGCGGACACAGTGCTCTGACACGTGCTCGGCATATGACGGTCAAAAGCCGGGGTACCTGGTCGTCACGCGTGCGGCGCGCATGTCGTCGTTGTGCCGTCAATTTGCCGAGGCTTTGCGATTTGGGTGGGAACGCATGCGTGCTCGGCAGCTGAAAACACATGGACAGCCCACCCTTTTCCTTCTCGCTGCTTGTCACCTCGTTTTTCGATGCCGTTCGCCGCGGAGAATCGACGGCCTCACTGCACGCATGAGGACAGAACGGAGTACGCCGCCCAATTGTTTTCAGGGACTCAGTAGTCTACGCCGCGTTCTGCATTGCCGACACAGCCAAACCTCCCAAATCTAAAGTAATTGATGGATTTGATACAAAACACATACGAACGTACTGGTTATGAATATTATGTAATAGTGACGAAATTTGCCTTTAATTTAAATACACCATGTTTTTAGATTTCAAAGGAATATATTCGTTTACTATAAATGAATACTTCTATCAGTGTATCACAGTTTGAAAGCTTATATGGTAAAAAATATGTGACACTCAATGTTCACTTATTATTACACTTACCTGGTGAAGTAAAAAAAGTTGGACCTTTATGGGTGATTTCTTGCTTTACTTATAAGAATTTTAATGGCATATTGAAAAGTTATGTGCATGGATCAAACTGTCCTCAATTGCAAATTAGTTCTGCAGTAACAACTTTTCTATATTTGAAAGAAATAAAAGATAAATTATTGAAAAGAGATAGTGGCATATACGAGTTTTGTGAAAAAATAGAAAAATCTGGTACTCACCGTCGAAAATTGAAAAAGATCGATGAAAAACTTTTATATGTGGTATTTCCGTGAAAATTATAAATCTACCGAACTATGTTATAGATATTTGTTGTACATATAATCTAACAATCGATCCCACTAAATGTCACTTTTTTAATAGACTTTTAAAAAGTGGCATTTACTATGAAACTGAGCATTACGCGCGAAATAAAAAAAGTAACTTCTCGTGCGTTCAATTTATATATGATAATATTACACATGTAGGTTTTATTAAAACTTTTTCCCGAATTTGTAAATGCCCATACAACATTCTTCTCTGCGAAAAATGTGTACTGGAATGTAAAACTTACGTCATCATATCAGAGTGTGATACAACCAAACCGTACAAATATAGTGTAAGTCAAAGTTATATTTCAACGATTTCCACTTGTCACAAAACTGAAAATTTACGTTTAATAAATGTAAATGACATTTCAAATATATGTTATTATGTAAGGGTCGATGAAAAATTCTTTGCTGTCGAATTAACAAATAACAAAGAAATAGAAAATTAAAGAATACACTGTAAAATTATAAATGTAAATAAATATTTATAATAATTCAATTTTTTCTCTTCTACCGCTTCTCATTTCTTTAACAAAAATTAACAAAAGTGTATTTCTCGTGAGTGCGTAGCGCCTTATCCCAAATAAATTTGTTAACACTCCATGCGCAGAGTTCGATTTCGCATACGTTTGAATAAAAAGGCATGCACTAAGTCAAGCTTTGTATGCGTCGTGTCAAAAAATTATGTTCGTCACTCGGCCATAAGATTTCACGCCCTCGTGTGATCGAGCTACACTCGGACCGGCTTCTCCGATTATCGTGCACTACTATCACTCCTCGGTTCGTGAAATCGCGTTTTACGTCCTTGTGACGAAAAATACAATTGATACACGAACGCTAAGGTGATTTTAACCATTGCCTTGCTCAGGTGAAAACATCCACACCAGGGCACTTTCACGGACTAGTGTCGAAATGTATTATTTTTCGATTATTCGCATAAATAAAAGTTTTGCGGGAAAAGGTGCACACGCCCGTGTGATGACACTCCCGGATGATAGATAGTGATTGTAAATTCACATATGGGTGAGCTTACGTACTATTTTATAACTTTGAGAAAAGTTATGCAAAACTTATGCCAAACTTTTGTTAATTTTCGCTACTGTTATTATTAACTTATGAAAATTACCCTCAACGTAGTACTACGAAAGTTGTGACAAACTGTCATCGACGTTATTATTAACTTATGAAAAACTTAAACTAAACTGCCGCACAGCATTGTATAAACTTTACAGTACATATTTTACAATAATGCTTTTCATTTCTTTAGAAAAAGTTTCATAGAGATTTGTATAAAGTTAGTATAAATATTCAGATAAGTCGTCCTAAACTTACGCTGCCCGTAGTACCATGAAATATACGTAAAAATTATTCGTGTAAAGTCTTGATAAAGATATTATAAAGTTTTACCGAACATTGAACTATGAAAATTCGAACTTATCCGAAATGTCAACTTTATACAAACTTCAGCCAAACGTAATTATTTTTACGCGGGTGGGTGTCTAAATTGTTTAATTCTAATTGGAATATTCGTTGTTGTAGGTATCTCATGTTCAATTACATTAGTCGCGGGCATAATATCTCCCGTTAAATAGAATCGATCTGAATATTTCACAAGGAGTAACTCAATCTCGGATAATTGATTAGGTGACAAATGCTTAAGTCGTAAAAGCTCTTTCAATTTAGTCACCCTCTTATTTCCTAAAAGGAAAACCGTGTCCAACATGCACATAATTTGATGTGTGCGTGGCTCCTCTATTTTCTGGCTCCGTCTATCTACCCTAGTTTGGCTACTTAAGTGCGGAGGGTGCGGCCTATGCTTCCATACTGACCAGACTACTCCATTTATATTTCTTTTAATTTCATGCAGCAATTATCGTAAAGCACATTACATGTCAGAGGTCACCTCGTCGTCCGTCACGCGATACTCTCTCATTTTCTTAAAAATAGGTATGGCGGTGCAACAAATAACAGACAAAGCGTTAGCGTATAAGCGTAATAACGAGGCGCATCTCGAATTTTGCAAGTAGGCTAGCTTTTCAAGCTTGACCTGCAGCCCCTCAATAAGGTGTGCCAGCTGAAAATCCTCTCGGACTAAAGCATACGACAATGCCATGGTCAATTTATTACTTCCGCCCTTCACTATATTGTTGCTCAATGACAACTGTTGGCGACTTAGTAAATTACTAATTTTGCTAAAACTATTCCTTTTAATCTTAGTTCTTTTATAAGTTTCATGCTTGTACTTAATACGCGTAAAAGTCCTTATTTTATTACTCACAAAATTTACTTTTCTTTTATTTCTATTCAATGCACTGACACCCATACTATTTTTACAAGTTAAAATTTCCAAATTTTTCTTATTTTCTACCAAAACACATTTATTAACTTTACTTTCTAACTTAATCAAATTTTTTACAAGAAGATCTTCACTAACTCTATTTTCCCAATTTTTATTTAACAAATTCAAATTCTGCTGAGGTACGCTATCATTTAACGTTTCCTCACTAAGTAAATTATTTCCAAATATAATTCTGTCCACTTTTCCTTTCAAACTTTTATTTTTACCAAGCTTATTTCTCAAATTTTGCTTTTTAGCTATTGTAACTAATCGATTTCTAATTTTACAATGCTTAATTTCCAAATCTTTATTTTTATCAATTTTCAAGTTTAAACTTTTATTTTCACAAATTTCATTTTTCAATTCTCTAGTTTTTTCAAATTTCAAATTCAAATTTTTGTTTTTACAAATTTTATTTTTCAAATTGCTAGCTTTTTCAAGGTTCAAATTCAAATTTTTGTTTTTACCAATTTTATTTTCCGAATCACTAGTTTTTTCAAAGTTCAAATTCAAAATTTTGCTTTCACAATTTTTACTTTCCAAATCACTAGTTTTTTCAAATTTCAAATTCAAATTTTTTTTTTCATCAATTTTATTTTTTAAATAAATTTTTTCCAAGACGTGCTCGGTACAATTTTCAAATGGGGCTGTTGAAAATAGTATACATCTATATTGTACGCATGAATATATATATAGGGGAAGGCGGGGCATGGCGTGTCAGGTAGGTAAGTTTGGAACCCTCATATTTTTAATATTAATGAATGCAAAAAATGTAATTTTTACATAAACCTAATTAGATATGCTTTTAGAATTTTCCTCTATACTTTTGAGATTATAGATAATGTTTAACATTTAATTTAATAAGATTGAAAATCGGTGCTTAGAAACAAGGTTGACTTCATTTTTAAGTCGCTTGGAGCAACGAGAAAATGATTTTTTTTCTAAATGAGACCAAACCTATTTGATAGTTTCAACTTTTATCTTTCAAGCCCTGTTTTTGTTTTTTTCAGAAAATCTTTATAAATAATATAATTAAAAAATGAAAATGGTATTAAAATGGGGCATGACGTGGCACTCTGGCGGGGCACGCGTGGCACACTCGGGCGTATCAGTGCGCCGCGGCGGCCGCCGAGCGAAGTGATGTAACCTACAAACCAAAAATGGAGCAAGATGGGTTAACAACTACGCAGTGTAATAATTTAGTTTTAAGTAGTTTTTAGTTTCAATTATTACATTAATAAGTAAATAACGATTATTTCAACTGCGTATTAAGTTATAGAGTAGAAAAAACAATGGTAAGGAAGGAATCAATTGTAGATGCTCAAACTGCCTTTTTCAATGGTCAGGTAGTTCAAATATGCTACATAGATGAAAATGATGCGAAATCTTTAAATTTAAACTTATTGTAATAATAATGATAATTTGTTAATCAAACAAAAGTATTATGTTGTGATCATATTTTATAAGAAGGAATTTATAATATAAAATCATTTATTAAAATGTAATAATTTATTTTAAAATAAAAATTGTTATGTTCCTTAATAAAAATAAAATTTTAAATTTTCAATAGACTGATTGATTATTTGATTTTTGAAAATTTTATTATGGCATAATTATTAAAGTATTAATTACTGGAAAAAAGAATTGAAAAATACCTATAGTAAAATATTAAATTTGACCGTGCCATGCGTGCCCCGTCGGGTGCCACAATCCACCCGCCGGTGGGGCACGTAGAGCATTTTTTCAGAATTTCTTTTCTGTATTTTATCAATAATTAAAAGAAAATGAAAAAAAAGTTAATAGTTTATTTTATTTTATTTTTTTCTGATCTAATTATTCCGTTTTTGTACATTTTGAAATAATACACGGTTTAGTTGTTATTTTTAATCAAAGTTAGGGTGTCACACGTGCCCCGCCCTCCCCTACAGTAGGTATGTGTGAGCGCGCGACTGTATCGAGAGCGCGCAATGTCGTATGGGTCCGAGTGTAAACATGTACCTCTCCCCTTCCTAGAGTGTGTGCGTGAGCAAGCATTAAGTCTAAGTCAAGAGGCAGCGAACGATACGCTGCTCTGTCTCTCTACTGCCGCACGCTGAGCGGAAAGCACCTTGCGCGAGTCGCTATGAAGCGCTCGGATTACCTTTATACTGAAACTGAATAAACCAGTCATTCTTTATATATAAAAGTGTCTCTCCTTATTAATATTACCACACCTCAACATGGTAGCAGAGCGTGGTTTTGCCTGATTGGTAAGTAAAAAATTCTCTTATCTTCTACGTCGACTCTCGAGTCGCGTAGAGATAATAAAAGTGCCGCATATGTGAACACCGTGAGAAACATATATGAAAGAAGAATCAAAGTTAACAGTTGAGCAAGAAGACGATTCGCAGCATGAAGGAAAGCTTGAATCACTTGAAGAAGATACGACCACAGAGGTTAAGCAAGAAGTAAATTCCGAACACGAAGGAACGTTCGAGAACGAAAACAAAATGGAGAGAAAAGATATCACGATACCGGTGTTTGATGGAGAAGACTACAGTATGTGGAAGAAAAGAATTACGATGTACTTGAAGATGAAAAAGTGTGACACAGTAATAACCAGAGCAAGAGTTGCGGCAGACAAAGATGACTGGGAAGAAAATGACTTGAAGGCCATCAATTTGATTTACAGTGCCATTTCCAACAAACAATTGGAGTTTGTGTGTGAAGAAGATACGGCGTATAAAATAATAAAGAAACTGGACGATATGTACCTAAAGGAGTCTACAGCACTACAGATTGTGTGCAGGAATAAATTGGAAAAATTGAGACTAGAAAAGTACAGTGATACAGCAACATTTTTCAGTGAATTTGAAAAATCAGTGAATGAGTTAAAAAGCGCAGGTGCAAAAATAAGTGAAACAGAAAAATTGAATTACATATTGAACACGTTTCCGAGCCAATACAGTTACATTGGCGATTTAATAGACACGTTAAAAGAAGAGGATCAAACAGCATCGTATGTGAAAAATAAAATACAGATAGCTGAAATGAAAAATAATAGCGAGCATAGCGAACAAAGGTCAAATGTATTCGCTGCAAAAAAAGACCAGAAAGGAAGCTGTTTCAAGTGTGGCAGAACAGGGCATTTCGCACGAGAATGTCAAAATGGAGGACAAGCAGGACAAAGCGGCACAATATGGCGAGGCTCAACACGTGGCCGCGGCCGAGGCAAGGCAGGAAGAGGTAACTACGGCAGGGGGCGCGAAAACTTCCGCCAGCAAGGAGCCAGCACGAGCGAGCAGAGCGGCGAAGGTACGAGTGCGTGGATAGCTACGGCGCATGCGGCGCAGAGTAAACATAGTCAAGGTAGGCTAGATAATGATATACAGTGGTTGCTGGACAGCGGCTGTACAAATCACATAATAAATAACGTTGAGTATTTTGATAAATTTATTGACCTTAAAGAACCGGTAAATATCTACTTAGGGGATAATCGATATATAAAAGCAACGAAAATTGGAAACGTAGTTAGCTATTTTAACGCGTTTGGTAAAAAGAATGAAGTGAATATGAGTAATGTTTTTTATGCCGAAAAAATGAATATGAATTTAATAAGTTTTGGAAAATTAACAGATAACAATACGATTATATCGAAAGGAGATGTAGCAAAGATAATAGATAAAAATAATAAATTGATAACAGTAGCGTACAAAGAAAATCAAACTTATAGAATAAATAGTACCTTGAAACATAGAGAAAATTTTGTAAACACAGTCAAATGTAACAATAGAAATATGACTCTGAAGGAGAAATGGCATAGAATGCTAGGACACATACATTTTAAGTATTTAGGTACAATATGTAAACAGCAGTTGCTATCGGGAATTCCAGAAACACTTGAAACGGAATTTATGAAATGTAAAACGTGTATAGAGAATAAGATGAATAATCTACCGTTTAAAAATAATAGAATAAGGGCAAGTAAAATTTTAGAAATTGTCCATACCGATGTATGCGGCCCTTTCAAAACGACCGGATTCAAAGGAGAAAAATACTTTGTTTCGTTTATAGACGATTATAGCAAAATTGCCAAAGTTTATTGCATAAAATCTAAAGATGAAGTAATTAACTGTCTAGTCCAATTTGTTAACGAAAGTGAAAATTTAACGGGAAAACGAGTAAAAATATTAAGATGTGATAACGGGAAAGAATATTTGAATAGTTGCATTTATAAATTCGCCAAAGAAAAAGGTATAATTTTGAACAATTGCCCGGCATATGTACACGAGTTAAACGGAACCGCGGAACGGTTTAATAGAACGATAATGGGTATGGCGCGATGTTTACTAACAGAAGCACAAGTACACAAAAGATATTGGCCTGAAATAATATGTGCGGCAACATATTTGAAAAATCGAACGTTGACTAACACGATAGAGAGGAGAACTCCGTACGAAATATTTTTTAATAGACGGCCGGATGTCAGACATTTACGTCTTTACGGGAGTAGGGTTTTTGTAAGGAAACCGGAACAAAAGAGAATTTCTAAATGGGATAGAAAGGCAGATATGGGAATTTTATTAGGATATAGTGAGGTAGGCTATAGAGTCCTATTAAATAATAAAATCATAGTTGCAAGACACGTAGATATTGTTGAGCAAAACGTAAAATGTATAGGGCTTGATGAGGTAGAGTCAAAATATCCATCTTCTTCTACTTCGACTCTCGAGTCACTTAGAGGAGATCAAAATGATCGGGATGACGATTTAAGCGATGATAATGTTTTTGAAAGCGCGGTTGAGAATAATGAACAGGAACAAAAAGTAACAAATAAGAAAAATATAGAACTATTAAAAGTCCCACGTAAATCTACACGTGATAGAAAAAGCCCAATAAGATATCCAGAAAATATTTCGAATAATATTTATGTAAATTACTGCAGGGTAGATACTCCATATACATTTGAGGAGGCGATGTGTAGTAATGATAGTGAGAGCTGGATAAAAGCTATGGATAAAGAAATAAAAAGTTTAAATGAAAATAAAACATGGGAACTAGTTGAAAGGATACCAAATGAAAAGGTAATAGATGTAAAATGGGTTTATAGTAAGAAATCTGATGATACGTATAAAGCGAGATTAGTCGTAAGAGGATTTCAACAGACAAATGTTATTGACGACATATACGCTCCAGTTGCTAAAATGCAAACTTTAAAATTTTTGTTTTCCTTTTGTTGCCAGAATGGCCTAATTATAGAACAGATGGATGTAGTCACAGCATTTTTAAATGGTAAAGTAAGCTCGGAGGTATATGTCGGTCAACCGAAAGGTTATAGCGATGGCACAAACAGGGTTTGTAAATTACGTAAAGCATTGTACGGACTACGAGAAAGTCCAAGGGCATGGTATGAATAAAATTTTAAAGGAGTAACGTAGATTATTGTTTATATACTCAAGGTGAAGGTATAGATCAGATTTACTTATTAATATATGTCGATGACTTGTTAATTTGTAGTAAGAGTAAAAAGAAAATTAAGAATTTAAAAAGAGTCTTATCAGGAAAATTTAAGATGAAAGACCTAGGAGAAATTAAAGAATACCTTGGTATTAATGTAGAGTATGATTATCGAAATTGTGATATGAAATTAAGTCAGACTAAGTATATAGAGTCATTAGCGAATAAATATCAATTGCAGAATGGTAAATTATATAGCACTCCTATGGAGACGAATTTAAAAATTGAAAAGGCTGAAATAAGCGAGTCAGATATTAAATATAGAAATTTGATAGGTGCATTATTATATATAAGCTCAAGTACAAGGCCCGATATAAGTTATAGTGTTAATTATCTGAGTAGATATCAAAATAGTTATAACGAGACTCATTGGAAATATGCGTTACGAATCTTGAAATACTTGTATTTAACTAAAGATTTAAAGTTGAACTATAAAAGAAATGTAAATTGCGAAACTATAGAGTGTTATGTGGACGCAGATTGGGCTGGTGATAATGTTGACAGAAAATCCACATCTGGATATGTTATTAAAGTATTTGGAAATGTAATTGATTGGAAATCACACGGAGAGAAATTTTAGAGTAAAAATTACCAAGGTGCCTTGGTAGCGCATGGACAGACTGTCAAAAGCCGTGTTATTCCCAGGTTTCTAATACAATTTATAAGTTTCCCAAGAAAAACTACCATAACCACTTTAAAAAAATACCAAATTATCCGAATAAAAATTACCAGAAACACTGGTAAAAATTGAGATCTAATCATTTTTACAAGGTAACCTAAGAATTTTTACTAAGAAAACTGATAAATTTTACCAAATAACCTGGTATTTGTGTACTCGCGCATGCGCACTGCGCATTATTGTGTTTCAGAAGATTGATACTAGAGGCGTGCGCGACGTTAAAATGAAAACAATACACATATTTTCAGTAAGTAATAACGGCGATTCAAATGACTGTTGGTAACAGCTTCTGTGGCGCAGTCGGTAGAACGTCGGACTCTCAACCCAAAGATCGTCGGATCGAATCCCGCTTCCGTAAAAATTTTTTTCAGTTTAATGTTTTTTCATCATTGTTTCTGTTTCTATTTCTATATTAAAATACTATATATCCATCAATATGGATAAAAAAAGTTAATTTTTTTAATTTAAATTAACTAAAAAAAAATTTTACCAAGGCACTTTGGTAAAAAGTTTGAAATTGTCAGTCTGTCCATCCATTACCATAGAAACTGGTAATTTTGTCTCGAATATTTGTAATTTTCACTACAAAATTTCTCTCCGTGCACGAAAACAAAGAACGGTAACAAAGGCCTCAACTTATGCAGAATATGTAGCCTTATCTGAGGCAGTTAGTGAAGTAAAGTTTGTACTAGAGTTAATGAAAAACTTTAATGTAAAATTGATTGATCCTGTAAAGATATTTGAGGATAACACAGGCGCGATAAATATAGCGAATTATGGAAACCTGACTAAGAATTCGAAGCACATAGAAATACATTATCACTATGTTCATGAAAGCGTGAAAGAAAAAGAAATTGTAATAATTAAAATTGATTCGAATGATAATGTTGCGGATATCTTTACAAAAGCGTTGTGTAAAGATAAATTTGAAAAGTTCAGAGAACTATTGAATATCATGTAATAAATTGAAAGTGTACAATATATATGTAAGGAGGCGTGTTGAAAATAGTATACATCTATATTGTACGCATGAATATATATATACAGTAGGTATGTGTGAGCGCGCGACTGTATCGAGAGCGCGCAATGTCGTATGGGTCCGAGTGTAAACATGTACCTCTCCCCTTCCTAGAGTGTGTGCGTGAGCAAGCATTAAGTCTAAGTCGAGAGGCAGCGAACGATACGCTGCTCTGTCTCTCTACTGCCGCACGCTGAGCGGAAAGCACCTTGCGCGAGTCGCTATGAAGCGCTCGGATTACCTTTATACTGAAACTGAATAAACCAGTCATTCTTTATATATAAAAGTGTCTCTCCTTATTAATATTACCACACCTCAACAGGGGCAATACTTTTAAGAGAAGAAAAAGAAACATCTGAAATAACTTTCTCGTGCGAAGCAGGTAAATCGCTATAAACGTTCCGAGTGCTACACTCGCCTAAAACAACACTGGATTTGTCCGACCGAGCAGTTGCAACGGGATCTTTCGCGTGTCCGCGTCCGGAATTGCGCTCATCCTCCCACATCGTACCCTGCGTTACTTCCTTATGTTGTTCGGCTCGTGCCAAACTTACACTCTCTTTGTTTATTGGCTGCGCGATATCTACACTACTCGTGCACCGTAAACTGATTACGTGAGAAGCGATTTCCAAAAAATTTTCTTCATAATTAATTTTTGCCCCGTATTTTCTTAACATTTCGCTGCCGATTAACCCGTCCTCTTCAATAGGAAAATCGTCAGGAACCAAATAGAAATACAATGTTAAATCGCGGAAAATCAAGGATATTTTCCCGCGCGAGTTAATCGATTCCTTAGTAATACCTTTAAGTTCAAGAATTTCGTTTTCAAAAACAATGGCTTTACTAGGTTTTTTACTAATTTGAAGCAAAGACGGGCCTGCTCCCGTATCTAATATTAATTTGAGCGATACCTGATAATTTTCAAATGGCATTTCTATTACAGGTGACTTACTATTTATACTCAACAAGATGGACTTTCGCACAAATTTTAATTCTGATTTGTGTTTCTGTGCCGCGGCGCTGTTCGCGTTTCCCGCTTCACGTTGTAATTTTTCTCTATTTTTTCTTTCCAATACCTGGCATTCATTCTTCCAGTGTCCCTCTTTTTTACAATAATTGCAAAGTTTAACAAAATTATTGATTTGATTCGATTGTGCCACTGCGGGACTGTGCGATCTCGGTCTATATTGATTTTGTGAAACTTGGGGCGTGGCCGACCGCGCGCTAGCCAATGGGTTCGCGGCTGGCGCCGAGACGTGCGCTTGCGTAGCTACGGGCCGCGCCCATGTAGTCGGCTGTGTCGCCGATTGCTGTGTACCCCGCGGGGGTAATAAGGTAAAATGGCCATTAGTGGGACAATGTAAAAAGTGTGTCCTATACTGGGACAATAATACATAATCATTGCTATCTATTGTATTTTAATACATATCATAAAAACAAAAATTGATTGGCATTTTTCAAGTTATTATTTATATAATTGCACTACTTATTTTTAATTTATAAAGTTAAACATTTAAAAAAAAATTCTGAAAAATTCTTCTTAACTAATACCTATGAACCCCACAAAAAGTCGCCATGTTCCTTTATTTCCAAAAGTATGAACGTAACTTTACTATCATGATTTAATGAAATTTTGCGCACCCGTAAATGAAATAATGTTTCAATATACATTTTCTTACATTCATAAGTAAAATTAAACTTTATTTTAACGATTTCATTAAATATTTTCGTTTAAATCCTGTGTCTCGCTTTTGGACAAGTTTTTGGAATAGTTGCGTAAACTGAGACGGAGTGGCGCTGAGCGTCCCAGTTTCGCACACTTGAGCATGAGTTGCACATTCCCATTGCCATTACTGAGACATGTAATAAAAAAATTGATTTGATCAAAATTTTACAAAAAATATATCAGGTGACTATAGTACAGACATTATTTTAAAAGTTTACGTTTGTAAGTAACATGCAAAAGTTACAAAAAGTTCAGTATGTAATGTGAAGTAACTTAACCTCAAACCTCAAATTTTGTCTACAGTCTATATAGGTAAGTAATTGAATTATATTTTATCAATTTTATTTTTTCTAATTCAAAAACAAAAAATGTTCATTAATATTTATTGTACTTAAATTTTACATTTATCTACACTTTTTCAGATAATGGCTAAAATAAAGAAAAAAGTATCTGATGATACTTCTAAGAAGAAAGAGAAAGCTGAGAATATGAAATGTAAAGAAATATCTAAGAAAAAAAGGAAAAGTAAGAATGTTCGAAGGAAAAGAGTAGAGAAGAATTACAGTGTAAAGTCAATTGAGGAAGCTTTAGATGATGTAGACAAGGGGAAGTCTTTGCGTGAAGCAGCAAAGAGCTCAGGAGTTCCCAAGAGCACACTGTTTAGAATCTTAAAGAGTGAAACACCAATTAACTCCAAAAAAGGTGCTCCAACAGTGCTTACTACAAATGAAGAAGAGGATTTTGTCAAATGGATCTTGTATCGTGCTAAACATGGTTTTCCTGTAAACAAAAAGCTGTTGTTAGATACAGTTAAAGATTACGTCATCGCTACAGGAAGAGAAAATCCTTTCAAGGAAGGTAGACCAGGTTATAAATGGTACCAATTATTTATGAAACGACACAATAACTTGAGTATTCGTTCTGCTCAAAACCTCACTTCAACAAGGGTATCTGTCTCAGAGAGCGATTTACAACAGTGATTTGATAAGTTGAAAACATACTTAGAGGAAAAAAATCTTTTAGACATACCTCCAACAAGAATTTTTAATTTAGATGAATCGGCATTCATGTTAGTGCCTCCAAATAATGACAGTGTGATTGCACAGAAAGGAGCACGATCAATCTACAAGGTTGTGAGTGGAAATGAGAAAAGCAATGTTACTGTTCTGTTCACTGCTGCTGCATCTGGGCAATTATTCCCTCCAATGATCTTATTTGATCTTAAAACTACGCCAAGAAAAGATGTCTTGGAAAAAATACCAAGTGGTTGGGCTGTGGGTAATACGGAAAGAGGTTGGATGACATCTAAAAGTTTTTATAAATATATAGTGAATGTCTTTTATAACTGGCTGGTGGAAAGTGAGACTGAATTTCCTGTCATCTTATACGTAGATAACCACTCCTCACACTTAACTATGCAGTTGGCCAAGTTTTGTAGTGAAAAAAATAGAGCTGATAGAACTGTTTCCAAATTCTACGCACATTATTCAGCCCCTCGATGTAGGTTTATTTCATGTGTTGAAAGACAAGTATAAAGAAGCTAATGACTCTTATCGGATTAAGAATAATATTGTGAATATAAAGAAAAGCATGTTTGCTAAAATTTTGAAAACTGCTATTGACTCATATGATTTCACAAACTGTGTTGTAAATGGGTTCCGAGGATGTGGACTCTGTCCGTTCAACCCTGATGCCGTGCAATACAATGTTCTTAACAAAAAGAAAAAAACTAAAGAAAATTCAACTTCTGGGGATACAGAGGAAACAGCTACCGCAGAAAGTTCAACCAGCAGCAGTGAGACATTTCTGGAGACCTTCGAAAAGAAACTACTTTCTGCTACAATATTAAATGAATTTAAAAAAAATGAATTCAATGAATTCTGGATTAGAGATGTGAAGCTAGAAGCTCTTTTTGAAAGTTGGAGAAAGTTGAGAGGCACTTCTGGTAAATAGTGTAAATTTTGTATTCTCTTAATGTGTAACTTATGTCTGAGATTATTTTTAGTGACTTAAGAATTTACTGTTTATAAATTTTATTTTATATCTTAGATAACATTACAAGTAATACAAATGAGAATTATGCAAACAGTGTTAGCAATGTGGAAGTTGTTACAGCCATAGATAATAAATTTGAAAGTGAAAAAATAGATTTAAACAATATTGAAATTGTTTTTGAAGAAGACTTAGTAAGTGGAAATTCAAATATTGTTAGTGAATTTACCAATTCTTTAATTGAAAACCAAAAATATATACTTGCTTTCAATCAGACATATAGTGTACATGAGAATACTGATTCTGCCGTTCCTAATGAGTTACAAGGTTAGTTAAAATTATTATTTGAATTTTGATTGTGTTCGCAATAATAATTTATGTATTTTTTTTTAGATATCATTTATATTGAAGAGAATGGTAAAACTATAACCAATACACGTATAATAGCAGAGTATTCTTCTAGTAGTGAATATGATCCCTTACATGATGCGATTCTTACTCCTGATGACAGTTTGTCAAACTCGTGCCTGCTAACTAGTAGACCAAAAAAAATATACAATGTACCTACTAATACAAATTCCGTGTTCAACTTTAGCTCTTCTGGTAAGTCATAAGATTATTCATAAGTATTATTTGAACTTATAATATATTTATGATATTAATTTATATATCACTATTCCAGATCTAAATACTTGTGTTAATGATACCATTTCTCAGCAATGGACTAATGGTCAGGATCACTCATCGAAGAGTAGTTTTCTTTATACCCCTGAAAATAGTCTGTCAAGTGTACGTAGTAATAAGGAACTTAAATCAATCATCGATGAATCTACAAATGAATCATCAACAAATAAAAGTATTGTAAATCTAAAGGATAATCTTGATAATAGTCTGTCAAGTTTTCACAGTAATACTGATATGGAAAAAGTCTTAGATTTATCTATAAGTGTACCAACACCTTCGACAAATCAACCTGCAGCTATTAACTTTTCCGGAACAATTTTAAATCAAAATAAGGAAACTAATATTCTTACAAGTAAGTATACATAGTCTACTAAACATATCATAGTATTGATATTTTTTTCAATTTATACTTTTATTCTAGCTAACAATGATTTAAACGTCCCTGAAAGTTTTCTCAAAGTTGCAAAGATCCCGCAGTTCAAACCAAAAAAGAAGAAAGTTGACACAAGTGAGGTCACAGTTTATACTGTAGACAAAGTAATAGAAACTTTACAGAAAAAAGAAAATGAAAAAATATTAAGACGAACCGAAATTGAATTAAATAAAAAAAAAGAAAGAAGACAAGAGGGCATTGAAAGAAAAGGAGAAGAGCGTTGCTAAATCTTTTCAAGAGAAAAAGAAAAATTTAACTGACCAAAAAAATGTTTGAATTCAGAAATAAAAACTCTTAAAATGAAGATGAAAAATGAAGGAAATAAAGAAAACCAGGTTGCTTTAGAAGATCAATTAAAGACTTTGGTCAACAATTTGGAAGAAATCGAACGAGAACTTATAAATGTTGAAGTACAATCTCTGCAATCTAAGATTAAAATAAAACAAGAAAAGATTTGATTATGTTTCATTTTTATATTTATTGAAACTGTGATGAAAAATAAAAAGACTGTTTTAAGTTGTAATAAAAATATATATAATAAATAATAAATAATAAAAATATTCACGTTGAAATAAAAATATACATGTTAATTTTATTAAAAAATTAAGAAAAATAAATAATGTTTTTATGTTCTGCATTAATTGATTTCGATTATTTTAATTTATCTAGTAATTTCTAAGTGAATTCGACAACTGCGTTCTAATTATTTTACTTTGATTTTGTTTGTCCCAGTATTAGACGCGGTTTGTCCCACTTTAGGCTTTACCTCAAAAAACCTGTTCCACTAATGGCTAAAATGACTATCTCTAAAAATAAAGTATTTTAATAGGTATAATGCATTAAACTTACTGTATTATTATTGGAATCTGATCAGAAAAGTGTTAGCTGCCCAATGCAATTTTTGTTTTATAAAATTAAGCTATATAATTTTTTTTAATTATGCTCATTTAAGTTATGTTGCCGTATGTGTCCCAGTAATGGCCATTTTACCTTAATGATTTTAACGAACAACAGTTTTTCGCGATATGATTTCTTTTGTCACAATATTGACAAATTTCTGCTGGTTTATTTTGAACAATTTTAACTTCAGCCGATTCTGCTTTCAATTTGTTATTTTCTTGATCTAATTTACTTTTACGCGTTGGTTCGGTTTTCTCTAAATCGGTAACCTCACGCTCTATTTCTACCATTTTTTCTACGGCTTCCTGAAAAGTTGCGGCCACCCCCATGCGCCTCTTAATTTCCCAATCCATACCGCGTACAAAAAATTTTAATTTGTCAGCTTCCACGTGCTGTGTAAAACCCGTATCATCCCTTTTTTCTCTTTTTGCGGCCTCTTTTAATTCTATTGCGATACGCCTAACTCTGTTTGCAAATGTTATAATGTTTTCATTTTTTTCTTTGCCTGGCCGCGGCTAATTCCCCCATCAAAGTGTGATGTGTTTTATACGATCCGAAATTTGCCTCAAAATATTTAACTAGATCCGTCATATTAAAAAAAAAGTATCTCCTCCATTGATTTTGCTGCTTCACCCGTTAGCCGTCGCCTAATTAATTTTACCAGGTCGGCTTCATTTGCTGGAGGAATCATACTAATGGCTTCTCTTAAGCCGAATAAAAAGGTACTAAGTGGAATATTGCTACCGTCAAATTTTGGTATGCAGTCTAGTGCATCTTTAATCGACAAATTTTTTAACGGAGTTAAAGTTGTATTTGGGCGACAAGAATTCATTGTCGTTGGCAGTATTGTTCTAACATTAGTAACTAAAGACGTACTATGCCCCCTTCCCCCTGCTACGTGCGGGGTATAATTTGCCGAATTTAATAAGTTTGCATCAAAAATCACTTTATTTTGTGTATTATCCCCGTCTGCTGTGTTTATTACCGTTTTATACTGCGTAGCTTCAACGTCTTCCGTTAATTCTTGATCGGATTTGATTAGAGCCGGAATTTTTCGTTAATCAAATGTTTATCTACGCTCGAGATTGCTTCCATAATTTCAATAATACTAATATTGTGATGCATAAATTCGCGTAAAATGTCTATCATGATTTCATCTTGACAAATTTTTTCAACGAACGCCCTATCCGCGGTTTCTGCGAGAGATAACTGCAACTTCTTAACATCCCGAATTCTTTCCGGATTTACTTCCGATGCCGATTGATATCTAACCCTGAGCACTGCTACTAACTCATTGAGCGTAGCCGTTACTAACGCAGGTTCCTCTAAACTAAGGTATTTCCGCAAAATCTCCGTTGCTTCTGAATTCCTAGCGACCGCACCGTCTGAAGCTGCCATTCTAATAATTTATTTATATTTTTCTTTTGAACGCAAGAAACGAAGAGAAAAAGAAAATTTTTATAACTGTGGTATATATGTATAAAAAGAAAATTTTTCACTATTTTCACTTTTATCCCGGAAGTGGGCCCCCAATTGTAACGTCCGTGTTACAATGTCGCGAAAATGGTAAAGTAAGCGCGATAAATGTTCCAGTTTCGGTTTACGCCTACACGTAATAACCACGGAAGTAGGAACGTGTGGAAATAGCTAATCGGACTACCAAAATAAACAATGCTAATGCGCGAAATTCATAAAGCGGCAAACGTCAGCGTCAGTGAACAATTAGAGAGACAGAAAAAAGATAAAGGAGAGCGATCTACAAAGTTACTTTGGGGCGGTTGCGGTTGGCTCATTCTCTCAGTTAGCCCTCAGAAGTCTCAGGACCCAAGCGCAGCGGGCGATTCAAATGGCAGAAGGATAGGATCGTAGAAATAAAGTAACACTTCAAAAATGCAATTATGTGTTGTTTATTAATTGCATTAAATTACGTTACACTGTTACACACTGATTGTAGTCGAGATATAATATCAACAATTATTCGCGAGACTACAATCAGAGAAGCTTGTTAATTATTCTAAGTTAATTTCACACGGAAAATATTCTAAGTAAATTCGGCTCGAAAATATTCTAAGTCCGAATACGATAAATTAGTCGAAATTATTCTAAGTCCAAGTTACAATTTAAGTAAGCGACTGACAAGGGCTTCGCCCTACGAAACAATATGAACAAAAGCTTCTGCCTCGAGTGGAGGCGCGATGAGGCTTTTATACCCGCGCTTCTATCTAGGGCAGATACAAAGATAGGGGAGTGTAGGAAATCTCATCTTTGCATGGGGTGAAAAAGGTTCGGGTGGGGGATAAGGTTACTCTGGTTCAAAAGTGGCGCGTGCCAAGGATAAAGGTTGGATCGATAGTAGGTAGTGCTAAAGCTAAGGTACGATTCGTTGGTGGAAGGTCATGTTACCGCAAGAGTGATTGTCTCTCGTAGGTCACCTTATTGCTAGTAGGTGACGTTACTGACAGGGAAGTAGGACTCATGGTAACATGAAGGAAAAAAGGTTGTAGGGTGGTAAGGATGGGTAGCGAGAGATGCGGTCAGTCATGCTCGACGTGACAAGTAATACGTACATGTCATAACTGTTATAGTCAAATATGATCAAGGTATTTTGTCCATATGATCCCAATATTTCCTGCTATAAAGTCACCCAGCCCATAAGTGATTTATAGACTAATAAAAGTTGTAACTAAAGGCACTACCTATGAGTATATAAAACATTCTATGTAATTAGAAAATTTTGTATGCTTATACGTACTTGGTCTCTTTAGCTACACGATTAAAGTTGATTTTGGTCCTCTAGTATAAGAGATCTACAATATTATTTAGTTCATTGGGTCCAAATATATTTCTTACGCTAAAGCCACCCAAGTCTTAAATCTATCAACAAACAACTGAATTGTGGATCTCAAAGGAGATGTGCCTATAACAAAATGAATAAATATATAATTTAAAATATTTTAAAACGTATATTAGACTATAACAGTGAGTGGTGGACAAAAAACCTCAATTATATGAAATAAAATAATGAATGTACAAACAATTTATTTAAAAATCGATTAAAATTTATAAACTATAGTAAAGCCATTCACATGTCAATACTCTTTCATATGTGAAGTGCTTTTATAACTATATGTGAATTCACCAAGACCAGTGAGGACACAAATTTGTAAGATACTTTGGACTTTGTTTTGTTATATGAGGCTTGACGCGAAATTTCAGCTGAGTTCTGTCAACGGGGACAACATCGCCAAGACGTCGCCTCCTCGCGCGCTATGTCGTCGTCGCCATCGTGACTGTTCTTGCGGTATCTACTAATATCGAGAACACGTGGGCGCGCTCGGCGCCGGCCTCGTGTGAAATTTGCTCTCACGGGTCGGCGTCGAGAGCGCGAGCACGAGGCTCGTTGAACATCGTTTCTTCTTTTATAACATTATTCTTCAATAACATTATTCTAATGTTGCAGGTATGTTACATGTCTCTATTATTTACTTACAGTTGTGTCGGTACATTACAATTGTTATAATAATAAAGTTAATTCTATATTTTTAATTAAATTGATTATTTTTTAAAATGTAATATTTGCAAATAATTATACTAACATTCTAATGAAACATTTGCACGATAATATATTATCGTTCAAAGTTTCATTAAACTATTATTCTTCATTTATAAGCAGTATTAAACTGCTAAATAATAAATAAATTGAGTTATATATCAAGCAGAGCATATTCCCGGATTTTGGAAAAAATCATGTAATTGATCACAAGATTTTTTTCAATAGGGCATACGCTCTATTTGGCCATATTCAGGGTGGCGAAAATACTATTTGTACCGAAATATATATTTTTCTTTTATAAAATAAAACATTTAAAAATATATACATCTGTTTTATTTTTTCATTGAGTTTTATTTACATCTCTAATTTCATATTAGAAAATAAATTGAAACGATTAAATTAATTTAAACAATTAATTACAATAAAAAATAGTATTAATTCATTTAAAATTGTTAGTGGAAACATGAGACTCACATGAGACTTACATGAGAATTTGGCATGAGACTCACCTGAGAATCACGTGAGATTCAAGTGAGTCTCATATGAATTTTTTCAGCCGGATTGTCTACATCCATGTGGATTAGTTGGAATCCACGTGGATTCGAACAAATCCACGTGGATTTTTCAAATCGGGTTGGTTTCTCAGAATCCACATGGATTTCAAATAATCCACATGGATATCCATTTGAATCCATGTGGAATCCATGTCAATCCACGTGGATATCTACGAGGATGTCCACATGGATTATCCACGTGGAAATCCGCGTGGATATTTTCAACAGCGATGAAAATACAAACAGTGAATTGCATTGTAGTTAATATTGTAATTAATTACTTGTATTGCATACTCATATTTTCTGCTGCAAAAGAACTCCGTCATAAATACTCATAATATGATCTATTCAGCAAAGGAATATTTTTTTTATTATCTTCTATTAATTACGAATATTAAGAAGAAAATTCTGGGCGAAGAAAAATAATTACTTTTCACATAGTAGGAATCGAGTCTTCATAAAAAGAAAAATTGTTTTTGAATCTACAGACAGAGATTTAGACTGAAAAGGTAATTTCTCTTGTTAAAGTATAATTTGGCTTTAAATAGAAAATGATTTTATTTAAATAATAATAATACATGTTTGTAAGAAACTATTGCATCTTGTAGAAAAAATGTTCATTATATCAAATAAAGACAATAAGAAAATTAGTAAAACTTGTTTTTCTTGTCTCTCTATAAAGCAGTTGACAGATACAAAATTATGGTTCAGGTACGAATTGGCACTACTAATTTTTTTAATAGGAAACTTGTAGAGCTTCGCTACTCACTCATGTTTATAAAATATTTTGCCTTTTAACAAATACTAATATTTAGGGAATATCTTTGCAAATCATATAGATATAGATAAGGCTATTAGTCTTTCCCTTGATAATTTAATCAATACGTATTATCAAGTCTCAATAACTTTTTATCCATAAAATTCCTTTAAAAATTTAGAAAATTAAAAATCTTGTATTTCGGCTAATTTTTATAGCACATTGACCTACCAGGACTCAAGTTCAAGATTTTGGCACACAAAAAATCTAAACAAATTGTGCAGCAATCGTAAGTGTGTTCCTGTTCCTATATAGATAAATATATCGATAGGAAAAGCACATTAACAACAATTTTTTAATTTATGTACGCAGCTGATTCGTTACCATTATTTATAATAGATTTTTTATTTTTTTATTTTTTTTATTGCAAGACAAAAATTTTGAGCGTTGATTCATTTGTCTACTTAAACTTTAGAGTTCCCAAAAAAGTTAAGAGTTCCTGAGATTTACTCGTACCTATATTAATGTGAATTACTTATAATATAAAGTAATATTAACTATGCACATCTCTTTTTAGATAGTAAACGATAAGTAACTGTAACAATTTTTACTTGATGTTTAATTTTGTGACTATTATTAAAACTCTCTTGAATGCTAAGAATTAATATTTTAAAAATTTATAATTCTTTGAATATTGGTTTCTCGTAGATGTTGAATGAAAAATTTTAATCTTAAAATTGCCGGAATATTCAAGAAAAAATTATTCTGATCACAAAAGGTTGCCCAATTGCCTGATGTTTCGAGCCCGCTCCGGCTCCTCCTCAGGGACTGAGGAGGAGCCGAAAAAACTGAGTTTTTTGTCTAATATATTGTTCAATATAGTGGGTAAAACAAATTCATATATTAAAGATAGTTGGAGTTTTTATGATATAATGAAAGATATTGTTATTCCAAATGATCATAGAATGATTTCATTGGATGTAGTGTCTTTGTTTACAAATATACCTCTAGAGTTGTTGAATGATATTATACAAGATAAATGGTCTGAAATTAAAGTGTTGCTTTGTCTAAGTTGGTTTTTCAGCCAATTATTTTTAAAAGATATGTTGATGACATTTTTGCAGTTGTACCTGAATGTTTTATGTATGATATGGTGGATGTGTTTAATTCTATCCATGATAGAATTAAATTCACAAAAGAGGTCGAGTCAGATAATCAATTGAGTTTTTTAGATATTAGAATCATTAGAGTTAATAATAGTAGAGTGAAATTAGATTGGTATAGAAAACCTACATGGTCAGGTAGATTTTTAAATTTTTATTCTCACCACCAGTTCGGAAACAAGACAGGTGCGATCAAAGGTGTCATTGACAGAGCGATTATATTGTCACATAAAGATTTTAGGAAAAAGAATTTAAATTTAGTTAAAGAAACATTTATAAAGAATAGTTATCCGGTAAAATTTATTGATAAAATGATTGATGAGAGAGTGTGGGAAATTTATAATGGTGGATTGAAGTGCGGGCAGATAATCAAACAAGGAATAGAAATGGAAAGAACGCATATTTTAGTTTACCATATGTTAGAGGTTTGTCGGAAAGGATTAGAAAGAAGGGTTTTTAGTAAACATAATATTCAAGTTTTCTTTAGAAACGATAATAATTTAGAAAGATTATTTAGTAATTGTAAAGACAAGGATGATAAAGGTTTAAAATCGGGAGTAGTTTATAAAATTAATTGTAGGGATTGTAATGGATGTTATATTGGTCAAACAGGTAGATATTTGAAGAAGAGAATACATGAACATCAATATAGTTTACGTAGTACAAATTTTACATCGGGTTTGAAAGAACATTGTTTAAATAGTTTGCATTCTTTCGATTTTGGGAGTGTGGATATTTTGGAACAAGGGATTAAGAATAAATATAAGAGGGAAAGCCTTGAAAGTATTCACATTCTAAGGAATCGGAATAATGTAAATTTAATGGTAGAGTCAAGTAAATTAGATAACATTTATCATTCTTTATTAATTTAAGTGAGAATGGAAAGTTGAAGAGGGGAAGGTGGATGGTGGTGGGGGAAGAGGAAATAAGTGGGTATGGGTATATAAGGAGGTGTAAAAAAAAAAAAGTCCCTGGAGGAGCCGGAGCGGGCTCGAAACGTTGGGCAATTGGGCAATTTGGTGGTGGGGGGCAGTCAGATAGTCCTTTGCTAATAAAGTTTTTTTTTCCAGGTTTAATTAAGTTTTTATTTCAGATTCTGCTGGGGTGATTATAAACAAGGGCAATCTGACTGCCATAAATATTAATTATTTTAATTTAATTTATAAGACTGTAAGACCGATGGAAAAATTCTCATCAGTTGATAGTAAGTTGCAGTCGACATAAGTAATACTTTTAATGAGTTAACGCAAAAGATTGTTATTATTTGTTTAAATATAGTTTTTGTTCAAATGCATTTAAATCAAAGTTCTTGCAATTTTGTTAAATTGTAACCCCTAAATTTAGATTCTACACGGAGAGAAATTTTAGAGTAAAAATTATCAAGGTAGCCTTGGTAGCGCATGGACAGACTGTCAAAAGCCGTGATATTCCCAGGTTTCTAATACAATTTATAAGTTTTCCAGGAAAAACTACCATAACCACTTAAAAAAAATACCAAATTATCTCAATAAAAATTGCCAGACACACTGGTAAAAATTGAGATCTAGTCATTTTTACAAGGTTACCTAGGAATTTTTACTAAGAAAACTGATAAATTTTACTAGGTGACTGATAAATTTTACCAAATAACCTGGTATTTGTCTACTCGCGCATGCGCACTGCGCATTATTGTGTTTCAGGAGATTGATATTAGAGACGTGCGCGACGTTAAAATGAAAACAATACATGCATATTTTCAGTAAGTAATAATGGTGATTCAAATGACTGTCGGCATGCTAACAGCTTCCATGGCGCAGTCGGTATAGAACGTCGGACTCTCAACCCAAAGATCGTCGGATCGAATCCCGCTTTCGTAAAAGTTTTTTTCAGTTTAATATTTTTTCATCCTTACCCTGTTGAAAATATGGAAGTCGATTCCACCTCGATTTCGAGGTCGATTTAGAGGTCGATTTCGAGGTCGATTCAACCTCGATTCAACGTCGATTTACCTCGATTCGATGTCGATTTACCTCGATATCAAGGTCGATATCGAGGTAACGGAAAGGTCGTTAAGAACTTATCAACGTCGATTTACGAGTAGAATAAAGGTCGATTGCGCTGTGGAGACATCGATTTCTTGTACTATGGAAGATCGATTTTAACATAATAAACGTCGATTTCCTGGCGAAGACGTAGATTTTGCATACGATTCGAGGAAGATTGTGCCATAATCTACGTCGAATGAGCTGCGTAAACGTCGATTTGGCACATATATTAAGGTTGATTTTACTAGAAAGAACGTCAATTGCCATGCGTAGAGGTCGATTTTGCCCAAAAGGACCTAGATTCTTATTATAAACATGGATTTTACATATATTACGAGGTCGATTTAGGCAAAATGGACCTCGATTGCTATCATAGACGACGATTTCGCATGTATAGCGAGGTCGATTTTCTCGAAATAAACCTTGATTACGATCCTAGACGCCGATTCAGTCCGCATTACGCGGTCGATTTGGCCAAAACGGACCTCGATTCCTACCATAAACGTCAATTTTATATATATTTCGAGGTCGATTTCGCAACAATAGACCTCGATTCCTACCAAAAACGTCGATTTTGTATATATATTCGAGGTCGATTTAGCTAATGTGGACATCGACTGCTATCATAAACATCGATTTTGCATATATTTCAAGGTCGATTTAGCTCAAATGGACCTCGAATACTATCAAAAACGTCGATTTTGCCCATATATCGAGGTCGATTTTGCCAAAACGGACCTCGATTCTTACCATAAACATCGTATTTATGTATATTTCTAATTTCAATTCTAATAATAAATAATTATTTTCTTCTGACAATTTTATCTTACCGGTTCTATATAATAAATTAATTTGTCTATAAAAAGAAGAGTATATATACTATTATTATATATAGCAAAAGGGATTTCTTGATACAATGAAAGTGTTATTCCATTTTTTTTTACAAATACAGCAGCCTCACACGATGCAATTATCATCATGTACCCACGAAAATTAAATCTATGAAATATGGTATCATCATTCTTTACCGTTATAAAACTTTGTAATTATTATTGAAGCTCTTAGAAACTTGTGGAATCTCCCTAAAATAACACTTTTAAAAAAAGTAAAACTTTGGCGAGTATAAGTGTATTTGTAATCTCTCTCCCTCTCTGTCTCTCTCTCCCTATCTCTCTCTCCCTCCCTCTCTCGCTCCTCTCTCTCTCCCTCTTTCTCTCCATCTCTCTCTTTCTCCCCCTCTCTCCCCCAAAAGAATATCATAGTTTAAAACAAACACATGAAAGAAGTGGAATCAATTATTATTTTATATAGACAAGTACATTCTTGTGACATAGAAATATGGAATTATTTTTATAACAAAAAATCGTAAGTACTACTAAAAATAAACTCATGAAACTGGAGGAATCAATTAAGTGCAGGCAAGTCAATTATTATAATAAAGCGAATTTTTAAAATAAAATTTGTTTAATATATATTTACTATAAAAGTTTGTATAAAAAATAATTACATCTAACAAAAAATATTACAAAAATACTACCATAATAACTGTAATTGAAACACAAAAAGTTAAAAATTTTTTGCGTAAACATTTTCGAAGTATAGATCATAGAAGCCACCACCCTCTAAAATAGTTTAACCATGAGCTATTATACATCATAAATTCATGTAAGTTTTTCTTACACAAGTCAATCTACCTATTATCTGCAAATATGAATTTTAATTAAACATCTTCTTAAACTGTTAATGTAATTTTTTAAATTTTGGGAAATTTACTTTTAAAAACAGAAGATACTTGCCGGACGCATCGTTTTGTAGTATTTAGGTAATCTATCAAATATTTATTTTTATATCATTATTTTTTGGAATAAGATTTATATATTATATTTTATAAAAACTTTTCAATTATATTATATCTATCTATTATATCTACTAATTTCACAAAAATTTTATATCAATCTTTATAATTTCTATAATTATAATTTCATTATAATTTCATTGTAATATCTTCATTATACAAATTCATTATACAAATTGAATTATTATTAATTCTATAGTAAGATAATAATATTTTTTTTTACATTGCGTATGTACATCTATATATTACGTATACTTGTTCCTAACATTATATAAGGAACAAGTTTTGTGTAAGTTTTGCTCTAGTCAAATATCGAAACATACTTATTTTCTTGAACTGTTATTACCATTTTATTTTAATTATTTACATACTACATGATCAATAACTAAATACATAGAAGGTTGCGATCTCCGTCCTACGCACCTTGAACTACAAAACGATGCGTCCGGTAAGTATCTTCTGTCTTTAAAAGAAAATTTCCCAAAATTTAAAAAATTACATTAACAGTTTAAGAAGATGTTTAATTAAAATTCATATTTGCAGATAATAGGTAGATTGACTTGTGTAAGAAAAACTTACATGAATTTATGATGTATAACAGCTCATGGTTAAACTATTTTAGAGGGTGGTGGCTTCTATGGTCTATGCTTCGAAAATGTTTACGCAAAAAATTTTTAACTTATTGTGTTTCAATTACAGTTATTATGTTAGTATTTTTGTAATATTTTTAGTTAGACGTAATTATTTTTTATACAAATTTTTATAGTAAATATATATTAAACAAATTTTATTTTAAAAATTCTCTTTATTATAATAATTGACTTGCCTGCACTTAATTGATTCCACCAGTTTCATGAGTTTATTTTTAGTAGTACTTACGATTTTTTGTTATAAAAATAATTCCATATTTTTATGTCACAAGAATGTACTTGTCTATATAAAATAATAATTGATTCCACTTCTTTATGTGTTTGTTTTAAACTATGATATTCTTTTGGGGGAGAGAGGGGGAGAAAGAGAGAGATGGAGAGAAAGAGAGAGAGGAGCGAGAGAGGGAGGGAGAGAGAGACAGAGATGGAGAGAGATTACAAATACACTTATACTCGCCAAAGTTTTACTTTTTTTAAAAGTGTTATTTTAGGGAGTTATGAACAGATTTTGGATTTTTACGTGGATTTGTATCAACATACAGTGGAAA
Source organism: Torymus aiolomorphi (assembly GCA_036365515.1). Taxonomy (NCBI): domain Eukaryota; kingdom Metazoa; phylum Arthropoda; class Insecta; order Hymenoptera; family Torymidae; genus Torymus; species Torymus aiolomorphi. The sequence continues at coordinate 205,142,200 of CM070873.1, read as the reverse complement.
CTCCGCCTTGGATTCCTACGCATTATTAAATAGACTTTTTACCTATTATCTCGATTGTTAACTAGATATCCACCTAAAATTAAGTAGGAGTACGGGTCGATTTTTTATGATTACGTGGATTTTTACGTAGATTTTCGTCAAGGTCTAGTGGGATCTTAGCTTGGATTCCTACTCATTATTAAGTGGATTTTGCCTATTACTTGGATTGTTAACTAGATACCCACCTATTATTAAGTAGGATTATGAGTAGATTTTGGATTTTTACGTAGATTTTTACCAAAACACAGTGGGGACTCCGCTTGGATTCCTACCCATTATTAAGTGGATTTTGTGCATTACCTAGATTTTTAAGTAGATACCCACCTATAATTAAGTAGGATTATGAATAGATTTTTGATTTTTACGTAGATTTTCATCAAGGTCTAGTGGGATCTTCGCTTTGATTCCTATCCATTGTTAAGTGGATTTTGCCTATTACCTGGATTTTTAACTAGATATCCAGCTATAATTAAATAGGACTATAGTCGATTTTTTATGGATTTCTACCCATTACTGAATGGATTTTGCGCATTACCTGGATCTTTTTGGATATCCACCTACAATTAAGTAGGATAACAGGAAGATTTTTTTCTATTACGTAGTTTTGTACGAGGATATTCATGAAGGTGTAGTGGGGTGTTTGCGTCGACTCGTTCACATTATTAAATGGATTTGGCGTATTACCTGGATTTTTTTGGATGTCCACCGATAATTAACCCATTTCGTCCCAAATGTCCAAGATTTTTTTTGAATTTTCAGCGTTCTAACTTTTTATGTAAACGGCCCAAAAAAAATGTAAAAGCACCATTTCGGATAGTTTAAAGCCTTCTCTTTCGAATTCCGTAGCCAGAATTGGGCTACAACTTCATTAAAAAAAGTTATAACAATTTATTGCAAAAAAAAATCCGAAATTTTCAACATTTTTTTTTCAGAAATGTGAATTTTCAACATGATAAAGTTGTACCAGATCATCGCATTTACTATAAATTGTGGAGTTTTTATGTTCTGTTTAAAATCCCGTTGGATTTTTTTTTGTGAAATTCGAAATGGCGGCGTCAAGATGGCACCCGTTGAAAAGATCGAGGTGGATTTCGAGGCTTGATTTCGAGGTCGATTTCGACCTCGATCGGCCTCGATTGGCCTCGATTGGCCTCGATTCGACCTCGACTCAGCTCGATATCGATGTCGATTTCGAGGTTACCGCAGGTCGATACGAACTTATCAAGGTGGATTTCGGAGAGGCTTTCGACGTTGACGAAATCTGATCCACGTCGACCCAACGTGAGGCAAGGTTGATTTTAGCAAACATTCGAGGTCGATGGCGATTAGTCCACCTCGACCAGCCGCAAACCAAGATCGATTTATGCAGGCTTTCGAGATCGATGGCGGCTAGTCAACCTCGATCAGCCGCAAACCAAGGTCAATTTTTGCAGGCTTTCGAGATCGAAGGCGGCTAGTCCACCTCGACCAGCCGCAAAACAAGGTCGATTTTTACAGGCTATCAAGGTTGATGGCGGCTAGTCCACCTCGATCAGTCGCAAAACAAGGTTGATTTTAGCAGGCTGTAGAGGTCGATGGCGGCTAGTCCACCTCGACCAGCCGCAAAACAAGGTCGATTTTTGCAGGCTTTCGAGGTCGATTAAGCTAAATTCACCTCGACTAGACGCAAGGAGGTCGATTTTGGCAGGCTTTCGAGGTAGCTGGCGGCTAATCCACCTCGACCTGCCGCAAGACAAGGTCAATTTTTGCAGGCCTTTGAGGTAGATTATGCTAAATCCACCTCGACTAGATGCAAGGAGGTCGATTTTTGCAGGCTTTCGAGGTCGATGGCAGCTAATCCACCTCAACCAGCCGCAAAACAAGGTTGATTTTTGCAGGCCTTCGAGGTCGATTATGCTAAATTCACCTAGACTAGATGCAAGGAGGTCGATTTTGGCAGACTTTTGAGGTCGAGGGCGGCTAGTCCACCTCGATCAGCCGCAAAACAAGGTCGATTTTTGCAGGCTTTGGCGGTCGATTATGCTAAATCCACCTCGACTAGACGCAAGGAGGTCGATTTTGGCAGGCTTTCGAGGTCGATGGCGGCTAATCCACCTCGACCAGCCGCAAGACAAGGTCAATTTTTGCAGGCCTTTGAGGTAGATTATGCTAAATCCACCTCGACTAGATGCAAGGAGGTCGATTTTTGCAGGCTTTCGAGGTCGATGGCAGCTAATCCACCTCAACCAGCCGCAAAACAAGGTTGATTTTTGCAGGCCTTCGAGGTCGATTATGCTAAATTCACCTAGACTAGATGCAAGGAGGTCGATTTTGGCAGACTTTTGAGGTCGAGGGCGGCTAGTCCACCTCGATCAGCCGGAAAACAAGGTCGATTTTTGCAGGCTTTGGCGGTCGATTATGCTAAATCCACCTCGACTAGACGAAACGGGATCGATTTTTGCAGGATTTCAAGGTCGATAATGCGAAATCCACCTCGACCAGTCGAAAAATAACGTCGATTTTCGCAGGCTGTCGAGGCTGATAATGCCCAATCCACATCGACAAGTCGCAAAACAAGGTCGATTTTCGTAATCCTTTCGAGGTCGATTATGACAAATCCACCTCGACCAGCCGCAAAAGAAGGTCGATTTCAGCAGGCTTTCGAGGTCGATTATGCTAAATCCACCTCGACTAGACGCAAAGAGGTCGATTTTGGCAAGTTTTCGAGGTCGATGACGGCTAATCCACCTCGACCAGCCGCAAAACAAGGTCAATTTTTGCAGGCTTTCGAGGTCGATGGTGGCTAGTCAACCTCTACTAGCTACAAAACGAGGTTGATTCTTTTAGGGTCCCAGGATCGATGTTGGCTAATCTACCTCAATCAGCCGCAAAAGGGGATCAATTTTGGCATGCTTTTGAGGTCGATGAGGGTTAATGCAAGTCGACGGACGCGAAACAAGGTCACTTTTTCCTTAGGCATTCGAGGTCGATTATCTACCTCGACTACATCCGAAACTGGTAGATTTCTGGAAGTTGTTAATATTAATATTATGTGTGTGTGTGTGTGTGTGTGTGTGTGCGTGTGTGCGTGTGTGCGTGTGTGTGTGTGTGTGTGTGTGTGTGTGTGTGTGTGTGTGTGTGTGTGTGTGTGTGTGTGTGTGTGTGTGTGTGTGTGTGTGTGTGTGTGTGTGTGTGTGTGTGTGTGTGTGTGTGTGTGTGTGTGTGTGTGTTGAACCAATGATAGTAGGATAGTTTTGCAAAAAGAACTGGAAAGCTTGAAGTAAAAACTTCAATTTTCATTTTTTGCAGTTTTCTAACGCTGTTTTTTAACGATTCAATGACGCTCTTTTAATGAAAACTATAGGTACTTCTAAAAATAAATTTAAACGGAGAAATAATGACTTTCCGACAAAATTTCGCTAGAAAAAATATGTAGGTGGGCGCCTACATTACGTATAAATTTTTTCAGATTTAAAAAATTTCTAACAAAAGTTTTGCGAAAAATCATTATTTCTCCATTTAAGTTCTTCGTTTTCATTAAAGAAGCGTCGTTGAATCGTTGAAAAAGACCGTTAAAAAATTTTGCAAAAAATGAAAATTGAAACTTTTACTACAAGCTTTCTGGTTCTTTTTGCAAAACTATCCTACGATCATTGGTTCAAAAACTACGTTGATTTAAAGTTGAGAACAAAATTGTAGATTTCTATTTTTTTTAATTCTTTAATGGCACATAAAAAATTCGAAAAAAAGATTTATCCTTAGATGGGTCTTAAAGCTATTGGTTCAAGCTTTCCAATGAGTCCCCGATGGTTTTTGTAGCCCAATAGACAGCGAAGAGGTTAAACTTTTTCGATCACCTAAAATGTCGTCTGGATGCACAAACGCAAATGACCGGGAGCGTAGCTCACTTCTGCTTGCTTACGCTAACTTTTAACCTTTAGAGGATCGGAAGCCACTATAGGGTACTTGTCCCGATTTGTGTGCCCGTCCCTATTTGTGTGATATTATTTAAACGCGATATACAAATAAACAGATGCGAAAATAGCATTGAAATAATTTTTTTCCAAATATTAGACTATGTAGTTTTTACAAGATTTATGTGTCAAACTTTTTTAGTCAGTAATAAGACTGCAATAATGCTTTAAAAAGTACAACATGTAATTTGGAAAGATTCATTACTTTTTCTTACTCGAAGGTGATAAGAAACGACAATCTTCATTGTAAGAAAAAAATAATGTATAATAATAATTTGAAAAATAAAAAGGGCGCATCATATTATAAAACAACTTTAACTTACACAATACACATTTATAAAAAGATTTAAAGATATTTTTCATATTTTAAATGACTTTGTCCACTAATACAGCACAAAATCAGCATTTATACATATTTTTATGTGCCTATAGAGCGTAAACATAACCTTTGTTAGGTTATACGTCGCTCATATGTGGTTGTCCAAACTACGTGTTTGCGTCCAAAAATCTTTCACCACGTTATAGAAAAGTGTGTTATAAACTAATTTTTTATTAAATTATACTTTTACTGGCAATAGATTTTCGAAATGAATGCAAAATTAACGTCAAAAAGAAGAAAATTGCACAAAGAAAAGCCAATGCAAAATATATCGATCAATTTTCAAATGCAGTATCGGTAATTTAATATTTTGGTAATAAATACATGCAACGCTGATGTATTACCATAATTTGTATATTTATAGGTTTAATTATATTGAAAATGATATTTCTTATAATGATAAAGCACACTAATCGGGGCGGGGGGGGAGGGGGGGAGGCAGACGTGTACAAGCACATTAATCGGGGATACACAATTGCGTTCATCGCCGTCTGCTAGGGCACACAAATATAGGCAAAAATTATTTTTTTTACTTTTAATATAATTTTAGTAGGGATATTTTTTAGAGAAAACAATTTCTGTATTTAGATTAAAAGTTAAACTATCAACATATATTGATTGCACATTCGTGCATGGCTAAATGAATTCAGTAAATCACGACAAACCGGGAAGCTTCCTTAAACCCACACTAATCGGGACAATTAATAGGATATTTTTTTATGCATTTTCTAAGAACGATCACGTACCCCAAATACCGGTCCTCTAAAGGTTAATAGTTATAAATAACATTTATAATTTACTTTTTACTATCAAAATTTTTTATAAAAAAATAATATACAAAATTTCCACTCCGATTGAGCGACACTACTTCAAAAAGAAATAAAATCAAATTAAATCTACATTAAAATCAAGCACACACTCCTAATTATAAGAAATAAAAAAGATCAAAAATAAATAAATACATAAATCAATCAAACAAAATTTTAAAGCGTTTGAAAAGAAAAACACTCCAAGGAAGAGCAAGCAAAGTTAAAAAAATCAAAGTACAGAAAAAAAACGAGGCAAGTAAAAGATAAAACCATAGCAATGCGATTATACGTGCTCAACGCCAATAGTTAAATGTGAGCAAGTATAATTAAGGGCGAAAATGGCAAGCAACATTCTATAAATTTTTTTAAATAAGTTTTGTGTTGCAAGGTATCTCAACGTTGTATACATTTGTTTACTTAAGGCGATGTGCAGTCCAAAATTAATCTAAATTCATTATTTATTAAACTGATATTAAACCTTTATTTGAAAAAATACATCAATTAAGCCCTCCGTACATACAAGTAATATATTCAGAAATTTTTCGAGAATGATTCTATTTGTATTTTCATGAAATATCCTTGTTCTAAAATCAGATAAAATGATAAAAATGTAGATTCCTACTTATCAACAACAGCGGTTTTTATTTAATTAAACAATTTTTTAATATTTTAATATTTTTATCAAAATTTTAATACACTCTCATGATAAAATTACCAATCGATGCCTATAAAAGAAGCTGATATTTTTTATATTTTTGTATAAAAATTTTATAAAACTTTATAATACCAAAATTTTATATAAACTGTATAAAATTTTCATAAAAATTTTATAAACATTTTACAAATTATCCCGCAGAATTGATTACAAATAATTTGCGATTTTTTTTGTCGAAAAGGATTAACTTTGCAAAAAAATGTTGTACAACAAAAAGTGCTTTAAATTAGTCAAAGAACATGTGGAAATTTTTTCAGAATTTTTTTAGATCATTTTTGAATTTTTGAAAAATGGCTAATTCCGAAAAATCCAAAAATTATGCCAAAAATTCTGAAAAAATTTCCACGTGTTCTTTGAATAATTCTAAATACTTTTTAATCTATAAAATTTTGTTTGCAAAGTTAATCCTTTTCAAGGAAAAAAATTGCAAAGTATTGTATGAGATTTTCGCTGAAAAATGACCATTCCCGTGGCCGCTATTTTTAAATTCGATTTCAGACCTATGTTACTTCAAAGTATAGGTAATTTCTTCACAACTTTCACTGGTTAGACTCACGAATCAATTCTGTTTCGGTACGAAAATTTCGATCAAATAAAATTTTTTTTCGAGAAAACCGTGTTTTTTTGGCTAAAATGGATTATAATTTATTAAATATTAATGGTATTGCAATTTTGAGGACGGATTCTGAAAGTACATAAAATTTTACGTCAGAAATCATATTTATCAAGTTTTTTAAACACTTGAAACATAAAAAGTTATCGTATCGAAAATCAGACGAAAATTTGGGAGTTCCGGGCCGAAACGGGTTAATAAAATTTCTTTCTTACAAAAAGTGAATAATTAATAAACTTTTAGAAACTATTAATAACTATTATTATTAAATGAAAAAAGTTTCTAACAGATAATAACTTTTTATCGATTGATTTTATGGTTATGCCCAGCGGCACAAAAAAATAAATAAAAGTTTATTACTGTTATAAACTTTAGCTCTTTATAACAGAAAAACTGCTGCTAACTGCTTTAGCAGAATGCTTTCTCAAAGAGAATTGATAAATTACATCAAATAACTTTTTTAAATGTACATTTTAATATAAAATTTCATTCTTGCTGCATATCTGATTTTCCATAAATACAATTATTCAAAATGATCAAGAAAATTATATTTAAAATAGTTATGTAGTAATTATTAAATTGCAAAATAAAAAGTTTAAGGTATTATCACATGCTATTTATTGAATTTATAAATTAATTGCACTTCTTTGAAATTTCTTCGGCGTTTTCTTCGAAAACCTGCTAATTCGGTGTTTGCTTCAAAATCCCGCCAACTCAGCGAAGACTTCGAAAATCCCCCAACTCATAGAGTGGTTTCAAAAACCATATAACTCAGCGAAGGTTTTAAATATCCTCTAACTCAGGCGTTTTTTTTTCTTCAATTTTGTAGTGGTAGCTCTAGGATGTTAAAGTACAATTTCTGTATAACCGATGAAAAAAATTATTTACGATTTTTCCATATTTTTCTTTATTTTTTTCACCGACTTAATATTATCCGTTTCGACGGGCAAAAATATGGATTGATAGGTAATTTCAAGACTTTTAAGAAAATGTGACTATTTCCAAAGGATATCCAAACCTAACGTCGTAAAAAAATATTTTCGATTCTTCCATATTTTTCTTTATTTTTTGTAACCGACTTAATCTTATCCGATCGGGTCGACAAAAATATGTGTAGGTAGGAAATGTCAAGACCTTTCGGAAAATTGAACCACTTCCGACCGATATCCAAACCCCAAAGGAAAAAAATTATTTTCGATTTTTCCATATTTTTCTTTATTTTTTTAACCGACTTAATATTATCCGATTGGGCCAACAAAAATATGGATCGATATGGATTTTAAGGCCTTTCAGAAAATGGGCCTACTTACGCCCGATATCCAAACCCAGCGACGAAAAAAATTATTTTCGATTCTTCCATATTTTTCTTTATTTTTTTTAATCGACTTAATAATATCCGATCGGGCCGAAAAAAATATGGGTATATAGGAAATTTTAAGACCTTTCAGAAAAGGAGTCTACTTTCGACCGATATCCAAACCCGGCGAAGAAATAAAATTATTTCGATTTTTCCATATTTTCCTTTATTTTTTTTAATCGACTTAATAATATCCGATCGGGCCGAGAACAATATGGGTAGATAGGAAATTTCAAAACCTTGCAGAAAATGGGCCTACTTCCCACCGATATCCAAGCTAAGATCCCACTAGACCTTGACGAAAATCTACGTAAAAATCCACGTAATCATAAAAAATCGACCCGTACTCCTACTTAATTTTAGGTGGATATCTAGTTAACAATCGAGATAATAGGTAAAAAGTCTATTTAATAATGCGTAGGAATCCAAGGCGGAGTTTCCACTGTATGTTGATACAAATCCACGTAAAAATCCAAAATCTATTCATAATCCTACTTAATTATAGGTGGGTATCTACTTAAAAATCTAGGTAATGCATAAAATCCACTTAATAATGGGTAGGAATCCAAGCGGAGTCCCCACTGTGTTTTGGTAAAAATCTACGTAATAATCCACATTATGGATAGGAATCTACTTGTAACTCCACATAAATCCAGATGGATATCTTGCTAAAAATCCAGTTATTATCTTAAATCCATCCAAAAGTAGGTAGGAATCCACTTAAAATCTATTTGAAAATAAACTGGATGGCGACATGGATCGAAGTAGGAATCTAGCTTCTACTGAAATCTATGTCGAATCCACTTGGATCCAGCTGGATTTCTCAGCTAGGAAATCCGGCTGGGTTTCCTAGCTGGATATTTTTGACCGGGATAGCACTCGAGGCCCAATTCGGTTAATCCAACCTCAATATGCGGGCAAACACGACGTGTAGGGTTAATCTACATTGATTTTAGGAAAATCAACTACGAAATATATACAAAATCGACGGTTATAGTAGGAATCGAGGTCAATTGTTGCGAAATTAACCTCAAAATGCAGGCAAACCTATGTCTAGGATCGCAATCAAGATTTATTTTCAGAAAATCGACATCGAAATGTAAGCTAAATTGACGTTTATGGTAGCAATCATCCATTACGAGGTCCATTTGGCTAAATCGACCTCGTAATGTAGCCTGAATCGACGTCTCTGATCGCAATCAAGATTTGTTTTATGAAAATCGACCTTGAAATATATGCAAAATCTACTGTGATAGCAATCGAGGTCCTTTTCGTCAAAATCGACCTCGACATATATACAAAATTGACGTTTAAGTTGGAATCGAGGTCCCTTATAGCTGAATCGACCTCGAAATGCGGGCAAAATCGACGTCTAGGATAACAATCAATTTTTGGGAAAATCGACCTTGTAATATATGCAAAATCGACGTCCGGGATAGCAATCGAGGTCCATGTTCCAAAAATCGACCTCGACATATATACAAAATTGACGTTTATGCTAGGAATCGAGTTCCGTTTTGGCTAAATCGACCTCTAAATGCGGATTGAATCGACGTCTAGAATCGCCATCAACGTTTATTTCGGGAAAATCTACTTCGCTAGATATGTGAAATCGTCGTCTATAATAGCAATCGAAGTCCATTTTGCCTAAATCGCCCTCGTAATATATATATAAAATCGATGTTTATGGTAAGAAGCGAGGTCCATTTTGGCAAAATCAACCTCGTAGTGCGGGAAAAATCGACGTGTAGGATCGCAATCAAAGTTTATTTTCAGAAAATTGACCTCGAAGTATATGCAAAATCGATGTTTATGGTAGGAATCGATGTCCATTTTCAGAAAATCGACTTCATAATATATGTAAAATCCACGTCCTTGATAGCAATCGAGCTCCATTTTGCCAAAATCAAGCTCGATATATATACAACATCGACATTTATGGTAGGAATCGAAGTCCGTTTTGGCCAAATCGACCTCGTAATGCCGACTGAATCGATGCCTAGATCCGCAATCAAGGTTTATTTTCAGCAAATCGACTTTCAAATATACGCAAAATCGACGTTAATGGTATCAATCAAGGTCAATTTGGCAAATCGATCTCGTAATGTAGGCTGTATCGACGTCTAGGATCGCCATCAAGGTTTATTATATAAAAATTGACCTCGTAATATATGCAAAATCGTCGTCTGTGATAGCAATCGAGGTCCATTTTCCCAAAATCGACCTCAAAAACTATACAAAATCGACGTTTATGCTAGAAATTGAGGTCCATTTAGGCTAAATTAACCTCGAAATGCGGGCTGAATCGACGTCTAGGTCCGTAGTGAAGGTTTATTTTCAGAATATCGTCCTCGAAATATATGCATAATCTACTTTTATGGTCGCAATCAAGGTCCATTGGGCTAAATCGACCTCGTAGTATGTGCAAATCCACGTCTATGTTAGTAATTGAGGTCCATTTTGCCTTAATCGGCTTCGAAATATATACAAAATCGACGTTTATGGTAGGAATCGCGGTCCATTTTCGATAAATCTACCTCGAAATATATACAAAATCGTCATTTTTGATAGCATTGGAGGTCGATTTAAGCTAAATCGACATCGAAATCCGGGCAAAATCGACGTGAAGGATCGCAATCAAGGTTTATTTTCAGAAAATCAACCTCGAAATATATATAAAATCGATGTTTATGGTAAGAATCGAGGTCCGTTTTGGCAAAATTGACCTCAATATACGGGCAAAATCGGCGTCGAGGATCATAATCATGGTTTATTTTGGGAAAATCGACGACTATAGTAAAAAAGTAGATCCATTTTAGTCAAATCGATATTGTTATGTGAGCAAAATAGACGTCAAGGATCGCAATCAACGTATATTTTCAGAAAATCTACCTCGAAATATATACAAAATCGTCATTTTTGATAGCATTGGAGGTCGATTTGAGCTAAATCGACATCGAAATCCGGGCAAAATCGACGTGAAGGATCGCAATCAAGGTTTATATTCAGAAAATTGACCTCCAAATATATGCAAAATCTAGGTTTTTGATAGCAATTAAGATTCATTTGCCTAAATCGATCTAGTAATGTGGGCTGTGTCGACGTCTAGGATCGCAATCAAGGTTTGTTTTACGAAAATTGACCTCGAAATACGAAAAATCGACGTCTATGATAGCAACCGAGGTCTATTTTACCAAAATCGACCTAAAAAAAATACAAAATCGACGTTTATGGTAGAAATTGAGGTCCATTTCGGCTAAATCAACCTCAAAATGCGTGCTGAATCGACGTCTAGGTCCGCAATCAAGGTTTATTTTCAGAATATCGACGTCGAAATATATGCATAGTCGAGGTTTATGGTAGCAATGAAGGCCCATTGGGCTAAATCGACCTCGTAATGCAGGTAAAATCGATGTCTAGGATCACAATCAAGGTTTATTTTCGGCAAATCGACCTCGATATACATGCGAAATCTAAGTCTATATTAGTAATCGAGGTGCATTTTCCCAGAATCGACCTCGAAATATATACAAAATCGACGTTTGTGGTAGAAATTGAGATCCACTTAGGCTAAATCAACCTCGCAATGCGGGCTGAATCGATGTCTAGGTCCGCAATGAAGATTTATTTTCAGAATATCGTCCTCGAAATATATGCATAATCTACGTTTATGGTAGCAATCAAGGTCCATTGGGCTAAATCAACCTCGTAATATGTGCAAATCCACGTCTATGTTAGTAATCGAGGTCCATTTTGCCTAAATCGACTCCCACATATATACAAAAGCGACGTTTTTGATAGCATTCGAGGTCGATTTGAACTAAATCGACATCGAAATCCGGGCAAAATCGACGTTTAGGATCGCAATCAAGGTTTATTTTCATAAAATCGATCTCGAAATATCCATAAATACGATGTTTATGGTAAGAATCGAGGTCCGTTTTGGCAAAATCGACCTCGATATATGGGCAAAATCGACGGTTTTGATAGTATTCGATGTCCATATTAGCTAAATCGACCTCGAACATATATACAAAATCGACGTTTTTGGTAGGAATCGAGGTCTATTGTTGCGAAATCGACCTCGAAATATATATAAAATCGACGTTTATGGTGGGAATCGAGGTCCGTTTTGGCCAAATCGACCGCGAAATGCGGACTGAATCGGCGTCTAGGATCGTAATCAAGGTTTATTTTGAGAAAATCGACCTCGCTATACATGCGAAATCGTCGTCTATGATAGCAATCGAGGTCCATTTTGCCTAAATCGACCTCGTAATATATGTAAAATCTATGTTTATAATAAGAATCTAGGTCCTTTTGGGCAAAATCGACCTCTACGCATGGCAATTGACGTTCTTTCTAGTAAAATCGACCTTAATATATGTGCCGAATCGACGTTTACGCAGCTCATTCGACGTAGATTATGGCACAATCTTCCTCGAATCGCGTGCAAAATCTACGTCTTCGCCAGGAAATCGACGTTTATTATGTTAAAATCGACCTCCCATAGTACAAGAAATCGATGTCTCCACAGCGCAATCGACCTTTATTCTACTCGTAAATCGACGTTGATAAGTTCTTAACGACCTTTCCGTTACCTCGATATCGACCTTGATATCGAGGTAAATCGACATCGAATCGAGGTAAATCGACGTTGAATCGAGGTTGAATCGACCTCGAAATCGACCTCTAAATCGACCTCGAAATCGAGGTGGAATCGACCTCCATATTTTCAACAGGGTTGTTTCTGTTTCTATTTTTATATTAAAATACTCTATATCTATCAATATGGATAAAAAAATTAATTTTTTTAATTTAAAGAAAATTTTACCAAGGCACTTTCGTAAAAAGTTTGAAATTGTCAGTCTGTCCATTCATTACCATAGAAACTGGTAATTTTGTCTCGAATATTTGTAATTTTCACTACAAAATTTCTCTCCGTGTACACTGAGAGAAATATTGTAGTAAAATTTATTATAAACATAAGAAAAATTACTATATTTTGTAGGAACGGAGGGACAAATCGAAATTATAACAATTTTTGCTATGCAACATAGTAATTTTTATGAATGACCTTAAATTTCAAAAAATTAAATTTTTTCTCGTTCTTCCTATTTTCAGAACTATTTTCAGACTCTAATCATACAATATTTAATGCGAAAATAAATTAAAATGAGAAATAAAAATATTTTTTTTACGAGCGTTGGGATCGAACCTGCACCTTCACCGCGGCAATCGGACGCACTATAGCCACTTACCCAAATAGGATTCTTGAGTGTAAAATTTTGGAACTTGTACATGTCAAACCATCGATTTCAAGAAAATTTCAGATAATATTAAATAATGACAATAAATAACTTTGATAACACAAAGAAACTTATCATTAATGTGCATAATATAAAAATAAAATAATGGAAGTAAGGTTTTGAATATTTTGTAAACTTAAAAGCAAGACAAAGTGAAATTCCCGTAGAAACATAACCTCAATCAGACACGTGGGCGCCTTGATCTGCGCAGAAAGTACTAATGTTGTAGCAATTTTTACTATGTTGGATAGCAAACTTTCTTATGGCCTGTAGCAATTTTTGAATGTGGCACTTTTTACTATATTTATAGTAATTTTTAATACGCTACAAAATAAAATTTATATTCTATTCTAATAAAAATTAAAAGCATATATTTTAAATTTTATTATATCACAGTTTTTGCTATGTGTATAGCAATTTTTCTTTTATTTCTTAATACTTTCTAATCAACAACTGTCATAAAAATTACAAGAAATTTTGTAATTATTCATACAATTATAATAAAAATGCAGCATAAAGTGTATTTGTCTCACCCTTCATAGGAAGGGAATACTTTATAGTAATTTTTATTACAGTTATAATAAAATTTACTACAACATTTTTCTCAGTGTACGAATCAAAATCTATAAAAAGCGATGGTTCCTTTATGCAATTGCGTCAGCAGGTATACTGGGGGAGACAGAAGCGAAAAATTTTCCAGCGCCTAGGCCAGGGAGGTTGTTCTTAAATGATATACGATAAAATGTTTATCACCGCGTAATACAGATATGTTTTTAGGACGAATAGTACCATTTAGGACAAAATTTTGATTTGATGTGACAGATACTGTGGTAAAACGATGATGTCGCATCGCAACGCATATCGCTATAAGGGTAATTTTATATTACGCCATAGCGATAAGTTTTGTTTGTTTGTACACTTTGAATGTGGAAACGTTGTGCAATAAAAAATTCTTCGCTATGGGGCAATAGAAAATTACCCTTAGCGATATGCATTACCATGAAACATAATCGTTTCTCCACAGTATACTCTCTAAAGTTGAATTAGTGAAAATGCTCCTCCCATTAAATTAATAGAAGAAACTACTAATATATTAGTGAATATTCACTATTTCGTTAGTAGTTTTTTAACCCATTAAATTAGTAGAAAAAACTACTAATTTATTTGTGAATATTCACTATTTCATTAGTAGTTTTTTTAAAGACTACTAATGAAATAGTAAATATTCACTAATACATTACTATTTTTTTCTACTAATTTAATGGGTGGAGCAATTTTCACTAATTCAACTTTAGAGAATATGCTGTGGTAAAACGATTATGTTGCATCGCAACGCATATCGCTAAGGGTAATTTTGTATTGCCCTATAGCGAAGAATTTTTTATTGCATAACGTTTCGATATACAAAGTGTAAAAACAAACAAAACTTATCGCTATGTCGTGATATAAAATTACCCTTAGCGATATGCGTTGTGATGCAACATAATCGTTTTACCACAGTATATGTCACATCAAATCAAAATTTTGTCCTAAATGGTACTATTCGTCCTAAAAACGTACCTGTATTACGCGGTGATAAACATTTTATCGTATATCATTTAAGAACAACCCCCCAGCTAGAATCGCTAGAAAGTGAAAAACAACTCGCGAGCGGCGCAGAGACACGCAGTCCACGCGCACGCTCATATGACTACATTGCCGCCGAGACGCGCCGCCGCACACTGGGGCCCAAAGGTTCAAAACCACCTAGAGGTCATAATTCTCAACCGAATTTGAAAATTCAAAAACAGGAACTTTTGTGACAAAATACCAAAGACCGCTACGAAGCCTAATTTTGAAAATATGAACCTATAAACCTAATTTATAACCTATAACCCCAAAATTTACACTTGTGATTCCCAAAAATGCTATAAAACTTCAATTTATAAGTCCTTGACACATGCTCTCTTAACCTTGATTCATAAAATTGGTCTACAGATTAAGTCTTGGGCCATTCTGTCAGAAATAGTGTATATTTTTAGGATATACATTGTATGTGATTTAAATAACATTTTTCTCTTTTTTATAGCTGATTTTGGCCTCAGAAGCCACTAGGTGTAAGACCCCCTTAAGACTTATGAGGTTAGGGCTTATAGGTTTAGAGTTTATGAGTGCATGGCTTACTGGATCAAAGGTCAAGAGTTCACGAGTAAAGGGCTTACAAATTAAAGGTTTATCGTATTTTTGGGATTTGCAGGTCAAAAATTGAATTGATTGGTTGATGTGATAGGACTCCTTAGATTTATAGGTTAATACTATACTGCAAGATAACACCTACCGCATGTCTTACGGAGATCTCAACTATCTAGGCTGTAATAAAGCACTACTGTATTTCGACAGAGGCATTCGAGGTAAACAAACATTTACAAACTCAATGTATACTCTAGAACAGCACCCGAAATACAACGATCTCATAGTAGTAGACGACATTGTTTTTACATCAACATGTAAATGTGACTCAGCCAACCAACACAGATTGATGTTCCCACACTACAGAGTTACCTGTGCAGTGGGACTCACCTGCCCAACAAGACTAAACAGCTACGAAAGAATCATCTTTGCAAGAGACAGAAACGCATCCACGGAATCATTTACAACAGCAAGACAAATGTTGGTTAGATATTGGTGATAGAAGAAAAGTCATGGATAATGTGTGGTTGTCGACTTGACTCCGTAGCTGCTAGCTACGGGGATACAAGATCGACAAACAATCAGGGACAATATTTCAATTTAGTTTTAAGTTAGTTTAAGACACCAGACCAGCATACAGGAAATACTTCCTCTGCTGGGTTACGCATGTAATGTAAAAATGTATATTGATATTATTGTAATACCTATGTACTTACTCTGGTTTAATAAATAAATAAATAAATAAATAAATTTTTTGGAAAATCAGGCTTCGTAGGGCTCTTCGCTATTTGATAACGAATGTTCCTAAGCAAAAATTTTGAGATTCCATTGAGAATTGCGACCTCTAGGTGGTTTTGAACCAAAAAATCCGTATGGCCCCAGTGTGCGCCGCTGCCGCAGTCGCGCGGCCGCAGGCTCCGCCTCCCTTCCCTTCCGGCCGCTTGCTGTTTGTTACTTCTGCGTGCTTTTCTCAGGTTTAATTTTATCAAATGCAAAAAAGTGATAGGTTATCCTTATGTAAAATTTCACGCTCTACAACTTCTGTTTGGGACTTTTTTCGATATCTCTTGTCGTTCGCGAGTTATAAGCGAAAAACGGTTTTCGGGGGTGGTTTTCTCGCCAAATTAGAGGTAACGCCGGCGTTTCTGGAAGCTGTATTTTTGACCATCGTTTTTAGACGATGTGTTTTACCAAATATCCAAATGCAGCCATTCACCAGAGAAAGTCGATTTCAGACCTTCGTTTACTGGCCTATAATAAAGGTCCCGTTGCTACAGCCTCTTTCATACTAATTGCTTAAATTATTAGTTCAAGTTTATCAAAATGTATTTTTCGATTGTAGCGCGAATCAGAAAAAACGTTAAGTAAATAGTGTTTGAATCGTTTATTTCTTTCAATATACAAATATGTATCCGTATAATACTCAGCTATGAGACGTTTTCTGCTCCAGTAAAGCGCTTTTAGCTAACACAATACAAGATAATCTGAACGCATTTACTTAAATTATCATATTTTAAAAAATCACTGCCAATTCATTGGCCCGTGGCTTCCTCAAACTTAATTTGCTTATTCCTTTAATGAATTTTTAATAACAAAATTTATAATTTTTGCAACAATATATGACATAATTATAATTAAATTCATTTATGAAGATTGAAAAGTATTAATTTTTAAATAATGTATAAAATATGAATTAAATAATAGGTCTGATTTTTTTTTTAAATTATGTGTGAAAAATAAATAAAATAATTGATTGTAATATTATCGTCAAAACTTTTTAAAATTCCTAAATAACCTTTACTTCAAATTATATTTTCTTTGTGAAATTTCACACATAGTGCACGTGTCTCTAGTAGTATGCTGTCCGTATTTGTGTGCTCTTTCTGCAATTTCCGATCTAAGAAAAAGGTTCTAACATTAAAAATAATAAATGGCTATTACAAAACAAAAGCAGGTATACAACATGCGCGCATCGGCGCAAAGCGCATAGGGCATGTCATTTCCATTTTCTAGTATACATGAATACGTTCCCGAATAATTACGATTTTAAAAGAGGGCTAAAATAGTTTTAACCTCAAATATCTCTGAAATTCATAAACGAATTCTTTTACCCTAAGAATTCTTCTAATAAATAATATACAAACTCTACATCTCCACCAAATTTCAAAGAAATTAAAACAATTTTAATGTAGTTATATTGTGCGACAGCAAAGAAAGTCATTTTCAAAAATACTAAAATTTTAAATATCAAACATCTCAAAAAATAACTATATAATCTGGATGAAATTTTACACAGGTATTACCTATATCGCACACAAAATAGACTATAAATTTCAAGCTGATACATGAAGTCGTCATTCAGAAATTACGATTTTGAAAAAAATAGTAAAAGAATTTTAAACTTAAATATCTCTAAAAATCATGACACAATTCTTTTATCTAAAGGACTTATACGATAATATACCTATACTCTACATTTCCACAAAATTTCAACATGATTAAACCAATTTTTGTTTTCTCTAGTTACAATGCGACAAAGAAAATAACTTTGTAAAATACGAAAATTTTCAAAATCAAATATCTCAAAAAGTAATCGTACAATCTTGATGAAAATTCGCATACATATTATCTATATCACATACAAAATTGTCTATAAAATTGGAGCTGATACATGGAGCCGTTCTCGAGAAATTACGATTTGAAAAAACCGAGAGCTATCCAAAACCTATCTCTACAAGAAATTTCAAAGCGATTAAGTCAATTTTACTCCCGTAATCGTTGGACATACAAAACTCATTTTTTCACATTTAAATTTTTTTCCTCAAAAACTAGTCGACAAAATGAATTCAAATTTTTACAAATTATGGCTATTTATATTCTGCATTATCATGATTTTTCTCAAGAAAATTGACCGTTTAGTTTAGGAGTTATAGGCTTTTTAAAAAAAAAACACGTTTTTGTTAATAACAAAAGAACCGTGATAGCAAGACAATTTTTTTTTTTTTAGAAAATATAGGTATTTTAATGCTCTTTCGAATGCTATCCATTCGATTCAAATGTCTCGATCTTATCATTAAAAAAAAGCAAAAATCAATTTCGAGAAATAAAACAAAAACGCATCGGCGAATCAAAAAACGAGTTTTTGACCCGTCATCACACAAAGAAAGCAAAAAAAATGAGACCTGTCCGGTCAAAATCTATCGAGTAGAAGCTGAGATCCAGGCGTACACATACACACACACACACACATACACACGCACGCACGCACACACACACACATATATCCATACAGACATTTTTCAAAAATCGTGTATTTTGATTCCTAATACCACGAAAAACAATTATAACATGTTTTTACAATAACTCAAAAAATTACTATCACAAAGCTTCCTCTAGGAGGAAGCAAAAGTATGTAACTTTTTTATATTTATATTTCATATATAAATTTTAATTTCGTGTACGGTTAGATGCGCAAAATTAAATTACGTGTGTTTTTTATGTCTAAAGTAAGGGCCCAAAACTCGATTTTCTATTCCTATTTGACGTGCGCAAGGGATATGTTTCTCGTATTTTTAGCTTGCAGTGTGCACAGTTTTTACTTTGTACAAAGTAAGCACTTTGTACTCGACAAACTAAAAATACGAAAAACGTACCTTTGCGCATACGTTTTGAACAATAGTACATGATATCCGTGAGCTGCATAGGTGTAGCCGCACTCGCTTTTTTGTCGCCCGAGCTTCTCTAGACTATGTTCGTGCGGGAATCACTCACTTTGCGCACTTGTATCGTAATTTATTATTCAATCGCGTGGGGCCCCTTGGAAGTTGGGGCCCGGGGCTATAGCCCCTGCTAGCCCCTCCTTTAATCCACCCCTGTCTCAGGAGTCAAAAAGTATGCATATAGAAAACCGATCAAAACTCGATGATACTGCCGTTCTCAGCTCTCTCTCTCTCCCCTCCCCCCTCTCTCCCTCCCACCCCCTCTCTCTCTCTCTTTAGCACTCGCCCGGTTCCTTTCTCCTTATCATGCGTACGTATACGCGTGCGGCTATGTACGGCTTGTGCGGGAGCGAGAACGTTGTAGGTATTCGCGCGGATACATATATTATCGTCGCAGTGGCAACGACACGGCACGCACACTTTAGCCGCTTGTCGCCTTCGGTCCCGCCACCTCTCCAGCTCCCTCTGAATCCTTCTCCTTTGATATTTCTGTGCCTTCCACTCGACGTCTCGGCGACGCTCATTGCTCCTTAGTTAATCGGTGTACATGTTGCTCGCCGGACCTGCGTTCTCCTGTACACTCCGATCTCTTCGTGCTATACAGTCTGATACAGTGCAGTACGACTAGATTCAATCTGTATCCAGAATTAGTGCTCCGCTGAAAAAAACCGCAAATAAAAATGTGCTACGTATTGTGAACAATGAATGTAAGTACTAGACTCAGCTATGGCAATCATTCTAAGACAAAGCGTGAGCGTCGATTATACGAGAGAGTAAGCGAAAGAGAAAGTGTCTTCTTACGTTGAGAGACTTTAATAAGCGCATAGGTGATCGTTCGCTTAGAGTCATGGAGGTACAGAAGAGATTTGAATAGCAAACGACCTATGCGTTGTCATTGAAGCGAGCGTGCCACGCGATATTTTTTTTTTCGCCGAATCTTTGCACGAACTCGCTGTCTTACTGCCGCGCCTATTTTTAGATGCGACATAGGCCCCGCGGCTCTCGACTAGCTTCGGTCCGAAATCGTGCCCACCCAACATTCCATTTCCCGTTTAACGTTGAAAAATATCAAAGCGTCAATTTATACTGGCTTTTTATCGTTTGCCAACGAGAGCCTTTCAAAAATGTTTCCTAGTTATAGAGAAGAGAATGTGTACAACCTCTACGAAGCATTTAACACACTGCCATCTACACATACATTCCTTTCCTGCTTCTTTTTTCATCCTCATTGTATGGATTTTCTTTCACAACCTACATCGCATGAAATTAATCAAGCTTCCATGAACTTTTCCTTAACATACAATTATTAATAATTATGCTATTGTATTAAAATATTTATCATTGTGACTGAAAAACTAGCTTTTGAAGCACTCATAATAAAGGTGCACAAGAATATTCACAAGTGATAAAAAGAAACTTATCGGACAATTAAAAATACGTTCTTCAAAAAGTAATTGAGAAGAACTATATGTGATTCATACGTGACAATAAAATCTTAGCTTCACCTTTTATTTTATTTGTATTTTTATTAATTTTCAACTGACAGAATTCTTAGTTATTAATTTTATACCTATAACACAGTATTCTTTTAATCATAGGTAATTCATGGAATCATTTTAAAAACTTATTGAAGATCTCAGGTAACCTACTCGTACGATGTCGTTCAAAACTTTAATCAAATGATAATTGTAAATATATCTGCATAAAAAATCTAGTTTAGATGGATGCCTTGAATGGATACATGATTGTTCAATTGAATTTATACAGTCAAGACGTTATATAATCAAAATGTTATTCATTACTGTATATCAAAGTGTACATTATCAACTCTACTTATTCTTATAAACACGAAATCCTTAATTATACATACACAAAGCTTTTATTTCAGTGTTGCGCAAAGGTGATACGTAAATGGACAGAAGAAGAACAAAGGAAAATAGAAGAAAGTAGATCAAACAGAAAAGAAAGGATTATTGTGGGGTATCATGATTTAGCCTCTCCTAGGCTTTGTCTGTTAGTAGAAAATTGAGACATAGCCTAGAATAGGTTAGGTCGGGGCTCGTTTGCAACAATGGATCTCATTATCGGCGTAATGAAGGAAATGTTCTGACAGTCAAGCTCAAGGCCGCCTCTTCAATGAATATTCACACACCATTCGACTTACCGACGGACCTCTTTATTTGAGTTTCTATTCGTTAACTTAGCACTCTATACGTATTACGCGAATTCTTGAAAACGTAATTTTAGTTAACATTTAGGAGGAAAAATTACCAGTTTTAGTAGATCTTATGCTCAAGGACTGTCTACAAAATAAAAATGATATTCTATTATCATCCCGCGTGAAAATATTATATGAGATCTCATATGATATCGTAATTGAAACTAACAATGATCTCACATGAGATCTCAAATAGTTCTCATATGAGATCGTTATACGAATTTCAGGCATATGAGATCTATATGCGATCTCATATGAGATCTCATCTGCAACTTTCATTAGTTAATAAATAATTTATCTTTACTGTAAAGGTATTAATAAACATTACATTTTATTGAATATTTAGAAATAGAATGAAATCTAATATTAACATAAGTAAAATATATTGATAACACTTTATAGCTCTTTTTCAGATTCATTAAAACATACTATTTATTTATAATTTTACATTAACAATAAATTATTTATTAATTAATTAAAATTGCATATGAGATCTCATATGAGATCTCATATAGATCTCATATGTCTGAAATTCGTATAACGATCTCATATGAGAACTATATGAGAACTCATATGATATCGTTGTTAGTTTCAATTACGATCCCATACGAGATCTCATATAATATTTTCACGAGGGATACCTTACAACTCCATTATTTCCTAGATTGTACACTACATCACTGTATATTTTAGATAAGCTACTGAAGTATCTATGTAAGAATTTTAAATATTTAAATAAGTAAAAGTAGGTCCAGTTCTGTCAGAAGCTCATTTTGAATTGATTATTTTATAATTTTTCCGATTTAATAATCTTATTTTATACCACTCTAATCTCAAAATCACAACTTTGTTATGATTTTCGGCTCTCGTGGTATAAAATACGGTTCGAGACTAGTACGTAAAGTGGTCTATTATGAAACACTTTAAAAAGTGGCGCCTATTATGAAACGGTTTAATAATATTTAAGTCAGAAGTGATTTAGAACCATTAAATTGAATAAGAAAATAGTATATTACGCACCTAGGGAGAGAAAGAGTGTGTCCATAGCACGTGCAAATTGACACCCGAGCCGAAGGCGAGGGTGGAACACACGTGCTATGGGCTGACCCTCTTTCTTTCCGTGGAGCGTATACTATTTTTCACCATACCCTGGCCGAAAGTACCACTTTCGCTTCCGGCTCAAAAACGCGAATGTGGTACTTTCGGCCCGGGTAGGGTGAAAAATCGTATACGCAACACGAGGATAAAGAGGGCCATCCCACAGCACATGTTTGCCACCCTTGCCTTCGGCTCGGGTAGCAATTTACGCATGCCCTGGACTGGCCAACTCTTTACCTCCCCAATTGCGTAATATACAATTTCGCAACAACGGGCCGGAAATAACACATGCTCGTTCTTGCGCTGGGAGGGAATGTAGTACTTTCGGCCCGCCGCTGCGAAAATATACTTACATTTATATACTATTTGCTTTACAGATGCATTAATAAATATATGATTTATATTCTCATAAAATGTGAAAAAAATTGTTTTGTCTCGCCGTTTCCAAGCTCTTATAAATCGACTGCTATTTGAACTAAAACTGTTATTTTTTTCTGTATGCATTTATAGCAATTTTTCTATATTTAAACAATTTAGGGACATTAAAAATAGTTTATAATGTAGTTTATATGTTATAAATTCAGATTATAAGTACACAAATTCATTGATTGTCTTATTGCCGTTTATTAAATAAATACCTGTTTCACTATAGGAGCCCAAACGCATTGCAGGTCCCTATTATGAAACGGTAAAAAAGAGCTTTTTCGAGAAAGAATTTCGTAACTTATTTTAAGTCAAAAGTAAAAATGTAGTTTAACCATGGTTTTTTATCTACGTTTAGATTATTTGTCTCACTAACTTGACTACAAATATTAATTATTAGTATACAAGCCTTACCTGCAAATCGTGTCTTAATCTACCGATACTGTACATCTGAGCTTCTAATATGAATTAAATGTAGATCTAAAATATCAATTATTTTGCTTAGAAATAAATATAAAATACGTCTATATATTTCGCATAGGTCTATTAATGATATTTTGAAATAAAATCATTAAACTATCGTTTTTTAATACTTATAAGCACGAAACCTCAGACAGTACAACCACTCATTTTGTAGCTGCTTATAAATAATTTTAAATTCATATAAATTTCAGATTTTTTCGCAGTTTATATTATTACAAGTCGTCGACTGGGAAGAAAAAGGTCACAACTCGGCCGAGCGGGTAAGAAGGTTCTAACTGAGCTTCGCCCGTAAAAGGTTACAACTCGGCTTCGCGCGTAAGAAGGTTACAACTCAGGCGCTTCGCTTTTTCATAGACGTTTGAGTTGAGAGCCGCTGTAGCGACCTGAAGAATTTCTCTTCTGTATCCCAGCCTCAATCCAAGCATTCATGAGTAGTATAATTATTCTCCATCTTTTCCTCTAGGAAAGTCAATTTTATAAATTATTTCAACTGAAACGTCTATAAAAAACCGAAGCGCCTGAGTTGTAACCTTCTTGCGCGCGAAGCCGAGTTGTAACCTTTTTACGCGCGAAGCCGAGTTGGAACCTTCTTCCGCGCTCGGCCGAGTTGTGACCTTTTCCTCCCTGCCGACGAAGTGTCGTGAACATATAGAAACCAATTTTATACCAAAAATGACTCAAAAAATAAAGAAAAACGTAATTTAATTATGGTTCATAATAGGGGATGCTGTTTCATAACATGGGTGCCAGTAAAAAAATCGTGTTACATAATAGGGCCTAAAGTACATTTACTATTTTGTTTATAAGTTATTAAATATAGTATTAATTGAAAATGTAAAAAAACGGTAGAGATTCTACATGAAATAGCGCCTGCAATAAGCTATAATAATATCTGATTTGTTGTGATCTATTTATTTATATTTTGAGTACAAAAAAAAAGTATCCGAAAAGCGTTCCATAATAGGCGACTTTAACTTAAATAGATTATTCACCTCATGTTACTTTTCGTCGAAATGCCACACCTTCGAAAAACGTCATATGAGGTACTCAACTTTCGCGCTCTTGTCGAAAAGTACTATTAATTCATATTTGACGTATTTCTTATTTTCTAAGCAACACTTATTTCAAATTAATTAATAAATGAAGCTAATGGCTATTACGGGCAATCGATAAAGGATAAGGAAGGTGCCTAACTTATCAATCATCGATTTTATTCTTTTTACATCTGTATACTTACACATCTCTAATTATTCTAAGCTATTAGAGTAAAGCAGTCAAGGATATTAATGCACAATTATTTTAATAATTTTAAAGTGCAGTCAAGAATTTTTGAAGGATGAGGAAAGGAAAGGTAAACGTATAGGATGAAAAAATGAGAACGAAAAAAATAACGGCCCAGGTCGGGATCGAACCGACAACCTTCTGCATACCGGGCAGCTACGCTACCATTTGCGCCACTGGGATGACGATTCTATCAGGACCCTAACCGCTTCTTAACTTACTTCTTCTTTTTTCATCCTATACGTTTACCTTTCCTTTCCTCATCCTTTAAAAATTCTTGACTGCACTTTAAAATTATTAAAATAATTGTGCATTAATATCCTTGACTGCTTTACTCTAATAGCTTAGAATAATTAGAGATGTGTAAGTATACACATGTAAAAAGAATAAAATCGATGATTGATAAGTTAGGCACCTTCTTTATCCTTTATCGATTGTCCGTAATAGCCATTAGCTTCATTTATTAATTAACATAAAAAATATTCGGGCATTAGCTTCAATTGATAAATTATTTCAAATTAATAGGTTACTTAGTGGGAAATTCAAGGATGTTATCCCTGATAAAAATTTGTACGTAATAAATTATATGATTAGACACATACTAAAACACGTGCTTTATCACGTGATTTGGCATGTATAAAAGCACGTGTTTTTGCACATGCCGAATCACGTATTAAATAATGTAACTAATAACTTGCTTTTTTCGAACCGATTTGGCATGTATAAAATCACATGATTTTATACATGATAAATCATGTGATATAAGAAAATTTGATATATAATATAAATAAGAAAACTATTATTTTTAATATTTTCATAAATGATATTAAAATTATGGTGCGAATAATAAGGAGGTGTTTTATAAAAATTGAAAACTGACTTAAAAAGGCCTTTTCACTGATACGGCCGAGCGGTCACCCATCCAAGTATTAACCGCGCCGATATTGTTGCTTAACTTACGTGAACCGATGGTCATGCAGCCAAGAACTCCTCCAACGATGTATTTGATCTACTGCTTCTATAAAAGCTATATAGAAAAACTATATCATACCAACACTAATTTTTTTTTTTTTTTATTAAATAATAGTAGTACAGTGTTTTATTAAATAATAATGTCCTTGGCTATTTTTTAAAATCTATTTTAATGTTAAAATATGTACCATGACCAAAGTATCATTTATTGTTTATTTACTAACTATAATAAAAAATTATCTTTATCCAAAAGAAGAATTACAACGAATTTCATTTCAAACTAAATATTCATAATATATAGGATATTTATGATACATAATTTGTTATTATTAATAAATTATTTGTAAATAAATACTATTATTTAATATGTTGGAATATGCGAATGCTGCATAGCCGCTCTATGGTGTGGAGCGCCGTCCCCTTCCATGGTGTTCCGGCGGGCGAGAGCGCGGAGCGCAGTCAGTATGAGAGTGCCTCTCTTAGGATACGCGTCCGGCGAGCTTGCTCTGTCTTATAGGATAATAAACTCTTATCATAAAGTTATTGTATTTGTATTTATTTCTGCGAGCACCTCACAAAAACCTAACAGGTCATGGGCCCTGAATCACTTTCCACTGCGCAGAAATAAGTGCCTGGTATCTTTGTGATTTCGGAAATTTCCAATCGGGTGTGTTTCAAGAAGGTTGGTTTTATTGTGTTCGGCGAGACTAAAGGAGAGCTATTGGTGAGTCAAGACGTGATCATCCTCAAGGCCGATATCCCAGGGTTTTCGACATGGATGACAAAGGAGAGGATGTACATGAGAATCTCATGGAGTTTGATTGTAAGTACACGTTCTAGTGATTAATGAGGGCGCGAACGTGTAGATGAAAATGGCGCGTTTTACTGCATGCATAGAAAATTCGAATTTAATAAAGAGGAGAAAAACTCTATAGAATACCGGTGAGATAATGGCGTGTGGGGGACTTATAAAATACGTGATCAATGTGTGCTGCGTGTGTAGTCGGAGATCTGTGTAGGCATTGGTAGAGTCAGTGCGTGAAAATTTGGGACTGAGCACCGTTTGGCGACCGAGAGGGTTTTTGTTCTTCCCGGAATCGGCAGGCGCGAGCCGGCCGGCGCGCGCGCAAGCGTGCTTGCCGCGGGAGGGACGGAAAGGTGAGGTAGGAGAGAAACATCGCGGGCGCTGAGCGGGGAGGGGATGCCGCGCTCGCTGCATGCTGCCGCGCGGGGTCTGTGTTATCCCGCAGCTGGCGCATGGTTATATGCGCGCGCCTGTGTATATGTATACCGCGCGAGAGGTGATGTAGCGGCGGGCGCGTGTATTCTTAGCTGGCGCGACTAAGCTGTACAGCTCCCTATGTAGTGGCACGCGGGATTTTAAAGCGTGTTGAATGCGTAAAATCTCTCCGTGCGCCTGTTAAAAGAGTATTGATAATGCTAGTTGTTCGATTAAATAAAGGCGAGTATATACACATGCGTAGGTGAGTTAATCAAGCTGGTTGCTGGTTTCGCTTGTGTAGTCGCGCGCGTTTATGTGTACTTGGGCCCATGACGCGCGTGAGCGGACAACTGCACTCTGCCTATTTAGAATCGGTATACGGATTTAAATTTATTTCGCTGCATGCACACACACGAGTCGGTCACAAATAAAAAATCAATTGATAAATATGATGAGAAAATATGAAAAAGGTGTGTACGGTGTGAAAAATTATATGAGATCGATCTTGGTGAGGGGTTAATGCGAAAAGAAAAAAAAATTAACCGACTAAATTAAACCAAAATCAAATGTAAATATTTCAGTGAACGAGATACTAATGGATGTATGGGAGTATCTGACTCGCACGTTCAAATTAAGTGAAATACATGCGGACGACGATGTAACACTTAAAATCGATGGAGAATCGCTGACGCTTACCCTGTCGTCCGGAAATGTTTATGAGAGTGGTGAGTCTTTTGGGCTGTATTAAGAAGAGAATGGAATATTCCTAGATGGAGAGAAAATATAAAACATGCATGTTGTGAAAAGTGGAAGTGTGTTGTAAGCCGGCATATACACACGCAAACACTAATTTTTACTTAAAGTAAAACAATACATCCTATAGTTTCCGGGTTGAGCTGGGAGTGAGTGCTTGTTGTTCGGTATCTCATAGCCAACTCTCCTAGGGCGGATACAGAAGAGGTCTTGTTGTTCGGATCCTTGTGTATTTGCTCGTCTTGAAATCAGCCATACTTGTTGTTCGGTCAACTGATTTCTTGACACCTCATCCTTGGTATATGGTTACAAAATTTTATAAAGGTAAGCCTGGACTACATAATTTATGTATTATACAGGAAAAAGGATGTTCACCCCAAGCCAGTGAGAAGGGCTGTTGAAATGGTACGAAGAAAAGATGCTAGCTGATGAACCACTCAATATGCCAAGGTTGAGTCCGGTATCCCTTACCATAGCTCCCAGTGGTGAGATAAAAGGCGAGAACACTCAGGCAGAAGTAAGCAGTCAAGGTGAGAAGGTAGATGCGACATTGGGCGAGTGTAAAGGTGAGACAACAGCCGGCGAGACAGCCCAAGGTGAGATGAATGATTCTAGAGTGAAAGATTCTGGCGATTCACTCAGGGAGTTCACGACTGCTCTTGAGAATACCAATACAGGTAACTCCTTGCCTAAAGTGTTGAAAAATGAAAAAGTTTCTGTGAATATTGAATCTTTTAAAAATTCGTTGACCACACTTAATGCCAAATCCTCTAATATAAAAACTAATAGCAAATCGACGTCTAATGTTACAGCTCTGGCGAGATTAGAAAAACAGGAGACTAATCTAGGCGAGTTGATTAGTACTGTAAATAAATTCTGCATGGCTTCTACTAGCACTGTGAAGCAAATGAATACCGAACTAGTTGAAAACCGAAAGGAAAGGGCTGAATTGAAAGAAGAGTTGGAGAGAAATAGAAAGGAGAGAAAAACTCAGCACACAGAATTTATGAATCTCATGAAAACTATTCGGGAAAATTATGCTGCCCAAATCACTCGTGTAAACGACATTGTAAAAGAGTTGGCTGACATGTATAACAGCGTGTTAAATGAAGGTAAGGATGATGAACAAGAGTTTGGTGAGAGGAAGGATAAGGAAGATGAGCATGAAGAAGATGAGCAGCATGGGGAAGACAAAGACGAGAGAGGCGAGATAATCAATAAGGTGAGCAAAATAAATAAACGCTCAGTTGATCCAAGGTTTGAAAGTTTTGAAAATAAAGTCAGCCAGCTTGTTGAAAATAAAATTAAAGAATTGCAGAGTGATAACTCGGCTCTGAATCAAGATAATGAACGGAACCGCGTTTCTAAAATATTAAATGATTCAATAAAACTGGAGATAGTAAATAAGGGTATGAACGTTAAATGGGATTATAAATTAAACAATAGTACAAAATATGAGCATTTTTATGATTATCTTTCTTCAGAGCTGAGATACAATGGCCTGCTGCAGGTTGTCGACAATAAATTATCATCTAATGTGACTGATGATAAAACATTGGAAGAGCAGAGTTTTAAAGCACGAGCAATTTTGATAAATCACTTAGATTCGCATTATTACTCGAAAGTAATGCATTTACAAAAACAGGGTGAGATTTTAGAAAAATTAAAAGAAATTAAAAGGTGCGAGACCAATGTAACGTCACATTATGTTAGAAAGAAATTGTATGCAGTATGAGATCGGAAAAACTAGTGCTGTAGAGTTTTGTGGGAAATTCGAAGATACTATCAGAGATTATGAGAATTCCTCTGGTGCGTTACCTCTGTCCGAGGGTGAAAAAAGAGATGCGTTTTATAATGCAGTAATGCTATCGGTGCCAAGTGTTCAAACGATCGACTTTGTGTCCAATAGAACCAAAGGCAGTAGAATTTCTTACGATGAGTTAAAAACTATTGTTATGCAGGAAGAAGCTGAAAGAAATCAGGCGAGTGGAGGCCAGAGTACGTCGAGTGGAAATAAGCAGGTGAAATCTGTAAATCTGTCAACAGTCGAACGACTGAGATGTTATGAATGTCAGGACTACGGACACATTGGCCGTGACTGCCCGAACAAGGGCAAAGGCATAACATGCTACAGCTGTGGTGAGATTGGCACACACAAGGCCAAAGAGTGTCCAAAAAGGCGAGACCACTACAGGAGAGGAGGTGGATCAAGGGGAAATAACAAGTATAATAATTCAAATATTAATAGAGGATTTGGTAAAAGAGGTCGTGGGCGAGGTATAAAGAGAAAAACTGAGAACAGTAACTCAGGAAACGGAAAAAGAGGTCGGTTTAGAGGTGGCGGACGAAGAGGCTCTAGCAGTAGAAAACAGAATAATAACAACGATAGCGGAGAACAGGTTCAAAAGAAGTCTGGTCAAATTAATGATAAAAACGCAAATGAAGGTAAGACATATTCTTACATGTTAAAAATTGCGAGCGATAGAATAGAACACCCCGCGCCATCAGATGAGATTTCAGTTCAGATTCCAGAAATTTTAAATGCAAACCAGGTCGGCATCGGTGTAATAATTTCTTGAATAAATTCTTAGCTGATTCAGGCGCGATAGAACACATTACACACTCAAAAATTATTTTTGAAACATTTGATGAATCAAATTACGGTGTGATCAAATGTGCAAATAAAGACAGTTCAGCTGACTTGAAAACGGAGGG
Source organism: Torymus aiolomorphi (assembly GCA_036365515.1). NCBI lineage: Eukaryota > Metazoa > Arthropoda > Insecta > Hymenoptera > Torymidae > Torymus > Torymus aiolomorphi. Next base: position 205,111,973 of record CM070873.1, on the reverse strand, counting down.
AGCTGGAACTGTGAGAGTTAAATTACAAAACGGTGAGTTATACAAGTTGGATGGGGTGATTTTGGCTAAAGCACTCAAAGAAAATTTACTCTCATTAAGGAAATTTGCTGATTTGGGTTTGAGCATTTATCTGAACAATAAAAGAATAGATATTTTTGATCCCCGGTCTAATGAAATATTTTTATCAGGTGTGTATAGTCGCCCATATTGGCTAATTGAATTGAATACTTATAAAACAAATGAGTTGAACTATAATATATCGAATCTCATGAATGAATGCATGCTCGCGAATATAATTTCTGACAAAACGGGTGAGGTAAATTATGTAACACGCAGCGTCACAGCTATCAGGAAATTGCTAGATGGTGAGAAAACAGATGAGAATGCGACAAAGGCAGAATCTGTAAATGATACTCAAGCGATTCCAGATAAAATAGGTGAGAATAAATCGAATGAGAACAAAGACGAGAATATTGAGACTGTACATAGCGAGGCTGGAATAGATAATTCCGATGAGAAAATTATAAAAGAAAAGGTAAAAAATGTACCTTATGAACAATCTAACTTTGATGTTACTATCTGGGATCGTGAGATTCATGAAGCAGATGAATTGCCTTTAACTGACTTAACTGATGAGGAAACGCCAATTTTAAAGGCTTATAGTAGGTTCTCTAAAAACAATCAAGCAATGCTATGGCATGCAAGATTTGGTCACGCGTCTGTCGTATATCTAAAAGAACTACAAAAGAAATTTCCTGAAAATAAAGATTTAAATAAAGCCGTATTTGATGACGTAATTAAAGATTGTGAAGTTTGCGCTATATCAAAGTTTATAACGTTGCCTTTTTCCGGCACACGCAGAAGAGCCACGGCTCCTTTGCAAATAATACACTCCGATGTAATGGGTCCTATTTCTCCAGCATCTCATCCCAAAGGCTACAGATTTATATCCGTTTTCATAGACGACTTGTCAAGACTAGCGATGGCATATCCTATGAAGTCCAAAGGTGAGACAGGACATTGCCTTGAGATGTTTGTGAGAAGTACTAGAAACATGCTGGGTTACGATGCGAAAGTATGTTATTTACGCACAGATCAGGGCTGTGAATTTACAGGTGGGTACACTGTTGAGGTTTTGAAGAATCTAGGTGCGGAATTACAGCTCTCAAGCCCTGATACACCCGAGCATAACGGTGTGTCAGAACGATTCAATCAGACTATACAGAAAAAGGTGAGATCATATATTTATGATGCGAAACTACCCGAAAACATGTGGGATTTAGCTCTGTCAGCAGCTATATATGCATATAATCGGACTCCCCATAAATCCAATAACATGATCACTCCTCTCGAAAGATTTGCACCTCTACACAGTTTTAAAATTGAACAAATTAAAAGGTTTGGATGTGTTGCTTATATTAAAGTTCAAAGGAAAACGGGTCCAAAATTCAGATTTGAAGGAAGGCGAGTTATTCTTGTAGGGTACACACCTACTGGTTACCTGTTTCTCAAACCCGAAGAGGGTAAGTTCTACGAAAGTAGAAATGTAAGATTCAATGAAAGACTGGTATATGGTGACTTGTATCGAAAAAATGATGTGTTAAATGTTCCTGTCACGGAAGAGAAAATAAATCGAGATGAGTGGTTTATGGTATTCAAGGAAGGTGAGAAAAATACAGATGAGATATCCGAAACGAAGGGAGAGAACAAAAGGAAAAGAGGAGAGTAAAACTAAAGCTCTATTGTCCGTGATTACAAACAAACAGGAGTCTGATGTAGATGGTGAGGAATTTGATGAATTATTATTTGCTTTAATGGCAAATATTAACAATGACCCTGTTGGCTACAAAGAAACCATGCAGTCTAAGGAAAAAGAGTTTTGGAAGAAAGCTGTCAATGAGGAGCTAAAATCCATGGATAAAAATCAAGTCTGGAAAATAGTAAATCGTCCAGAACGAATGTCTGACGGAAGAAAATTGAACATCATAGACTCAAAATGGGTGTTTAAACGCAAAACAAATGAAAATAATAAGGAGAGTTTTAAGGCGCGTTTGGTCATTCGAGGTTTTAAGGATAAAAACTGCTATGAATTGAGAGATACTTATGCTCCAGTATCAAGGTTGCCACTGGTGAGAACTGTGATTGCAATTATTAATAAGTACAATCTTGAAACTTGTCAATTGGACGTGAAAACTGCATTCCTGAATGGGGTTATAGATGAGGAAATTTATATGGAGTTGCCTGAAGGTATGTTATATGACCAGAAGTACAGAAAGGAGAAAGTCTGTAAGATTGAAAAGGCACTGTATGGCTTGAGAATAAGCCCCAAAAGGTGGAATGATAGATTTACACAAGTAGCTCTCAAAATGGACTTGAAAAATTCAGACATAGAACCCTGTTTATTCACCTGGCGAGAAAACAACAAATTCTTAATCCTACTTTTGTATGTAGACGATATCTTAATGGCGAGTAACGATCCTGTTAAATTGAACGAGGTTAAAGGTAAACTAAGTGTCGAGTTTGAGATGAGCACTATAGGTAGTCTGAAGGAATTCTTGGGCATAACAATAAGGCGAGATAAAGAGAGAAATATCATAGAATTATGCCAAGAAAAATATATTGATAAAATTCTGGAGAGATTTGGTTTTAACGAATCACACCCTCAAAGAACTCCAATGGTAACAGCTCAAGCGTCTAATCAGGAGAGAAAGCTGAGAGAATACGACTACAACTTTGAAGTGTTAGACAAGACTCACACGACTGAAAATACTCCCTACAGAGAAGCAGTAGGCAGTCTCCTGTACTTAGCCAGTGCAATTAGGCCCGATATTTCTTATGCTGTAAATGTCATCAGGTGAGCCCTACTGAGAATGATTGGGGCATGGTTAAAAGAGTCTTCCGATATTTAAAAGGCACTAAAAGTATGTGTTTGAGATATACAGGAGAGACTGGAGAATTGGAAGTATATTCGGATGCAAGCTTTGCAGATTGCAACAACTCTTTGACTACATGTGGTTTTGTAGTAAAATTATTCGGAGACTCAATCTGTTGGCGCACACATAAACAATCATATGTTGCACTGTCCACCTGTGAAGCCGAGTATGTCGCGATGAGCGAGGCGACTAAAGAAGTAGTTTCCATTCTAAATTCCATAAAATTAATATTAGACAGTACTTTCCTTCCCATTACTTTATGGTGTGACAATAAAGCTGCAGGAGCATGTGTACAGGTTAATGGGGGTCACAAACTGCGACACATGGTTGAGATAAAAAGACATCATATAAAGGAGTGTGTAAATAAAAACATAATAAAAGTTGAATGGGTGTGTTCTAAGGAACAGATAGCCGACATATTTACCAAACCTCTTCCGTTTGAAGCTCATAAACGACTAACTAATAAGATAATGAACAATATTTAAAGTATACATAATTATTTATGTCTGTTCACAGGAAGTAATTAGTCTATGGTGAGAAAAGGCAACAGTACAAAAAAAAAAAAACAGCATTCGGGAGGGAGTGTTGGAATATGCGAATGCTGCATAGCCGCTCTATGGTGTGGAGCGCCCTCCCCTTCCATGGTGTTCCGGCGGGCGAGAGTGCGGAGCGCAGTCAGTATGAGAGTTGCTTGCTCTGTCTTATAGAATAATAAACTCTTATCATAAAGTTATTGTATTTGTATTTATTTCTGCGAGCACCTCACAAAAACCTAACATAATAAAAAGCAAATTTAATGTTGGTACGATATAGTTTTGCTATATCGCTTTTATAGAAATAGTAGAGCAAAGGCATCATTGGAGGAGTTCTTGGCTGCATGGCCGTCGGTTCACGTAAGTTAAGCAACAATCGGCGCGGTTAATACTTGGATGGGTGACCGCTCGGCCATATCAGTAAAAAGGCCTTTAAGTCAGTTTTCAATTTTTATAAAACACCTCCTTATTATTTGCAACATAATTTTAATATCATTTATGAAAGAATTAAAAATAATAGTTTTCTTATTTATATTATATATCAAATTTTCTTATACTAGAGTTCGACACGCGCGCTTCGCGCGCTGATTGTTTTTTTTTGTTAAGTTACAAAAGCAGCTGTATAATTAATGAACGGCTTCTTTTTTATTTACACGAGAAATTTTATTATTCAATTCATTATTTAAGCTTGTATGGGCTATATGTAAAAAATAATGTCTCTGCCAAATTTGAATATGATTTGCGAGCTAGTTCTCGAGATATTGTAGTTTAAAATTAACATGGGTTCTTATGGAGATTCTCTGAATATGGCTAGACTCGTTTCGTAGTTATTGAAAAAATTAAGTTGAAAAAATAGCGTTTAGTTCTTGTAAAATTGTGTATACGTAAAAAAAACCTTTGTAATCGATTGCAATTGAAATGAATTGCTTTTGCGAGCTAGTATTAAAGTTATAGCATAAAAACTGTGTAATAAGGCGTACAGTCATACCGATAAGTGAAAGAAATGAGCATTACAATGTTCTAAAACCAATGTAAAGTTTTCTTCATAGTTCTAAAAAACATTTTACATATTCGTTTACTCTTAATACTGTAAAATATTAGTGTTTTCGACGAATTATACCACCAAAATATTTGTCTTAAATTTTTTAATGAGACCTTACGGCCAATACAACTTTAATGCACTTATTTTGAATTCATTCAAACATTACAACGTTTTTCATCAAGCTGTGTTATAGTTTTATTGACGAAAAAATGTATGTATGAAGAAGTATTTGTTATTTTAATATACGATTTGTCTTTATCTTTTGAATTTAGTTCTAGTGATTCATTCCATTCCATAGTTTCCTGCTTTAACCCTTAGAGGGCCGGAATTTCAAAAATGTTAAAAGCTCATAATTTGTACTGAAAAGTGATCTGAGGTCCCCAAGTTAGAATCAAACCAAGGTCGGATGTTGGCGAGTCAGACCATGACGCCTCAAGGCGTCATCCCGGCCCTCTAAGGGTTAACAAATTTAAAGGTTCATTCAATTCTATAGTATCAGAATGTCACTACAATGTTAAAGATTAATCAAGTTTAATTTCATGTAAATAAGCTTTTTTCATTTTGTGATTTTGTTCAATAAGTAAAATTGCCACTGAGATAGATAAACAATTACATAATTATGAAAATATCTTTTTTCTGTGTTTAATAATGTTAAACATGTAAAAAGGTAAAGTGAAATTATAAAATTCAAGATGAATATTTTTATATTGAGAAAACCATGTTTTTAATTTTAACTAAATAAAATGATCCTTACACTAATCCCACCATCATCACTAACAAAAAACAGCTCCCAATATACATTGGCACTTAGCTTCCTCAAACTAATGTATTTATTCCTCTTTTTAATTTTTTATATGACAATAATTAATTGTATTATACAAAATTTTCTCTATCTATCAAATATTGTCTGAAAAACACTATTAGAAAATATTTTTAAAAAATTTTCAACCTCAAATATCTTTGGTCGTGGCAGTTCGATTTTTTTGCGCAACGAACTCAGTTTGAAGATATAAAAAATCTATATCTTCTTTACAAAATTTCAGGACGATTAATTGATTTTTGTTCGACTCATCGTGTGTCAGTGAAAACACTTTTCTTTTTTTAAATAATTTTTTCTTAAAAATAAATGAAGATAATCTCTTGAAATTTATACCAAATATTATTTTAAATAAGCGTAATAAGTAAATAAAATTTTGATTCGATAATCAAATATTTTTTAAAAAATTAATTTATGAATTATAAGCACATTTTCCATGACATACTAAAGATAATTTGAAAATTAAAAACAGAAAACGTAGGGCGTATTCCGAAATGCGGAAACTCCGGTACGACTTTTCGGATCGCTTCAAAATTATCTGTCCGGTGCTGTGAGGTTACGGAACGTTCCGTAATTAATAAAACAAACTGGATGCTCTAAATGAGCCTTAACTTGCTGGGAATGACCATGGCTATGACCGACCCTACGATCGTCGACAGAGGTTCAGACATAAGAGGTATTTGGCCCGTTACACGCAAAAAAATATAAGGAAAATACAAGGAACATGAGCTACTATATCTATATATATGAGGAACAGCGCTTCTGTTCCTGGTATGTATAGATATACTACCCATGTTATTACTGTATCTTTTCCGTGTATTTTCCTTATATTTTTTTGCGTGTAGCCGGCCTTTTCATGAACGTGGTTAGTTACACATTTCGGAATGCTTTATAATTTAACATGCCGTTCCGAAATTCCGTACCCGAGTTTCCGCATTTCGAAATATGCCCGTAGGTAGTTTAAAGATTTTTTGGTTATAAAAAAAAAAGAACATCGATAAAAAATTAAAACCGAGTATTTTTTGGGATCAAGAGAATAAGCTTTGTCCGACGAAAATAGGTGAAATGGTTTTAGAGATATCGAGTGTTTACACACACACACACACACACACACACACACACACACACACACACACACACACACGCACGCACGCACGCACGCACGCACGCACGCACGCACACACACACACAAAATTTTCTCAAAATTGACAAATTTCAACATTATCGCTTTAAACTAAATTTTTGAACATTTTTTTCTCGAAAATTTTTGTCACCGACAAAATTTGTCAATTTTTGTTGCAAAGCTTCCTCTAAGGGGAATCAAAATAGATATAAATTTATATTTCTACTCAAAACAATAAAATAAAAGTTAATATAAACATAACGTTATTTATCTATAAAATTCCCTCTAAAACCATTAAAAAAAATAACATTCCCTATATAAAAAATATATATGTACATACAAATATAACGTAGAAAATTAATTCAATATTTACCAATATTACTTTTCTGATCAAGTAATGAATAAATATTTTTTTTTAAATAAAAATTTTCCATCGATTTATCAATTTATTATCAATTTCTTTCAATTAATATATATCATATTTTCCCGCTCACAACACATGTACTATCTCTATACCATTCCACCATAACTTATAGGGCATTTGCGCATGCGCCAAAAAATTCGAGATTTCGAGATATTCGAGATATTCGAGATATTCGAGATATTCGAGATATTCGAAAAAAAAATCAACATGGCGTTGCAACATGGCGTCGACCATGCCAAGGATGCATTTTTTATAGAGGGATCACATGATTTATCACGTATAAAATCACGTGATTTTACACATGCCAAATCGGTTCGAAAAAAGCAAGTTATTAGTCACATTATTTAATACGTGATTCGGCATGTACAAAAGCACGTGCTTTTATACATGCCAAATCACGTGATAAAGCACGTGTTTTAGTATGTGTCTAATCACATAATTTATCACGTAAAAATTTTTACCAGGGATTCAATGATAAATATAGCTATTCAGTATAGTTCACGATTTTTCCGTCTAATATGTATCTGCGAAAGTGTAATTTGAATAAATATAAATTTTTAGTATCAAGAATTGGAGCCAAATTGTCTAAGTTTAATTATTTTGTGTCATTACACAAAAAGCATCGTGGACAATATTTTAACGATTTCCATAAAAATAATGAAACTTCGTAAATCTTGCTTCAGTCAATTTAACGGGGTTCCATAGTCCTACCATTATCGACCGAGCAATTCACACAGTTTCAAGCTGATTAAAAATAAAATACGTCGAATCACAAAAAATCAAGAGAACACTTCGCTGCGGTTTTGAACGTTCTATCATCCAGTAAAAGTTTGGAGTTGAAATATCAAGTTGTTTTTGCAAAAACTTTGAACGAAACCGAATTTTGTTTTGTTCAAAGTTTTTGCAAAAACCACTTAATATTTCGACTTTAAACTTTTACTAGGTGATAGAACGTTCAAAACCGCAGCGAAGTTGTCTCTTGTTTTTTGTGATTTTACGTATTTTATTTTTAATCAGCTTGAAACTGTGTGAATTTCTCGGTCGGTAACGGTACGACTATGGCAACCCCTTAAATCGCATTTCCGCACATAGGGTAGTGGTCCCAATTAGTGTGCCTGTCCGTATTTGTGTGCCCTTTTTGTCATTTCTGATGTAAACAAAAGATTCTAACCTTAAAAATAACGAAAGGCTATTACAAGAAGCAGTAAAAAGGCGATTTATTCCATAAATTACTCGGTTTGATGTATTATTTGTTAATAATTGTAAGTTAATAAGTGTCACTAATACGGACTGTCGTCTGCTTTAAGGGCACACTAATACGGTCTCTTACCCTAAGTATGAAAAAGAGAAGTCGTCCAACATTTTAAATAACAGGCTGATTTTTGTGCGCGCAATGCGTGCACGTGGTCCTTGGTATTTTCAACTTTAACCTTACATGAGTGTATAAATAAATAATGTGATATAGGCTACATTTTTTAGAAAGTTGACCAATCAGAGCATGAATATAAGCGTTACTTTCAATTCCGAATTATTCGCGTTGGTTCTTTTATAAATGGATCAGAACATGAATAAAAGCGTTACTTTCAATTCTGGATTTATCACGTTGGTTCTTTTATAAACGGATATTGATCGTTATCATAACTATCGAACTTTAAGGAGGTTCATGCGCGACTCCATAGTCAAAGCAGTGCTAAATGAAGCGGTTGTACCTAAAATAAAAACAAAAAACATAGTTGTGATGTGATTTTTTCATTTAAAATGTTATAGATAAACAATGTATTATAAATCTATAAAAATAAAAAGAATTATTTTCATATGACTTTACAATTAATAGTATTGTTAATTCATCATCATACCTCACAAAAATACATGTTTGATTATATTATTTCAAAAAATTTTACTAATTTAATCATTTTCTCGAGCTCCTTAAAAAAACCTTAAAATTTAAAATTTAGTTAAAAACAACACTACCATTCAACAATGTTATGAATAATATACTATAATAAACTCTCATAACGTTTTCACACTATGTAATTATTATTTTATAAAGTCTCTTATAAAGTTGTGAAATCTATGTAAAAAAATTTTTTACAAAAGTTTAAACTAAGGCCAGTATAAGTATTTATACCTCTCCCTCTCCCTCTCTCTCAACATCTGTCAAACTCTGTACCAAGAACATTAATGAGAGTTTAAATATTTCTTAAAAACAATCAATACATTCTTTTGTAAAACTAATTTTGTAAATATCGTCGGGTTAGCGCAAGAACGTACTAACTCGGGAAATGAAGCAAGAAGGACCATCTCGAGAAAATAGGCAAGAAGGTACCATCTCGGTAATAATTTTTTTTATCAATAATTAAGTTGGCAATAGGGATTTTCTGTTTCAATTATACGAAAATTTTATTCATTATCCGAAATATCTTTTTTATTTGTTAGAAAAAATTTCTCTTTCTTTTAATGCATATGCAATTCAAATAATAAAGTTTTCATTGTAGGCAACGAATAATTCTTCTATTCAACATTTCAGGACATGTAACGAGGAACATATAATGTATATGCATTGTATATATAATATTAAAAAAAAGCCGCTGCCAATTCATTGGCAAGAACTAATTTATCGATTCCATTTTTTAAATTTAAAAAACAAAAGTAAATTTTTCACAACAAAACTTTATTAATAAATAAAACTATTTCCTTTGCGTATCTTTGTTGTTTGTTAAACAGTTTGACTGAATATAAAAAATATCTTTTTTGTTTTTTCATTTATGTATCCTATACAAACAATTAATTATTGTTATAAAAAATTTTAAAGAAATACATTAGTTTGAGAAAGAAAAGTATGTATTGGCAATAATCTAATAAATAGTAAATAATCTAATAAAAATCCCTTTATCACATAATAAGAGTGTAAAATCTTACACCCGTTGTACGAACATTATTTTTCGTCGTCGTGCTAACTTTGTACCATTGTTTCGCAAAGGATCTACAATATGTTTACAAGAAAAAGGTTTTGTGAAGATACATTGCGCTCGCACGACGACGAAAAATAATGTTTGTACAACGGGTGTAAGATTTTACACTCTTATGTGATAAAGCGAATTCCCTGCTATAGAGCAGCTCAAGACTTTTCTTCTCTTGTCCTCCCAAGATGCGTAATGTTTTACTATAGAAAGTTCAAAATTGAGAAAGAATAAGGGAAAATAGGGATGGTAACTTTGTATCATTGTTTCGCAAAGGATCTACAATATGTTTACAAGAAAAAAGTTTTATGAAGATACATTGCGTTCGCTCGACGACGAAAAATAATGTTCGTACAACGGGTGTAAAATTTTACTCTTATGTGATAAATAATTCTTGAAGCCAACCTTGCTAGCGCTCGAGCTTATTATCACAATGTGAACGTAAAATGTAATTTTACACCCGAGGTACGAAAAGTTCTATTATGTCAGTAAAGTTAAATTACGGATACTTGACTACAATAAATTGATTTCACTACTTTCTTGTGTTTAATTTGTATAGAAGAATGAGCAACTTTAAATACATTTCTGAGAAAAGTCATTTTACAGTTATTTTGCGTTATTGTTTGCATTACTTGACTATCGATAATTGATATCACAACTTTCGATTGTTTATTAATTTGCAATGAACAATGTGAATGTACTTAAATACAATCATAAATATTATTATTTCATAGATTATACAGAAAAATATCTCTACTTGCCTTATTTTATACTTTCGTAGAAAGTTTTATTATTTCTACTTTAATTTTTATTTCTACTTTAATTTAGACAAATTTATAAATTAAATATTTTCGAGAAAAAATATTAATGCTTTCTTTTTAGAGAAAACATTTTTCGAAGATTCTGTACATCTTTCAAAATAAAGTTTTTTAGTGTATTATTCTTGTACAGAATGTCTTGAGGGCAGTTTTGAAAAAATATTCAACATTTTTAATAACAATAGTTTAGTTTTAAACATGTAGGTTTTGCATGAACTTTTGATTCTTATATTAATAAATTAAAGAATTTGCAAGGAATGATAATGTACACTTGCCTAGCTATAAGTTCTGACTTTCATGAAATACTTGCTATTCTCAAAACATGTAAAAGTGATTTTTAATAGAAGTTTTAAAATTTTATTATAAACACTTCATGTAACATGTCATACCAGTAAGATATTTTATTTATTATTACATAAAGCACGTAAATTATACTGTATATTTATAAACCTCGCGCGTCACTCAGCAATATTTTCTTCCACGTAAAAGCTTATTATCAAGTTTATGAACCTCATAACACGTAATTACTTATTAATACACACTTGAGCTATTTTCAAAACATTTCAAACTGATTTTAAGTAGGAGTTTAAAAATTTGATATAATACTTCATGCAACACATTTTACGGTATTTTATTTTTTTATATTACAGTAAACACTTATTAGATGTCATTTTTGTAATCACTATGTTATTTGTTATCAATAACATTTGATTATATATGCACTTCTTGCAACACATAATACCGGTATTTTATTTTATTTATTACACACTGACAGTAATTAGATGTCATTTTTTAATAATCACAACATTTTTATTATGAAACTAATTTTCAACTAGATAGACGATCTATGAAAATGACAATTTTCTTTTCGCATTTTGAAATACTTACTTCAAAACATAATACTTTTTCTGCACTTTAAGTCCAATACTGTCTAAATAAACATCTTAGTTGTTGTTTGGTTCATGTGTGATTCATTGAAAGCAATGAAACTGTCATTTTCTTCATTGACGTCCAAGTACTCTATTCATCCTGTCAAATATGATGACAAATTTTTAATATTCTTCTAAAATCATATCTAATATGAAACATTTTCATGTTGAAGATGTATAGATACATCTTGAAAAATATTGTGTCGTAAATAGTATTTGCCTGCTCTTCCATAATAATATTGGTTTGATTTTTCTTTCTTGGGTAGTACTATATTCCTACTATCTTCTTTAATATAATTCTACCCAAGCATCTGGTCGTGTATCAAAATAACATTTTCTTGTCCATTAATAATAACGGCGTTGTTATTTGTACGACAGATCTGTCGTACAAATAACCTATAACCCACTTAGAAACATGTAAAAACCACTGTTTTAAGAGTCTGATATGGAAGGGACTATTATTTCTTTAGTCAAACGTCAATCCTTGCCTATTTTTTCTTTAGTCAAGCGTCAATTCTTCGACTAAAGAAAATTGAAGATTAGATTTTACGTATATGTAGGCCCTCACCGATAGGTGGCGGCACTAGATAGTGTTAAGAGAGACAGAGCAGCGCATGCTGCGAGCGAGCGCCGCCGACGTCGCCGCTCAGTTCCGCACTGACCTCCGTGCGAGTCAGTCCAGAAAAAGAGTCAATAAAATATATAGTAGGAAACACGTGTCTCATTCTACGACCTCACCACTTCCTACATTGGTGACCCCGACTCAGGCGTATCTTCAATCCACGAGGACTGCAGCTCTCCTGGCAGCGGCAGAACGACCTTCCTCACAGGTTCGTTCTCACCGAGCAGCAGCAGCAGCCTTGGTCGCGCTCATCAACTCCCTTTGTATACGTGCTGGCACGCCGGCGCACACATTAAAAAAACTTCATCTCCTCACGTCCTTCTCTCGAGAAGACGTGTGAGACACGCAATAGGCTCGCACCAAGCCTCTCACCTCCCGTATGCGTGCAGGCACGCCGGCGCATACCGGGAAATTCGACCTTTGTCGAACTACGTCGTGTGCGTGCAGGCACGCCAGCGCACACAGACATTCTCTGAACGATGCAAGCCATCATCAAAATCACTCCTCCTTACTAACACAACGGGGAGCAGCGAGGACTCTTGCGTGAAGCCACCGTCACCGGCGCCTTTTCATCGCATCGCCGTTGCACTCAACGTCACTCAACGTTTAAGGACTCTTGCGCGAAGCCACCGTCATCGGCGCCTTTCTACCAGACCCGTGGAGCAACGCGAGCTGCCCTGAAACTCTTCTATCTCGTCGAGTCCTCTCCGAGTTACCATCTGCCACGCATCGTCTTCAACGCACAGCGCCAATTTATAGCGATTGCGTCATTTGCGTACAGGTATACGGGCGCTCGAGCGATAAATTCGCGCATCTCGCGACTTACAAAGCGCATTTCCCGGAAAGTATTTACCTTTCTCCCGACCTTTGTGTATCATTATCGCCCAGCGCGCGCTGTTTACAAAAATTGGAACTCCGGAAATTCGCGCGCAACGATCACGCGTTCCAAGAACTTGACGGCCATCTTGGCAGCCATTTCAACTTTTATGCATTATCGCGTTTTTCAAACTCGCTCTCACGCAAGGTCGCTTCCAAAGACTTCTTTCATAGTATTTTTCGAAACTTGCGTTCCGCACTTTCGCGTCCACAGCGAACTAACGCATTATTTAGTGAGATTACTTCGCAAATCTTTTCTTGCGTCGACGCAATTGCCGGTACGAGAGAGTTTGTTTCCCCCCTTTTTCGAGCGGTGACTCGCGCGAAGGGAGGTGGCGCTCTCCCTTACAATCAGCATTGCCTCGGCTCGCGGCACGCGTTCGCAATCAATCCTTCGCTTGCGTCAATGCTATTGCCGATGCGGAGCTGTTGTTTCCCTCTCCTTTGAGCAGCGACTCACGCAAGGGAAACAGCACTCTCCTTGCAATCAAGCATTGCCTTCGTCCGCGCCAGGTACATTTATGAAATAACAAAAAACACGCAATTTAGTTTTAAGTTTTAGCTTAGGTTTAGTTTTAAAAAAAAAAATCATTGTTGGTGCCTGCGAGCACTAACCAGGGAGCTTGTGATACGCGGCGGCGTAAGGCAATTTTAGGCCCCGTATCAACCTCATTTCACGGATCTCTGCATTTCCTCGTAAATGAGTAAACGAAAATTAAAAGCGTTACAAGACTCGCTCTCACAGAATTCCGCCATTCCTTTTTCCTCAACCCGCAGTTCAAGAAGAGCGCCCCTAGCCACAAACATGACTCTGTGTTCTCCAATTAACAAGAACAACTCAGACAACCAAGAGGCATCTAACCGAGTCTTCTCGGCGAATGGCGACACGACTACACAAGCCGTGCTCACCAACACAATGTCCGGAGCATCCGTCTCTTCAGCCTCAGGGAATCCGCCGGTGCCGTCCAACACGCCTCCGATGTTCACTCTCGGCTCGCCAAATGCCAACAACACGGCAACGGGACAGAATCGGTTCAACGTTGACTCCAACCAGACCTCCCACATCGCAGGCAACGTCGGTGAAAGTGACGCCTCTGGGTCGCATCAACGCAGCACTCCAAACATTGGTGCTCTTCACAAGCAATAAACAAGGCCAATAAACAAGGCCACTCGTTCGCAACGCACTAGCGATGCCATCTCGATGGATGACTTCGGAAACCTAATGAACGCCGTCGATGAGCGAATCAATCGCAAGCTAGAAGAACTCATGAAAATCATGAAAGAGTGCTTCACCTCTCCACCAGGAGGTCCTCACCCAAGGCACGCTCTCCAGAGCGAATCGTCTACGACAACGCCCTTCCCCCCCGCAATTTCGTCTCGAGCCGTCACAGTCTCAACGTCACCAAGCCTGACCACCATGGCAAACTCCAGTCACAGCAACTTTCTCAGCTGTTCACAAAGTTGGCCGAAGTGCGTTCCATCAACAGGTTACAACCTCACTAATTCTTTCACGACTGAGATGCCCTTTCCACAGTCATATTCTTGGCCGGCAGCGACTATCAACCCGCTCCCCTCGTCCGGATACACTCACGCACAGCTACAGGGACCAGCTGTTCTCCCTCCCACACAATCTAACCTAGGTCCCGACACCTTCACAAATAATCTAATGCAAGGAAACGCGACGTACCCTCACTCACATAACCCTTTAGTCCTTGCAAGCACCAGACACTTACAGTTCTGGAACTTCTACAAACACGACCCACAAGGTTGGCTCAGACAACTGGAAGACCTACTCCTGGCACACAACGTCACCGAGGACGAGGCCAAATTCAACTTTGTAGGCAGATACCCTACGCAAGATATTCACCATGATCTGCAGTACAAGCTCAACACTCTTGTCAGAGGACAAAAATACGAATCAATTAAGAAGATTCTGACAGAGAGATACACCGAAACTCCAGAGCAACAACTGGACAGGCTCTGCAAGGGCCTGGAAATGGGTTCTAAACGACCCTCAGACTTCCTGGCTGAAATGTTGAGTTTAGCTCAAGGTCGCGTGCCAAGAGACACTGTAATCTCTCTATAGCGTACCCGTCTACCAGCGCAGATCCAAATCATGGTCATTAATTTCAAGGAAGAAGCAGAACTTCTCAAGAGTGCGGATATGGCTCACGATGTACTTCAACAGTCGCACAGCATCAACGCCTTGAAAACACCCAACTCAGCTTCTGCAGTACCAGAAGAAGGTGTTACACAAATAATAGCGGCCATCCAAGAATTGGGCAGGCGTTTCGATAACAAACGACGCCCACGCTCGAGCTCCAGGAACAGGCGCGATTCTTCACCCGCAAGATCAACGTCCGGCTCGCGGGACAACAAAAAAGGCCTTTGCAGATACCACCACAGTTCGGCAAAGAGGCGCGCAACTGCCTCCTTCCTTGCGACTGGAAACGCGGACCCGGTCAGGATTATAAAGTCAAGAAACCGGACGCTCCGGCCAGTCAGGGAAACTAGAGCAACCTGCTGTCGCGGAGACTGACAGCCGGATAGGCATTACTGCACGGCTCCACGTTAAAGATAAACTCTCCGGTGAAGTTTTCTTAATCGACACGGGTGCCGACATCTCGGTCATCCCGAAACCTAAAGGCTGGCGAGGAGGCCCAGCTGAAGTAAAACTATACGCCGTCAACGGATCCACGATAGACGTCTTCGGCGTTGCACGCCTTCAGATAGACATAGGCCTACCCTACAGGCTCACTTGGAATTTTACCGTAGCGGACGTTCCTCATTCCATAATCGGAGCTGATCTGCTCACCCACTATCATCTCTTACCTGATCTAAAACATAAGAAATTAGTAGGCGGCAACCAGTTCACACATGCACCTGCGTTTGTCAAAGCAGTGCAATCCTTGCAAATTTCGTTTTTGCCTCCGCATCACAAATACGTGGGCATCATCAACAAATATCCCAACGTCTTCGAACCAGCTCAGTTCCAAGCTGTCAAGAAGCGAGAAGTATTTCACCACATACTGACGACAAGACCACCAGTCTCGCAGAGCGCTCGTCGCCTCTCACCCGCCAAACTCAAAGCAGCTAAGAAAGAGTTTAGCAAATGGTGCGAGCTGGGCATCCGCCGCCCGTCAAACAGTCCTTGAGCCAGTCCATTGCACATGGAACCCAAAAAGAACGGTGATTGGCGCCCTTGCGATGACTACCAAAAATTAAACACGGTCACAATTCCAGACCGTTATCCAATTCCGCACATGCATGATTGCATGACCTTGCTGCATAACAAGAGCATCTTCTCAGCTCTTGATTTACGCCAAGGCTACCACCAAATACCGGTAGCCCCAGAGGACGGGTCCAAGACCGCCGTCATCACGCCTTTCGGGCTTTACGAATTTCCAGTCATGACGTTTGGATTTCGCAACGCTTCCCAAACGTTTCAGCGATACATCAACTCAGCACTAAGCGACCTAGACTTTGTCTTTGTCTATTTAGACGACATTCTGATTGCTTCCACTTCGGAAGAAGAACACAAGCAACATCTTGATTTAGTTCTTTCACGTCTCAGCGAATACGAGCTTCAAGTCAATGTTGAAAAATGCAAATTTGGCGTCACAGAATTGGTCTTCCTGGGCCATCTCATTACACCCAATGGCTTCAAGCCTAACCCAGAGAAGGTCAAGGCAATTCAAGAATTTCCTCTACCACAGACCATCCAAGAGCTACGTAGATTCTTGGGTCTTGTGAACAGTTACAGGCATCTGCTAGTTAACGCAGCTCACACGCAGCGTCCTCTCAACGAATTCTTGAAAGGTGCCAAGAAGAAGGACAAACGTCCAGTTCCCTGGACCGATGAAGCCAAGACCGCATTCCAGAAGTGCAAGGACGACGTTGTCAACCTCACGTTCTTCGCTTTCCCACGCGAGAATATGGAATTACGTCTCAAGACAGACGCCTCAGATTTTAAAATGGGAGCAGCCCTAGAGCAACGCTCCGGCAACCTGTGGCAACCTTTAGGATTCTTCTCGCAGCTCTTTACAGCTGCGCAAAAGAAATATTCCACTTACGACAGGGAGCTCACAGCTATCTATGAGGCAATTCGCTATTTCCACCACTACCTAGAAGGCGTGGAATTCAAGATCTTCACAGACCACAAGCCGCTAGTCTACGCTCTACAGCAGAACACAGACAAAATGCCAGCTATCCGCTCACGCAGGCTATCCTACATCGCTCAGTTTAACGTGGAGATTTGCTATCTCCCAGGCGAAGAGAATGATGTTGCGGATGCTTTATCCAGAATCAACACTTTCACTTCCCCGGCACTTTTCGACTGGAGCGATTCCAAGCTGTTAGCAGACCCTCAGGTCAGGAAGATCCTTGCAAACATAAACGCCTTTAGACTTCCGACGTTCTTCGACCCAACGCAACTCAGTCAGGAACAAGCAAACGACGAGCAACTCAAAGAAATCCTGAACACCCCGGATCACCCTCTCAAGCTTCTCAGGCTTACGTGGGGCCCTGACCACACGCCGTTCTACGTCACTCATTCATTTTTGTGATTTCTACGAGGATTCCATACTGCCGTACGTGCCAGGAAAATTACGAAGGATAGTTTTCGACAGCTATCACTCACCTTCGCACCCTGGAGCTAAGGTAACAACTCGTCTCATTCACCAACAATACGTTTGGCCTAACATGAGCCGGGATATCGCCACTTGGTGCAAAACATGTGCTGCTTGTCAGCAATCCAAAGTTACAAGACACAATAAATTCTTGCCCAAGCACTTTGTTACTCCAGATGCCAGATTCGATCACCCGCACTTGGACCTCGTTGGACCTTTCGCCAACAGCCAAGTTTTCACTCACGTCCTCACCATCATCGATCGTTACTCGAGATGGCCTGAGGCAATCCCAATCTCTGACACCACAGCACCCACGGTAGCTCGTGCCTTCTACAGCGACTGGATTTGTCGATATGGTGCACCAACCACAATTACGACGGATCAAGGCGCCCAGTTCGAATCCAGACTGTTCACCGAACTTTTATCAATTTTAGGCACCAACAGAGTCAGAACCACCCCCTACCACCCGGCATCTAACGGCATGGTGGAACGCCTTCACAGGGACATTAAAACAGCCCTCACTTGTTACGGCAACAATCAGGAGTGGGTCTCTCTGTTACCCACAGTCATGTTAGGATTGTGAACACGCATCCGTTTAGACACTGATGCCAGTCCAGCTGACTTAGTTTTCGGCAAACCTATGCGAATTCCTGGTGACTTCTCGCCCCTCACAGCGGAAGAACCAAACGTTCGCACCTTTCACAACGAATTCCGCGAATTCATGCGTCAACTGCGACCCGTTCCAGTTAGCCACAAAACCGCAATCAAACCATTTCTACACCAAGGCTTAGACACTTGCACTCATGTCTGGATGCAAGAGAAGCCAATCAGACCAGCTTTAACACGGCCTTACACTGGCCCGCACAAGGTGATTTCGCGCAACAGCGACAATCACACCTTCAATATAGACGTGAATAGCAGAACCAGGACCGTAAGCATCGAACGCTTGAAGCCTGCATTCACCCTTCAAGAGAACCCTAACGGCGCTAAGGATAACACACCTGAACCGATCACCCCTCCATCTCCAATCACAGTGCGCACTACGCCTAAACCTGCAGGCATTCTCAAGCCTCCACAGCTTCCAGCAGCAGACGAGCCACCCTTACCTCTCACCCCCCCCCCCCCGCCAACGGACATCCTACCCAGCCCATTCCTCCTTTACCCAAACCTAAGCGCGTAAAGTTCGTTCCTAATATCCTTAAACGGAACAAAAAAGACTGAGTAGACTCTTTCGAGCAGACATAATTGCTCATCTTGCGGGGGGGTGCAGAGACCAAACCTACCTTAGTTTAATTTATCGCACTACGTGACCTGCTGTAAATCTTTTTGTAAATACGTTCTGTTAAGCTTAAGTCAATCACGAGTAACTTGCTCGTTACTCCCGATCTCACAGATCACAACATTATATTATTCTTACTACGTTGCGCAACCAAAGACGATACTTTAGCCTTATGGAGTCAAATCCGAACAAACAATTGTCATTGTTCCTATTACAAGCAAACACTTGTACAATCATTATTCTGTGATTCTAGATCTTAAGCTACGCTCATCTTTCAAAAATGACATTCAACTTCGTCACTAAATGTAAATAATTTTATAGCTCTTTGCGCACTGACTGCACGCTCATCTCACGCACTCTTGTAATCTCCCTCATCAATCAAGCGCTACTTCGCACCTGTTAAAAAAAAAACGATACTCATTTTTTCTCCTTTCGGGGGGAGTACTGTAGGCCCCCACCAATAGGTGGCGGCACTAGATAGTATTAAGAGAGAGAGAGCAGCGCATGCTGCGAGCGAGCGCCGCCGACGTCGCCGCTCATAGGCCAATAATAGAGGTTTTATGCGTGCCATAAATCTTATTTGTAAGCGGTAAACGCTATTGTACGCAGAATAATCCACAGTATAAGTGGTATATAAACTCGACTAGCAGCTCCGTTCTATATATATTGTTATTAACAATTTAATGCAAAAAAAAGCGCTTTTTTATGGTTTTTTGCTTTTATAGCCGAAACTAGTGGACCGATCTTGATAGTCCAATGAGATAAATTGTAGTAAATGAAATTACGAACAAAACTAGATGTTGATCGAATCGATCGGACGATTAGTTACGGAGAAAAACGTGAAAAACCGAAAAAATGAGCGTTTTTTGAAAAATTCATATATCCGCCATTTTCAAAGATGTGGCGGATATCTCTAGCGAATTGATAGTAATTCATATGTACTTTATGTGTGCGAAAACCAGGGACTTTGCGATTATTAGTTTTTGCGTAATCGCGATTTCAATTTTTGAGTAGGCTATTTTTGAGCGAGGCTGTATGCTCTACGGGTTATCCGATTTCAATTATCAAAAATGATTTTGAAAGTTCAAATGTTGAACTATAAAACGTCTATCTTGGATTTTTGATTAAGTACTGTTTTATACCTGAAAACAGCTGTCAAAGTTGACCAAAAACGCCCGAGCGCACGGAAGTGGCGGAGCGGTGGGGGGCGCGCGGCGGCTGAGGGGAGCCGATATATATAGTAATAGAACGCGCTGCGCGCAACGCACAGATCTTCGCTTTTAATTTCCTCAGCAACTAGAGGAGCTATTTTAATCACTTTTTTTTATTTCGGGGTAACTCAACCCAACTAAACCGATTCTGCACTTTTATTTGATGAAAAACGAACAGAAAGGCAGTTATTGGACGTTTTAATAGGTTGATAAAATAATAAATATAAACTTTCTATTTTTCTTAATCTACATTATATTTATTAGAAAAATTTACAGTGTTACTTAAAAACTATGTTACATTAATTAGTTTTTTTCCGCTTCGGTGGTAGCAAATCGATTTCATCCTCGCAGTGATACGAGTCCAGTTCGCATTCGTTCTCGTCACTCGAATCATCTTCTAATTCTAATAATGTTTTATTTATGACTAAGTTATAACATGTATCTTCGTGGCAGTGTGCACAAAGATTTGTGCACTCTAAGCCGTGCTTTTTGCAACTGCACGAAGCATCTATACATCCCTTTTTCGAGCAAGTGCATGAAATTCGCGATAATAATTTTTGGGGTATCGGCGGATCCGTCGTTCCTACCGGGAGCAAACATTTATTTTTTATTTGCCAACCCCAATCAGTAGGTATTAAAGAGTTATTACCTAACCATAATTGGAGTTGGTAATACACTCTAAATGCATGTTGCTAGCGGATTCCTGCGTTGGCGGCAAAGTTTCTAAAGCAAATTTCGTTTTCGTTTTGGCTTTGCAAAAATGTAAGTATCGCAAATCATGCAGTGAAAAATTACTGATTTTTTCGATTAATTTCTTTTCTGCTTTGTTGCTGTACAGGTCGATTATTAACTTATAGGCATTGCTAGCTATTTTTTCAGAACTGGCATTTTTTTCATAAAATACTGCAGATAAATCTAATAATTTTTCGTGGTTAACTGTATCTATTAATTTATTTTTGCCTATTCTATAAAAACAAGAGGTTGTATCGCAGCCAGAAAATGCATGTAAAAATGTTATTCTATTTCTTAAAAAGGGATATTTGAAACTATTACTATTAAAATACTGATTTGGTGTTGAGCCTTTGTTTTCTTTACAAAAATAAATGTTGTTAATGTTCTCTGCCAGTTCTGAAAAAATAACTTGCAAGTCTATGTCTTCGCCCACAATCACCACAGTTGTTTTATAATCAGCGCGGGCATTATTTATCGCAGTCATTACTATTAACCGATCCGCGTCCTCCGGGGCTATTTTTGTTTAAAATCGTACAGCATTTATAGTTAAACAAAGCATATTTATTAATCTCGTTTTATTTTTTTCACTGCTCAAAAATTGCTTTTGATTAACAACAATCGTTGTATTGCTATCGAAAGCAATTTCACGACCTATATTCTTCAATTGCCTACGCGAACACTCTACAGATTTTGTTGATGTTTTATTGTCGTCGGGATATCCATCAAAAATAATATAACTATTTTCGCTGTAATGTCTTGTCGCATATGAAACGTAGGTATAATAAAGGAAAATTTTTCAAAGTTGACAGAGTTAACCCAAAAATTACTAAGAATTAAAACATCTTCATATAAATTAGATAACGTTTCGCTGATATGGTTCTCAGCCTCTTCAGATCTTTATTAAATTTGAAAAATACAAATATATATATATAAACAATTAGATAAAAGTTAACAATGATTGCAAAAAGGTGTTATATTACTAACATACCATAAACATAAACTAATAAAAATTAGTCGATCACATAGTGGTCAAATAAATTCAGAGAATAAGATTCTCTCGTCAAAACTTAGCGATCCATACTTAATATATATACATAGTGAGACAATATTATCAGGTCATACTGTATACACAAGTCATACTGTATCGAGAGTTACAAGTATAATAGAAAACGGGTAACCAAGAAAACTGTAATTACCACGCGTATGAATATCTAGGCAAATGAAAATTTTTCTACATATTTAAATAACATTAAAACGGTACATCAACAAATGATAATTAAACAAAATTACATAGAATAAGTAGATACTGATTTTTATAAGTAAATTTGACAGGAATTTTAAATAAATATGATATAGATTATTAACCTGAGAAAATTAATTAAAAAAATTTTAAGTAATTGAGAATTTGAATATTATGAATAAAAAGGTTTGTAAATAATTATCTGTCCATAAGGAATCTATAAATTCTATGATATTGTTTACTTAAAAATTGCGTATCTTCTTGCCTATTAATGGTGTGACTATGTGTATTGATATGAATCATTTCAGAAACTAATCTTTTGTGTTTATTGATCTCCTATCTAAAATCTGTACATTATCAAAGTCAAAATTATGCGAAGGATTTTCATTTAAATGTTCTGGAATAGGAAGCAATTTTTCTAAAGACGTCTTTTTATGCTCGTCTATTCTTTTCTTTAAATTTCTTTTAGTTTGGCCAATATACGTCGCTGGACAACTATCACATTGAAATTTATACACAATATTTGTTTCCATCCATTTTTCTGGTTTGTCCTTCCCTAGTTTTACAATGTTGTTGAGTTTTCGACTCATCAATGGGACACAACGAATATTGAACTTGCGAAGAGCAAATTGACAAGAATAGAAAAATTGTTCGTGAAACGGAAGTGAAATTGAAAGGTTTGGCAAGACACTATTGTTATTCTGTGGACAACGAGTTTTATACTTAAGTTTGCGAATGCGTTCCGCCATACATGAATGTATAAAGCTCTCTGGATAATCATTCTCTATCAAAATATTTTTGACAATTTTAAAATTCGTATTGTGAAAAGAGGCATGAGACAATAACAAGGCTCTATCAATTAAATTATAAACAATATTACGTTTCAACTGTGTAGTGTGATTCGAGTTATAATTTAAAATTCTACCAGAACAGGATGGTTTCTGGTACCAATTAGTTATAATTTTGTTATTATCAATTGACAACGATAAATCTAGGAAGGAAATGCTATTGTTAATTTCTGTTTCATGAGTAAATTGTAAATGGCTATTATAACTATTGAAAACTTCTAAGACTAAATTCAAATGTTCTTTTTTAATACATAAAATAGTATCGTCTACATATCTATAGTAAAAAGTGGTGTGCAGTTGTATTTTTCAGCAAGGACCTTAAGACATTCAGTCTCTAAGTCCTCCATAACTAAATCTGCAAAGAGAGGGGAAATTGGAGAGCCCATTGGTGTGCCAAAGATTTGTTGATAGATAACATTATCGAATTGAAAGAAAGTATGCTTAAACAGAAAGTTAATTGTATCAATAATATCGGTGAAGGGGATCTTAGAATTCAAATGAATTTGATGGAAACGTTTATCAAAACTGTTAATAACCAACTCAGTTGGGATATTAGTAAATAAAGAAGAAACGTCTAGTGAGATCAAACTGTAGCCTGAAGGAATTGTGAGAGAATCTAATTTTTCTTTAAGTTCAAAACTATTGTTGATATGTGAAGAGGGTTTTTTGATACATTTTTTGAGATCTCTATCAATAATTTTAGATAAAAAGTTAGTAGGACTATTAATAGTAGAGATGATAGGTCTAAGTGGAGTATCTACTTTATGTATTTTCGGTAGTGCATATGCTTTCGGAAGGACAGTATTGGTCTGAGTTAAACTGTCATTGTTATATTTGAAATCTAGAAAATTATTATTGTTAAGTTGAGATAAAATATTGTGAACTTTGGACTGTAAGGATTTTAAAGGATTTCTTTTTATAATTTTGTAAGTCTTAGTATCACTAAGTAGAAGTTTCATTTTGGATTTATATTCTTCTCTATTAAGGCATACAGTCAAATTACCCTTATCCGCACGAGTAAAAAAGATTCCAGGATTATCCTTACAAAATTGTATCGTGAATTTTAAGTCTTTGGATAGTTCTTTGGTATATTTTGTGAACAATTGTGGACGGTTACTAACTGATTCAATATTCTTAATTAATATTTCTCTGAGGTCTTGTATGGGAACTGTGTTTTGGTTTTTAAAGGAGGATTCCAAATTTTTTATCGATGTGATAATATCTTTTTTAGAAAAAGAGGAAGTTAAATTGTATTTATCACCTAAGGAAACAATGTTCATAACTTGCTGTGGAATCTGAATGTCAGAAAGGTTTTTAATCCACTTTTCTTTATTCTTGTGAGATAAAACTGTTGTGTTATTTCTTTTATATCTAACTAACGTGTCAAATTTTTTACAGTCCAAAGTTCACAATATTTTATCTCAACTTAACAATAATAATTTTCTAGATTTCAAATATAACAATGACAGTTTAACTCAGACCAATACTGTCCTTCCGAAAGCATATGCACTACCGAAAATACATAAAGTAGATACTCCACTTAGACCTATCATCTCTACTATTAATAGTCCTACTAACTTTTTATCTAAAATTATTGATAGAGATCTCAAAAAATGTATCAAAAAACCCTCTTCACATATCAACAATAGTTTTGAACTTAAAGAAAAATTAGATTCTCTCACAATTCCTTCAGGCTACAGTTTGATCTCACTAGACGTTTCTTCTTTATTTACTAATATCCCAACTGAGTTGGTTATTAACAGTTTTGATAAACGTTTCCATCAAATTCATTTGAATTCTAAGATCCCCTTCACCGATATTATTGATACAATTAACTTTCTGTTTAAGCATACTTTCTTTCAATTCGATAATGTTATCTATCAACAAATCTTTGGCACACCAATGGGCTCTCCAATTTCCCCTCTCTTTGCAGATTTAGTTATGGAGGACTTAGAGACTGAATGTCTTAAGGTCCTTGCTGAAAAATACAACTGCACACCACTTTTTTACTATAGATATGTAGACGATACTATTTTATGTATTAAAAAAGAACATTTGAATTTAGTCTTAGAAGTTTTCAATAGTTATAATAGCCATTTACAATTTACTCATGAAACAGAAATTAACAATAGCATTTCCTTCCTAGATTTATCGTTGTCAATTGATAATAACAAAATTATAACTAATTGGTACCAGAAACCATCCTGTTCTGGTAGAATTTTAAATTATAACTCGAATCACACTACACAGTTGAAACGTAATATTGTTTATAATTTAATTGATAGAGCCTTGTTATTGTCTCATGCCTCTTTTCACAATACGAATTTTAAAATTGTCAAAAATATTTTGATAGAGAATGATTATCCAGAGAGCTTTATACATTCATGTATGGCGGAACGCATTCGCAAACTTAAGTATAAAACTCGTTGTCCACAGAATAACAATAGTGTCTTGCCAAACCTTTCAATTTCACTTCCGTTTCACGAACAATTTTTCTATTCTTGTCAATTTGCTCTTCGCAAGTTCAATATTCGTTGTGTCCCATTGATGAGTCGAAAACTCAACAACATTGTAAAACTAGGGAAGGACAAACCAGAAAAATGGATGGAAACAAATATTGTGTATAAATTTCAATGTGATAGTTGTCCAGCGACGTATATTGGCCAAACTAAAAGAAATTTAAAGAAAAGAATAGACGAGCATAAAAAGACGTCTTTAGAAAAATTGCTTCCTATTCCAGAACATTTAAATGAAAATCCTTCGCATAATTTTGACTTTGATAATGTACAGATTTTAGATAGGGAGATCAATAAACACAAAAGATTAGTTTCTGAAATGATTCATATCAATACACATAGTCACACCATTAATAGGCAAGAAGATACGCAATTTTTAAGTAAACAATATCATAGAATTTATAGATTCCTTATGGACAGATAATTATTTACAAACCTTTTTATTCATAATATTCAAATTCTCAATTACTTAAAATTTTTTTAATTAATTTTCTCAGGTTAATAATCTATATCATATTTATTTAAAATTCCTGTCAAATTTACTTATAAAAATCAGTATCTACTTATTCTATGTAATTTTGTTTAATTATCATTTGTTGATGTACCGTTTTAATGTTATTTAAATATGTAGAAAAATTTTCATTTGCCTAGATATTCATACGCGTGGTAATTACAGTTTTCTTGGTTACCCGTTTTCTATTATACTTGTAACTCTCGATACAGTATGACTTGTGTATACAGTATGACCTGATAATATTGTCTCACTATGTATATATATTAAGTATGGATCGCTAAGTTTTGACGAGAGAATCTTATTCTCTGAATTTATTTGACCACTATGTGATCGACTAATTTTTATTAGTTTATGTTTATGGTATGTTAGTAATATAACACCTTTTTGCAATCATTGTTAACTTTTATCTAATTGTTTATATATATATTTGTATTTTTCAAATTTAATAAAGATCTGAAGAGGCTGAGAACCATATCAGCGAAACGTTATCTAATTTATATAAAGATGTTTTAATTCTTAGTAATTTTTGGGTTAACTCTGTCAACTTTGAAAAATTTTCCTTTATTATTTCAACATGAAGAGTATACGTATTACCAAATGAAACGTAGGTATTTATTATTTCTGCCATTTTCATGTTACTTTGCCACACGACTCTATGCAAAAATAATCCACCGTCGACAACATGTGTTATCTTTGATGGTACGTTTATACTCGGTAATGAATCAAAATTGAGGTAGAATGCGGATTTAGATGTTTTCCGCATGCCATTCTCATCAAACAATGACAGCGGAATCGGCGATAGTTCATACGAACTACAATACTCTTTCATATCGTCTTGGTTTTGAATATTGAGCGAAATTTTTTGGAAAATTAGCAATGGTGAGATATACACATCCTCATTTGCACTTTTTTTTATAGTGGAGTTCGCAGCTGCCAAATGGGTAACTTTACTGCTTCTTTTATATTTTACGTCAGTAAACGTTTTATTTGACGCCTCATCCATCAAAATCTTTCCTAATTCAAAAGCTTTGTGGCAATTCACGAGCGATAAATCACCAATCACTCCGGAATATATACCAATTAATTTATCGCTTTCTGGGAATGGATCAAATGTATTAAAAAAGTCCTGCAGTTTTTTTAAGTCATCTGCGTCTCTGGAGATACGAGAAACTCGATTGTCGACATGCTGTTCAGATGTAGCAAATGTCATGTTGCAAAATAGCTCTATGGCATTGCTGACCTCTAATGCAGCTGCCCTTGACAACACCCATTTTCCAATGACATTTTCCGTGAGTCCACGGCCGTGTATCAAGCCTCCAGCGCATTTCATTGACCGCATCAAAACCTGCTCGATGGTCATATCAGACCATAATCCGCACCAAAAGCGATTTGAACGTCTTATCGTATGAAAGCCCTGCTTACAGAATTTATCATATTCCACTATATCCATGCTTTCTTTTAAATTAACCATCTGTTGGACGTACAAAAGACACGCCTTAGCGTATAAATGATGACCTGAAGCGAAAAAAAAGGTATCATTAACGTTACTGTTTCTACATGTTGGTCAAAATTACCAGAACGTTCTGCATCTATGTATCTTTGCAGTAAGTAAATTAGTTTAAAATATTGTAGCCACAGTTGGCTTGTTGGGCTATTATTTTCTAAATTCGTTATTACCGATGAAAATTTTATTTGTACGCTTTTCATTAAGAAAGTCATTAAATAATTTTCAAAATTTTCGGTTCCTACTTTTTGTAAATTATCATCTAAAAACGTTTTCTCTTCTTCTGTAAATTCTATTTTTTTCTAAAATAATAGTAGCAAGCGCAGCTTGTACTAAAAGGTGACCTCGCACAGACCTCGAAAAAGCATGATCTGTTAAAGCCTTATCCGCTGATAATTCGGCGTATATCGTTGAAAAAGCTTCTTTCAGGCCGCTACCTGCCATTATATTACCAATAGCGCCAAGAAAAGACATCGCAAGATGAAATCCTCCTAATCGTGGGATTACTGAGCGGATATTATGGGGATCGTTATCTGTCTCTATAGAAGCGACGATTTCGCTAGCTTTCATTTATAAAGGCAAATCAAACGTTACAAAGCAGTGCTTTTGATTATTTGCATTTGCTCTCTGTCGTGCATCGATTAAAGATGTTAAAATTATTGTATGGTCGCTCGGTGGCGCTTTAATAAACGGCAAAGCAATAATTCTCGTCGTACAAAAATCATTATTCAATAAATGAAATTTATTCATAAATCCGTGCCAATTCGGGGTCTTCCGTGGTGCAGTATGCTTGCCGTAAAAATATAAAAAATAGATCGCTTTGATTTCAATTGTAAAGTCAGCACGATGTATTTTTTTCCAATTACATATAGTTATATTATCTAATTTGAATGGCTTGTTATTCTTAAAATCAGTCAATGGAAGGAAACCGAACGTGCCATCAGTACTAGTAGATAATGTTCCTTTTAAACGAGGCACACAATTATTAAAATTAACCGAACTTGATGGAGTCGCACACATAATACTGCCCATACAATGAAACGTATTTTTGCCATCAATGGTGGCTGTATTATGGTCAGCATTATCATATGCGAATTGCAAATAGGTATCTCCAATGAAATCGAAATGTTCAGGGTCATTAACGAGGGAGTTTTCGAATCGTACTGTTTCTGCATAGGACTCACAGAGCCCAATATTGTAGAGACAATCTATTAAACCTCGTGCTGCAAATTTCGTATGTATCATACATCAAAGTCCTAATAATATAGGCGATGAAAAGGATCGTGATCGCATAGGTGATATTAAAATATGGGCTGCGGTAACAATTCTGTTTTCCCACTTATCCCAAGATCCATTTTTTCGCTCATGTTTATGAGTTTTTATAAGAATTTCGAGCATTAGTTGCAACGTTTCCGGAATATCTTTAATGTTATTTAAGAAATCCGTTGGCGTATTATAATTCTCTAAGTCAACTTTCATAGCCCTAACATCTTGTAGAATAAAATGACTGGCTAATTCCACTATTCTCAACCTTTCTTCTTTTTCATTTACTTTGCGATTTGAATACCAGCTATCTTGTATACATTTATCTAACGTTTGTTTAAAACAAATAAAACGATCATTTGAGCTAGAACAAATTACTATTTCATCTTCGAAATGATTTTTTAAAAGTATTTCTATGCGACCAAGTCGGGGTAGATCAGTATCTCCGAACTTATTTACATATATTTGTAATATATCTTTTAAAGAAAATTGACACTGATCGCTATTCTCCAATAAATAGTTGATAATAAAAGATAATAAGTTACTCATATCTTCGGTTATCGGTCCACCCTTAACATTACAAGGACTATATGAGTAAAATACGCTTAAGCATTTCGAGTGATAATAAACGGTGTTTTCTATATAATAATTATCAGATTCTTTTTTCAAATTAGATAACCGCGACGCTAGAATTTTATTCTCTTCGCTTTTAGGGAGAGCTTGTAACTGCGCCAAAATATTATCAATAGTCTCCTGCTTTGAAACGCGGGTTAAATTTTGCTTACAACTGTGACATTGATTCGAACAAAAAAAACAATGAGTTGAGAAAGCGAACTCTCGTCCTTCTTTACAACGATTTCGGTCTTTTAACTATGTTAATGCCGATGCTGCTAACGCCCTTTTTATATTAGACTCCCTCGTATAGAGAGTTTGACAAGTTTTATGTACTGTGATTTCTTTTAATTTTTGTAACTTTAAATGCTTCTTATCTTTTCTTTTATGACTGGCTAGAATCAGATTATTAATGGCCCGTTCTTTCAATATGTGCGATTTAGATGGTTCATTAGGCTTGTCGCAAAGTAAACAAATTTTATCGTCGTCAAGCCACTCCTGTTCGTCTTCCATAGCTTGTGTATTTATATATTAAAATATTAATGGAATACGTAAAGTTAAAATTCATATATGTGCAAATCTCACGAAAGATGCGACAAAACCTGAAATCACGTTTTGAAAATTTTTTTTCGAGCACACCTTCGAAACCTGGTTTTTCCTATTGTTTGTAGTATATAAAATGAAGATCCGCAGTTGTACAGCGTCCATCAAGTTGCCTATTTTTTCTAGAACAACTTCTTACTTTTTAAGAAAATGGCAAAAGAAGCCCTTCTCTTCAAACCTCAGCTATTTAGCCCACAAACGATCTACTCAAAGTTTTCAAACAGAAATTAAAACTAGCAAAAAAGAGCTTTAATTCCTTTTTTTAAAAATTTAAAAATGTTGATTCCTTCAAAAGTTACAAGGGTTTGAAGTTGAACGTCGAAAAGGCATAAAAATGCTCTCAAAGTCGGCGCGTCCGATTCCTGCGATTTTTTGCATTTTTATGCTTTTTCGACGTTCAACTTCAAATCCTTGTAACATTTGAAGGAATCAACATTTTTTAACTTTAAAAAAAGGAATTAAAACTCTTTTTTTCATGTTTTAATTTCTTTTTGTAAACTTTGAGTAGATCGCTTGTGGGCTAAATAACTGAGGTTTGAAGAGAAGGGCTTTTTTTGCCATTTTCTT
The DNA here is from genome assembly GCA_036365515.1 of Torymus aiolomorphi. Classification (NCBI taxonomy): domain Eukaryota; kingdom Metazoa; phylum Arthropoda; class Insecta; order Hymenoptera; family Torymidae; genus Torymus; species Torymus aiolomorphi. Next base: position 205,081,379 of record CM070873.1, on the reverse strand, counting down.
AAAAAGTAAGAAGTGGTTCTAGAAAAAATAGGCAACTTGATGGACGATGCTCAACCACGAATTTCTCTTATACATACCACAAACAACGAGAAAAACCAGGTTTGGTAGGTGTGCTCCAAAAAAAATTTTCAAATCGTGATTTCGGGTTTTGTCGCATCTTTCGTGAGATTTGCACATATACGTTCGTCGTGGAGAAAATTAGTATATGCACCACGGGAGTAAGTAAAGAATCCATCAGATCGCATATAATTGTCGCCCGAGCCTTCGGCTCGAGCGACAATTATATGCGATCTGAGACATTCTTTACTTTCACTCCCTAGGTGCATAATCTACTATTAGTGTGAACACGACCGAGTAAATAATTTTTCATTTAATTTTAATAAGACTGTTTAATTTGGGTGTTTTTGCAATAACATTTACCTAACATTCGTAGATGCTTCTGCCTCGTCGGTAAGCTCCATTACGATGTTTTGTATACTGATCTTGTATACTGATTATCTAGGAATTTTAATAAAATATAATTAATATTTACGACTCTTATATTAAATTTAACTAATGAGAATCAGTATTATATACCACTTGTATAACAACACACATCGAGTGTTTTAAATACTTTCATAGTCTTATTAACAATCTAAATTATTATTAATTTTTAATTGTTATTTATAATGTAAATTTATAAAGTAATGTTTCTTAAACTCAAATGACAGGCACAAATTAATAAAACAATTATTGGAAAGAAATTTTGAAAAATATAAATATACATGCAAATACGCCACACTTACACACTATATACACATAAATAAAAAAATAAAAATAAAAAAAGGAATTAGAAAAAATGGAACCGTGATAGTATCGGGGATCGAACTCCGGCCGCTTGAGTGAGAATCAAGTGTCTCTGCAACTTGGCTATCCTTCACACTGCTATTTGCTCTTTCTACTCGAATGATTAAACAGAATGCCGGCAATACCGATTCCATTTATACTCATACACTTTCAAACTTATTTTGTTCATGAAGCTATATTACTTATAATAAAATTTAAGTTGATTTAAACCTCAAGTTATATAAAAAAAACGCTACGAATTAGAAAAAAAAAGTTTTTCAATTCAACAAAGATTTTTCAAAAACAAGAACCTAAAGTAACCGGATTTTAACATGCTACTGATAAACTAAAATATTTTACAAGAGACTACTTGATTAAAAATTATCCTGTTTTGATTTCTGATTGTTACAAAGACTTTCACCTATACTACATATACTACAATAAAAATTATACATACTTTTGTGTGCACCTCGTATAATGAATGTACAGTACGGTGTCAACCCCACTCTAAAAACTTGATATTACACAATAAAATCACTGAACTTATTATTAATTTAATACAATTAAAATTAAGAAAAATTAACAATTTTAATATTTTAAAATAATTAAAATATTAGTAATAATTAAGTAGCTATTTATAAAATAAACACATGTATCAAAGATGCTTTGCAAAGGTATAGTAGCTAGAGTCTCGGTGGCAACTGTAGTATAAACAGCTGAAAAGACCGTTGGTAGCGTCGCTTTCTCCTTCTTTGACCGGTTCAGTCCACGATATACAATAGCATGGTATAGCAGAAGAAAGTGGAGACAGAACAGAGTGGAGCGAATAGCATTACTATACTGTATATACAAGCAGATGTTCCGAGCGTAAACGTCTTTGATTATATAATACACGCCCGAGTAGATACGTATATACCTGCTTCAAATCTCAAGCAAAATTAGCGTTTCTGTTCATTTTTCATCAAATAAAAGTGCAGAATCAGTTTAGTTGGGTTGAGTTACCCCGAAATAAAAAAAATGATTAAAATAGCTCCTCCAGTTGCTGAGGAAATTAAAAGCAAAGATCTGTGCGTTGCGCGCAGCGCGTTCTATTACTATATATATCGGCTCCCCTCAGCCGCCGCGCGCCCCCCACCACTCCGCCACTTCCGTGCGCTCGGGCGTTTTTGGTCAACTTTGACAGATGTTTTCAGGTATAAAACAGTACTTAATCAAAAATCCAAGATAAACGTTTTATAGGTCAACATTTGAACTTTCAAAATCATTTTTGATAATTGAAATCGAATAACCCGTAGAGCATACAGCCTCGTTCAAAAATAGCCTACTCAAAAATTGAAATCGCGATTACGCAAAAACTAATATTCGCACAGTCCCTGATTTTCGCACACATAAAGTACATGTGAATTACTATCAATTCGCCAGAGATATCCGCCACATCTTTAAAAATGGCGGATATATGAATTTTTCAAAAAACGCTCATTTTTTCGGTTTTTCACGTTTTTCTCCGTAACTAATCGTCCGATCGATTCGATCACCATCTAGTTTTGTTCGTAATTTCATTTACTACAATTTATCTCATTGGACCATCAAGATCGGTCCACTAGTTTCGGCTATAAAAGCAAAAAACCATAAAAAAGCGCTTTTTTTGCATTAAATTGTTAATAACAATATATATAGAATGGAGCTGCTAGTCGAGTTTATATACCACTTATACTGTGGATTATTCTGCCTACAATAGCGTTTAGCGCTTACTAATAAGATTTATGGCACGAAAACGCTGATTTTTTTCTCTATTGACTGGGCTATCAGTTCCGCACTGACCTCCGTGCGAGTCAGTCCAGAGAGAGAGAGAGTCAATAAAACATATAGTAGGAAACATGTGTCTCATTCTACGACCTCACCACTTCCTACATATATATAAGTATACCTATCTACAGCGATCTGGCGTACAAATAACAACAGCCTAATAATAAAATAACCACCATGATCATGAGATCACTCATTCATTTTTGCTAATTCAAAATTAGGTTTTTCAGACAGTACTTACATAATTAGAACTCCTGAATATTATTGGCTATATAATACATATATCTCCATATTTCCAAAGTGATTAGAAAAAAATCTGGTATAATATCTGTAAAAATAAAAAATCACACAAAGTATCTATTTTTAAAAGATGATTATAGCCATTTAACATTAAGCCAGTAAGTACTTATCTAATAAAAGTTATTCCCTCGTTGATTGATACATGAGTAGATGAATTCTTGTCACCAGTTGACTACTTGAGATCTTTGAAATTTATATTAATTAACTAATTTTAATGTAACTCACGATATGATAACATTTGTAACATTAGCTGATTAGAATTGAAAAATAACCATATTTTGAGGTTATTACAAGATTTTAGAATTACAATTTTTATTGTGTGTTATCATACCTACTGATATTCTTTTCTCTCTCTCTCTCTCTCTCTCTCTCTCTCTCTCTCTCTCTCTCTCTCTCTCTCTCTCTCTCTCTCTTTCTCTCTCTTTCTCCTTTCAAGTACCACAATGTTTTTGTTAGTTTTGTGTATATTACTTCTCTCTCTCTCTCTTTCTTTCTGAGTCGAGTAAGATATGCTTATATACTGCAAGCAATACTATCAGAGAATATAGAATATATTATTATGTTCGCCCATGCTTAAGCATAGGCGAACGTAACGCCGCCTGCCTCATGGGGGGCTGAACTGACACTTATTTTTGGCTTCACGAAAACGGCCGATCTGGCCTTCTGTACTGAATGTATTGTTATTTTATAGTTCTTAATTGAAGTAAAGACTCTACGCTGTCGTCTTATGCACAAATATAAATTTAAATAAAATTAATCAAGAGTATAATAGATGTTACATTCGTGGATGGTTATAGTTATTACATAAAATTATTAAATATTAACTGTTTAACTTAAGAGTTACTCAAAACCTTATCGAAAATTAATATAAAAGTTAATTGAATGAATTGAATTCGTTATTGCGATTTAAATTCTTAATTGAAATTAATAAAGAGAATTTATTACGTATTTATATTGAGTAATCTTATTAATCTTATCTCTTAAATTCTTAAAGACTTATCTACCTTATTACGCTATTGAAATACAGAATTAATTATAAACAGTTAATTGATTTATACCTTAAATCGTAAATGATTTATCCTTGAATTTAGATATTATGATTTCAAATATTTTAAAATAAAGTCTAATTTATATTAATTGATCTTAATAATTTTAATAATCTTGACTTCTTAAAATCTTATCTAATTCGTTATTCTTTAAAACACAGAGTTAAATATAAAGAGTGAATTAATTTGTAAATTATCTATTTTTAAATTCGCTATTATGACTCGAATCTCTTAATCGACTTAATGACGAGACGATTTGCAAATATATATATATATATACACACACACACACACACACACACACACACACACACACACACACACACATATATATATGTTTGTAAATTGGTACTTTTGAGGAGATGTGAACCTTTCGCTCAGAGTTCGGACAATGTGACTAAAGAAATAATGACCCTCAGGTTACCGACTCCGGGAAAAGGGGGTATAGATTTCTCCTCAAAAGTCACGATTCTTGCTTTGAGAAATTTGAGGAGTCTCTTCAAAATGTCGACATATCTTCAAAAGTACCGATCTATATGTTGATATCTCTTCAAATATACCAATTCCCATAGTTATATATATATATATATATATATATATATATATATATATATATATATATATATATATATATATATATATATATATATATATATATATATATATAGCGTAATTCTTGAAGATACGTGGGTGCTGATAGGTACAAGATGGGATTATTTCTCTAAGCGAGACTGCCCGTCGGTGTGCTGGGCTCCCTTTTATATGGTAAGCGCGGACCTGAAAACCATTGAGGATGATCCCTCTCCCTCTGGTGGCGAAAACTTGAAATACATCTATAGCCTGGAAGTGCTGTAGGACCTCAAAATCTAAAAGGAGGCTCCGCCCCCTTCTTCTGTGGTAGGAGATTCTGGTTCTCTCATTGGTTCCCCTTTTGGCCGGTTACCTACTACGTAATTTCATGGAATTGTTTACTATCTAAGGGTTCTTGGAATAAAATATCCGTTAGAATACTCTGCAACAGATTGTCATGTATGTTAGATTACGTTTAATGATGTATTATTAATAATAATATTAATCAACAATTTATGCAATTTGTATCACTGGTAATTTGTTGTTACTTTATTTATTTACCCGGTCTCTTCTTTATTAATCAAAATGATCTCAATTTATTAATGAAAAGTGCTTAAAACAATAAATTGTTAACCAACCGATAAACTATCGCTAATAACTTTATTAATTACTCAGGTTAATTGTTTTAATTAATCTTTATTAACCTCTCAAGTTAGATTAATATGTTATCATTATCAAGGAGTACGGGAGCGCTCCGTAGGCAACCCGCGTGAAAATATGATATGAGATCTCATATGAGATTGTAATTGAGATCTTAAAAAGATCTCAAATAAGATCTACATGAGATCTCATATGAGATCTCATATGAGATCCTATTACGAATTTCAGATATTATAATTCACATGAGATCTCATATGAGATCTCATCTATGATAAAAAGTTTAAAATATTTTTTTATTTCAATTATACAAATACTATTTGCATGTCTTTAGTGCATTTAATTTAATTTGTCGCTGAATCGACGTATCAAAAACAAGGCATGCCTTGTAAGTTTGACTCTTGAAAAGTCATTGAAATGATCGACTCTCACAGTCTTATACACTCGACATTAACAACTTGTTTATAGGAGCAGTCGGCAGGTCGCCACGTATCGGCCAGTGGCGGTACTAAGCTTGTCACCTAGACCTATTCCTTATTACCGCCACTCGCCGATACGTGGCGACCCGCCGACTGTTCCTATAAACAAGTTGTCAATGTCGAGTGTATAAGACTGTGAGAGTCGATCACTTCAATGACTTTTTAAGAGTCGAACTTACAAGGCATGCCTTGTTTTTGATACGTCGATTCTACGACAAATTAAATTAAATGCACTAAAGACATGCAAATAGTATTTATGGTAATTGTATAATTGAAATAAAAAAATATTTAAAACTTTTCATCATAGATGAGATCTCATATGAGATCTCATATGAGATGTCACACGAGATCTAACGGCTTAAGTTTTTTATTTAATAGAAAATTGCAGATAGATCTCATATGAGATCTCATGTAGATCTCATTTACAATCTCATATGAGATCTCATATCATATTTTCACACGGGAAGTATAGAAGAAGCCTGAAGAAGCGACCCATGCTACTTATACATTGAAATTTTGAAATGGGTTTGCGAGAAATTCAATGCGCCTATATATGTATTAGATTTCTTTGAACTATATTAACATGTACTGTTAATCGAAAGCCATTTCATTGCTCTACTCAAATCGAAAGGTTTCATTTAAAAAGATTGTCCCGTTCAAAAGATTTAGAGATCTGAATATTTTTTATGTACTATTTCCGATTCTCCATATTCTTCAGTCAGCACAAACTATACATTTTTGTCTGACCGGTACATAGTATAGCATTTTTGTCCGACCGACTGGTAAAAGAGAGAACCGACCCCCTCCCAGCCAACGAAAATTGTCCAAATGAAATAAAAAAAATACCAAAAGATAGGATTTAAATTGCTCCTTCCAAAAATATTTATTATGAAAACTGCTCCCTTTTAATTATTGTAAAAAAATAAAATAATTTAATGATTTTTGCATCTTTAATTAACTCGATCTTGCTTAATCAAACTGCTCTCAATAAAGTAAAAATAGCAGTAATCTGCTCCTAATCAATATTAAATTTTGCTCCACCATCAGATTTTTTATAAACATTCAACTTTTCAAGATAAAAAATAAAAAGCGTTTCATATGGCTAACCTCCTTTCGGCTTTCTTCCAACTTTTTTAATTTTTCCAAGTGCGTTAAGACAATTGACTAAAGAAATAATATCCCTGTTAGTGTAAAAATTATAAATATCGACATTCAGAGGGATATTATTTCTTTAGTCACATATTTCATCGTTAAAGATATAAAAAAATGACCAATTTATTTAATTTTTTTTGCAATAATTAAAAGGGAGCAGTTTCCATAACAAATATTTTTGGAAGGAGTAGTTTAAATCCTATCTTTTGGTATTTTTATTTGTTGGATTTTGGCAATTTTCATCGGCTGGAAGGGGGGTGGTAAAGAGAGAAGAGAGAGAGAAGAGAGGGAGAGTGAGAGAGAGGGAAAGAGAGAAGAGCGACGGAGATAGAAAGAGAGAGAGATCCGTATATATGGTATATTTATCTGCAACTGTTCTTTCCGGGACGTAAAAATGTATATAACTGTTAGTTCTGGGACGCGCTCGTTATTTCCGGGACGTCCCGGAAAACCTGTGTCCGCAACTGTTATTTCTGGAACGTGGTGTTAGTCCCACACCCCAGGGTCCATTATTTCTTTAGCCAAGTGTATTGTCTCAACTCTGGACAAAGGAACTCTAGGTCCCAGAAATAACGTATATAGGTCTTTATATATATATATATATATATATATATATATATATATATATATATATATAAAAAAACTTGTATAACGTTAGTTCCCAGGACCCCATGTTACTGTATACCTATACGTGACTAAAGAAATAATGTCTCTTATGGGGGCCGATGTCCTCAAAACTGACGTTAAACATATGTAGATTCAGGGACTGTCCCCAAAACTAACAAATGTCCCCGAAACCAACGTTAAACATCTGGAATGTCCTGGAAACTAACATAAAACATAAATATATATATATATATATATATATATATATATATTTTTTTTTTTCATTTAAGTAGTAAACTTTTATTATAAAATAAAAAAAATTATGTTATTAATATAAGTTATTGTTACTTTGTGAAATCTTTTTTTTTTGTTACAGCTAGGTTATATCAGAACAAGGATAATTGACAAGTAGATTATGATTAAATAGTTTGCAACATATAGAAGAGTTCAAGATCTCATTATTATTATGCATTATGCATTAAGGCCACCAAAAGATTATGTTTAAGTCTGTCAAAGAACGCAACCTCCTGTAGTAGAAAAAAAAGAAATACTGTTGCAGATAATATTCCTCTAGCAAAGCCTCGTTCTACTTTATGGTATAATTATAGTGAATAAATAAAATAAAGTAGCGGTATGATGTGTTAAATGAAGTGTTTATAACAAATTTCTAACCTCTACTTAAAATCAGAATTTAAAATATTGGTCAGAGCCTTGGTTAAAAAAAAGCATTTTTTGTCTATACTTCAAGAAACTTTGTTGATATTAGCGCTGTACTGTTGTACATATTTACTTAAACATCAATTAAAAGATTATGTCAAGTGAACATAAAATACAGAAAAAAAAAAATGATGTGTTATTGTTATGAAAATTTCTACGAATGAAAGTGCTCAGTGAATCTAATTTTATAATTTTCTCATAGTGGGAGACGTCAAAATGTTTCAGAAGAGTTCTCAGTAAATATTGTGAAAATGTCTACGGATAAAAGTGCTCAGTTAATCCAATTTTATAATTTTCTCACGTTGGGAGACGTCAAAATGTTTCAGAGGAGTTCTCAGTAAATATTTTTCTACACAAGATTCAGATAATTATTTCAAAAAGTATACAAGAATGTTAATCAGAAATTCTTAGTTCATGAACTGATTGTTTTTAATTTTACAAGATGTGTGGCAATCATGAGTTATTAATTTAGTAGTTTCAGTCAATAATTATTTCAAGATTTTATATATTTTCTACTATAAAAGAATGTCGAGAAAGCTTTTTTCTCCCAATGATTCTTAGTTTATAAATCTATCAAATGATAAGGTGGAAAAAATCTATCATATAAACTTATAAGGTAAAATATAAAAATACAGCTTAAGGGAGTTCTATGGTAAACAGAAATAACGCTAAGACAATTCTGAAATTTCACACATTGGTTAACTTTTACATGAAAAGCTCTCATATAAATTTTTAGAAGGCTAGGGTACCTAGAAGTCAAGAAATAAATGTTTTAATTTTTCACTTTTTAACATGGGCTCTTATGGGAAATCACGATTTCGTTGTGTTCATTTGCGTATAAGAAAGAAATTAACGCTAAGATATTTTTGAAAATGTATGTAATAGAAAGACAAATATCTTATGAAGATTTATTTTCTTGCAAAAGTATCATTGGATGCCTCTAATTTACGGAAAAAAAGTTTAAAAGCGAAAAACATACATTTAACCTCAAAATATGAGTCAAATCAACTTCTCAATGGAACTTTATATCGATATTTAAGACTATTAAAATAGATATAATTATCTAAAATGAAAATATTATTGGTATTTAGTGTAAGTTTATTAATAACAACATATGTAATAAAGTAAATCAACAAGGGATAAAATGTGTACTTGTTTTGACTAGTGTAGTTACCATAGAACTCCCTTAATGACAATATAAAAAGTTTTTGTTATTAAAACTATAAAATTATTTTAATTTATATTCTACTTATTTTGTAGGTTATGAATGTGGTTTCTCTGAAACATTTTTTGTTTGTAGCCCTTGTTATGAATGAACATTGACACTTTGTGTTGATTTCTTTTAGATTGTATGAAGAATTTCTCACGGTGGGAGACGTCAAAATGTTTCAGAAGAGTTCTCAGTAAATATTGTGAAAATGTCTATGGATAAAAGTGGTCAGTTAATCTAATTTTATAATTTTCTCACGGTGGAAAACATCAAAATGTTTCAGAGGAGTTCTCAGTAAATATTTTTCTACACAAGATTCAGATAATTATTTCAAAAAGTATACAAGAATGTTAAGGAAGCTTTTATTATCAGAAATTCTTAGTTCATAAACTGATACAAAATGTGTGGCAATCATGCTGTTGTACATATTTATTTACTTAAACATCAATTAAAAGATTATGTCAAGTGAACATTAAAATACAGAAAAGAGAAAAAATGATGTGTTATTGTTGTGAATAAAAGTGCTCAGTTAATCTAATTTTATAATTTTCTCATGATGGGAGACGTCAAAATGTTTCAGAGGAGTTCTCAGTAAATATTTTTCTACACAAGATTCAGATAATTAAAAAAGTATATTTCAATAAGTATACAAGAATGTTAAGAAAGCTTTTATTATTAGAAATTCTTAATTCATAATCTGATTGTTTTTAATTTTACAATATGTGTGGTAATCATGAGTTATTAATTTAAGTAGTTTCAGTCAATAATTATTTCAAGATGTTTTATATTTTAAAAGAATGTCGAGAAAGCTTTTTTCTCCCAATGATTCTTAGTTCATAAACTTTTGTTTTTAATTTTGCAAGATGTGTCTGATTGGTTATTAATTCAAGTGGTTTCTAGTTAAAATTTCAACAAATCTAAGTGTTGAAAATAATGTAATTATATAGTGATTGGCTTATGGTGATGGGCGCCAAATGTTTCAGAGTAGCTATCTGTTCTGTAAATCTACCATAAATGAAACCATAATATATAAATTACTGTAATGGCTACTTTTTGAATTTGCAACCAATATTTTAATTTGCTAGCGGATTGTGTTGCAGTAGTGTGGCTAGTTACAATGTATTTATTTTATAATAAATCATTGAATGTCAGTGTTATTGAATCCGTGCACAATGAAGAAGAACAAAGTAATAATAAACCCAAAAAAGTTGTGAAATCAATTAAAGTGTAATTTTATATACTTAATAAACATTATTTATAATGTACTTTTACTCTTAAAAAGTTGTGAAATCTCTCTAAAAAATTTTTTTACAAAAGTAAAAACTTATAGGCAAGAATAAGTTTGGTTACTATTCTACATAGTTTTATACTTAACAAACATTATTTACTAAACTCTCCCACCCTCTCTACCTTCCCCCTCTCTCTCTCACTCTGTACCAAAAACTTTAATGAAAGCTTAAATATTTTTTCAAAACAATCAGCACGTTCTTTAAAAAATTAATTTTTTAAATATATTCTAACAACACAATTTGTCTGTAGTCCATTTATTTATTCTGATCTCATCTATTCAATAAGCACTCTCTACAAATGGTACTAATTTTTTTTCATGACTGTACAAATAATAATATTGTTAATAAAACTTTCTACAAAAGTATAAAATAAGGCAAGTATAGAAGTTTTTTCTGTATAATCTATAAAATAATATTTTTGATTTTTTGAAAGAAGTCAAATAACTACTATAGTAAAAAAGTCAAATTGTTCACTGCAAATCAAACAAACGAAAGTTGTGAAATCATTTATCGATAGTCAAGTAATGCAAACCATTCTCCGAAAAACTGTATGACTATGTTCTCAGAAATGTATTCAAATTTCTTCATTCTTCTATACAAATTAACCACAAGAAAGTACTGAAATTAATTAATTATAGTCAAGTACCGGCCATAAGAACTTTTCGTACCTCGCATGTAAAATTACATTTTATGCCCACGTTGTTACTTTAAAATTATTCAGCCAGCGGGCATAAAGTGCTACATAACAACCAAGAGGCCCAATAGCTCACACAGCTCCTACAAAACTTTATAGTACCTACGTACTTTACCCCCGTGTGGGCGAAAATTATTTTAATTATACCTATAACTATAATGCCTTCTTTTTATTTCTAAAATTCATAAGAATTTTTTCCGGTATTTACGAAAAGTCAAAGCCTATATAACAAAATTACATAGTTACCAAGACATCACTATTTTTCATTGTTCCTCCTTAATTTTGAGCTTTCTATAATATTACGCATCTAGGAAGGACAAGAGAAGTCTAGAGCTACTCTAGACTGTAAAAAAAATGTTTATTAAATTTAAGTTAAGGTGGCTCATGCGATTTCTTATAAAAAAGCAGATACATCTTAAACTTAACAAATATGTTCTTTAGACATTAAACTTTCGATCTGTACTAAGAAAATTGTAGGTCAACGACCAAATTATCGAAAAAACTGAATTTATAAATAGGTACGTTTAACACATAACCTTATGGGAATGAACAGTTTATTGCTTCGTAGTAACTTGTAAAAAAGCAGTTTTTAATGTACAATATATGAAATTAAAGATTTTTTTGTGAAGAATCTAATGATATCATCAGAATTATAGGTTAACGACCAAACAAAAAAGATATTAACAATAAACGTTACAAATGTGCAGTCATATAAATGTAGCGACAAATTAGCAAAGTTTTTACTTATTTATAAAATCTTTGTTTTGTTTGAACATTTAGAAGTTATTTACAATAAATTTACGTAAAATACGTTAACTTAATTTGACAATAATAAAGAACCCCCTTGCGGGGCCCCGACTTGATACGGCACCAAACGCATGAGCCACCTTAAATGGAACGAAAGCTTGTTTCACAAACGTAACGGAATGACATTTAATAACATTGTTGAAAACTCAATACAATGTTATGAAATATAATGTAGAAGATTATTAAAAAATTAGATACCAGATTCTTAAAATTAATTTACTTCCTATTAAATATAATACACGTAACAAAATCTATTTATTGATATAGTTTAAAATTCAATACAATTCCATGAAATTTAACAATTTGTATATGGAATTTAATGCAGAATGATACATTAAATTAATTGAAAAATTAGATGCAAGATTCTTAAGTTAATGTACCATCTATTAAATATAATATAAGTAGCAAAATGATATTCAATAACACTGCTGAAAACTAATACAATGTTATGAGATTTAATAATTTGTCTATGAAATTTAATGCAGAATGATACATTAAATTTATTAAAAAATTAGATACCAGAATCTTAAAATTAATTTACCGCCTATTAAATATATAATTCACGTAACAAAATACTATTTTTTTATACAGTTGATAATTCAATTCAATTATCTAAAATTTAAAATTTGTATATAAAATTTAATGCAGAATGTTTAATGAGTAATATTTAATATTTATTTATTACAAAAAATTATTTTTTAAATTTTAATTGAGATACTGAAATCCAAAAATTTTACAAAATTTAATTAATGCAAAGGTTAGTTTAGTTGTAATCATTATTTTGATGTAAATTTATTATATATTTACTTACCACTTATTTGTGTTGTATGAAGAATGTTATAATTTATGCATATAACTTTTTTAATTATTATAAATTTTCGCTTATCCATTAGAGAACTTTGTTTATAAATTAATCGCATTTTTATTATCGCAGAAAAAAAACGTTACATAAAATTTTCGACCTGACCGAGAATCGAACCCACGACCCTTGGGTTACTACGCACGCACGCTATCCGTTACGCTATCGCTCGCTTGTAACAGTTTGGACATTTTCATCTACATTAGGTGCACTATCCATATTCATTCAATTGATATTATACATTTTGATTATTCATCTAAAATATTAATGGTTTTTAGTAATTATTTATTTAGATAACATTTTAAGAAAATGAGTAATTAATTTAAGACATTAATTAATTAAATTTGATTAACTTAAAAATTTTTCTTAAGGCCATATGTACCGTAATGATCTCTACCTTACCGGCATTATTCATAAAAAGGCAATATTCATAAAAATGTTCATGAAAATAATTAATATTCTGGATTTGAACTAACAATTAGTTACATGTATTGACATTTTAGAAGAAGCGCCTTAAATTTAAATAACTTTAGCATTAATTTCCATAAGTAGAGAATTGCAATTTTCATGAAAATACGTATGAATTTTTATTTAGTGCATAGTAAATTTTATATTCTACACTTAAAATGAACACTCGCCACATAAATTGAAATTTCATGTAAAGTATATTAAATTTAATTCAATTTTGTATTAATTTTCATGCTAATTAACTGCAATATTCATAAAAATTTTCATGAAAATAGATATAGAGAACCGTAAATATAATATTTTTGATTTGAACTAACAATTAGTTACATGTATTGACATTTTAGATGAAGTGCCTTAAATTTAAATAGCTTATGCATTAATTTTCATAAGTAAAGAATTGCAATTTTCATGAAAAAAACGTATGAATTTTTATTTAGTGTATAGTAAATTTCATATTCTACACTTAAAATGAGCACTCGCCACATAAATTGAACTTCTTATGTAAATTATATTAAATTTAATTGAATTTTATATTATTTTTCATGCTGATTAATCGCAATATTCATAAAAATGTTCATGAAAATAGATATACAGAACCTTAAATTTAATATTTTTTATTTGAATTAACAATTAGTTACATGTATTGAGATTTTAGATGAAGTGCTGTGACGTATTTTATGTCACAGTTCTGCTCCTTGTGGTTTTGCAGTTGCCTGCATTAAACCGGGACGAGCAATGGCTAGTTACTCAATATTTGTATTAGATTGTGGGAAAAATTTATCCTAACTCTATTCTCTCAGTGTAGATAAGTTAGTTTTCCGATCCTTGCTCTTCCGTTTCTTAGGAGGCCGAATGCGAAATTCCAACTCATTCACCGCTCTGATCCGTCGACTTTAAGAGGCCGAATGCAGAGTTAGTAATCTATGGGACAATTGATCCTATCGTTTCCGACAGAAGAATTCAACATCCCGGAATTAGGATAGGGGAGGGTGAGGTATAAAAGATGAGATAGAAAAGATAATGATATTTGATACAAACTTACTTTTTATTTCGGTCTTCTTTCTCTCTCTCTCTCTTACAATGCTTCGACTTACAATCTACAGAGCTTTGCACGCTCTTTACAAAAAAAAAACACAAATAATTTCCTAAGTCCGTAGTGGTGGTGATGGTGCTGATCTTCCTTGGCTGTGAGTGTTCCATCCTGGGGTCTTATCGAGTGTTCGGTACAAGGCGAAATTTTCGAGGTGTTGAGAAATTTGATTGGCTATTGAAAAATTTCCAGCTCGCTGATTGGCCAGAAATGAAAACAGCACTTAAATTTTGTTTATCTCGATAAAGCCCCTGCTAGATGGTGGTGGCAGACTGACCTCCGGGGCCGCGTGAGTCCCGTTTGATGCTTCGAGGGTAGTGGGCGGGAAAACTCCCTTCCCTTGATCCGTCGCGATGGAGAAAAACGAAGTTAGCTTCATTTCCCTCATTGGTGTAATCGTCCTCCTCCTCTTTTCTTGTCCAATTTTGGGCCCCTAATTGGTTTGGGGGCGCGAGCGCGGGAGGGCGTGAACTCTAGGGTTCAGATCTTTACGCAAGAGATGGCTCCTCAAGCCGGTTTTCTGTGCCTTCTTATTTTAACATTAATTTGTTGATTTGTATGCGCAAAACTCTGTTAATTTAATTCAAAATGAGTTGAGAAACGTCTTATTAACTATTCTACAATACTTCTAATATGCAAAATTCAATTTTTACGTTTAATTATCCTTTAACTATGATTAATTGAAATTATAATGTCCCAATCATTTCTTAAATTGATAAACAAATGAAAGTACCTAAACGGTAATAGGATTGTTGAACCTCAACGTAAAAATTCAATTTTTCTTAACATTAATAGTATAAAATAAACGTATCGCAAACATTATGTAACGCACGCTTTCTCGAAAGAAAAACAAAAGAAAATCTTAAAATACTTTCCATCAACTCGCTATGGTCTTAGACTAATTATGTTAGAAAATAAAACATCCAAAATTAGGGAAAATCACAAACATTTTGACTAAGTTTAAATTAAACCTACAGCAATTGCATTGACGAGAGAGATTTTTATTCTTATAATTTTAAAATTATTATTCGAACTACCAAGCACTATTATCTTATAATTTATTGTTTAGGTTGATTCTTTTAACTTTGAATATTTTCTTCCTAATCGATACAACATGAAGAGTACACCTATTGTTAATTATATAAATTGCATCTCCTAGAGAAGGTCATAAAATATCTTACGTGATTCCGCGGAAATAAGAAAATATTACGCATTATTGTTCGTAGTAAAAAAATTAGGAAAACCGGTGTCGATTTTCCAACTTAGAACAAGCGGCTACGCGCAGGAATTTTTATGACTCTCCCTTTCTCGCTATCTTGTTTGGCTTTCTCAAGTGTACACAGATGTTTTTTTTTCGGCGTGGGAGAAAAACCGAGCGAGGGTGACTGCTTTTCCGAGAGAGTCAAGTCGTAAAACGTTTTTTTCTCATATAGTTTTCACTATGTTCCTTCGTCCTCGTCAGAAACATTCTGCTCGAAAACGCGACTCTGGGTTTCCTCAACGATAATGCGCGGCGACATTCTGGGTGACATTAGTGCTCAACTTATTTTTTTTCATAAGAGAACAGAAGGTTCTCAGTTTAAACTACAATATATATTTATTTTTTTCCTTACTTTAAATTATATAAAAAAAATTAAATTGAAGCATCCGCCGTCACACCCCCACACTTAAACGATTACTTAAGGAGTGCAATGAGGAAAAGTGATCGTAAAAATGATGTAGAGATTAGTGATACAATATTGTAGCCATAAGGTTTTCGCATATAAAGAACTAAAATACACAAATAAAAATTATGCCAATATGATCAATTTACTTTTAATCCTGAACGAACCCTAAGGTCGATTTGGTTGATTTCGGTTGTAAGGAGTTAGGGCTATCTATTTCATTATCTACCCTGAGCGTTGGGTAATAAGAATTTTCTCTCAGTGGCTGAACAGGTGATGCGAGAGGTTGTTCCATATCCCTTTGAGCAAATGCATCGGGTTTGGGCCCCAAATGAATAAAAAGAGTTGTTAAACTGTTCCAGGCTGCTGCTAATAGATGGTATGACCACCCATAAATCCTGTGCAAAGCAATACCGTTGATAAGTACGTCGGCTAACATTTTTACTCCTTGAAGGATGACTAAAATAGCCATTATTGCGGCGCTCACGGTACCAAAGGTTAAGAATTTTCCCCACGCCTTTTGCCAAGTGGACTTAGCTAGACGCTCAATGAATTCCTCATCCAAAAGTTTAGTGATCCCTCCATCCTGATTACGTAAGGGACGACCTCCTATTTCCCGAGCAACATCGTTGATTACACCTGGTTGTTCAAGGGGATACATAATCCTGTTCATCAGTTCCTCCAAATCCTGTTCGGAGTAAATACCGCTTGTAGCAAGGGTTGGTATGTCTTGATATTTCCAAGTCATCTCAGTAAAAGGTTTCAAGATTTCAGGTGTTCTGGCATCTACGGGTCGTGGTAGAAACTTAAACCAGTTCTCATTAAAGAAAAAGAATGTGGGTAATACGGCGTTACAATCCAGTATGGTACCGTGGTTTTTTAATATGTGAGTCTTGGGTGTCATAAACTTGGTTTCATTGTTATGACTAACCTTAAGTTCAACATAACATTCATCGCCAGACATTACCTTAACATCAGTAGGTATACACTTTACAACATGGACCACTTCTCCAGCCGTCACAGCCATATACCCGGGTCCTCTCATGAGATTAAAAGCGAATTGATCGGGCGCATGCGTAGCAATAGCTAACGCGTTTTTTAAAATTTCACGTTCCTGTCTACAACGATATATCACTACATCCCTATACAAATTAGTTATTTGGGTTCGAATATAACGTTCTACAAATACAAACTTAGAATTAGTATACGCAAAGATATCTAGGTTACTGAGCGACATTCTCTTGCTCGTAATGAATACATTATCCTTCGTAGTTTCAAAAATAAATAGCTTCGGATGTTCAGTGACGACTATTTCATACCCACATACAGATTTCTTTGCCTTCATCATGAGTGCGAAAGTGACATCCTGGGTCGTCAATGAGTATATGGTGTTTAGAGACTCGTCAAAAATTTTGTTTGCCATTCCTTCATATAACACGCTATAATGACTAAATTTACACATATCCCGGGGAAGATTCTGCCAAAATGTATTCCCACCTTCGGGATCAATGCAGTTTTCGTCCGTTAACACGCAACGGGTTCCTGACCGTAACAGCACCTGATTATTATTAAGATCAACTGTGGCGATGTATTCCTGCACAGTGATTTTAATCATCCCCTGAACTACTACATTATCCCAAATCCCGTACGCATCGGAATACGCTGCTCCTGAACATTTCCCTTCAGAAGTCAGGGATCCTGCTAGAGTTATCGGTCTGACAGTTGTCTGATTAATCCTAATATCTCGTAATACGTGGGTGTTATCGAAATACAGAGTACCGGAGGCGAATAAATCCAGACAGCGCTTCCTACTCATCTCGACCATATACTCATGCAACCCGTTCTTAACTATAGAGTTATGTGAATGCATACCACAATGATAAACGGTGCGTTGTAATTGTAATTTGCATTGTACTACATGTACATCATTAAACAGATTCATCTGGAGCAATTGTACATACTTTCTAGTGTTATTTACAACTGTGGTAGGCACATCACATGGCGCTACATCGAGTAAAGATACGGTAGTTATGTTTAAGGATCTTGCTCCGCAGTCATAGGCGATGATGCCTCCTCCCCCATAGAACATTGTTAAAATAAGTAATAGACTTGTCACAAGAGACATAATTGTGGTTTCGAACTGTAATCAGAAAAAGAAATTATTATTTGCTCTCCTCTACGTTCGGGTTTTTTTTTTTTTTTTTTTTTTTTTTAATGATTCTTTAGTTGGATTGATATGTGAAATACGCAACCGATTTGCATGTACAACTTTTGTTTCTTTTTTCATCTGTATTTTAATGTTATTTCTCGGTAAAATTGCTATTATCTTGAAAGGACCTGTATAATGATCATTGAGTTTTCCCGGCTTTGGACCTGATTTGAGAAACACGTAATCACCAAGCTTAAAATTTTTAGGGTTAATATGTTTATCATAATATTTCTTTGATTTTTCTTTTGATTTAACTAAATTGTCATAAGCTATTTTTTGAATGCCAGTTAATCTAGTGACTAAATCAGTTATGTAGCCTTTATATGTGGGAACCATGTCACCTTCACGTAAAGGATTGCTAGATGGCAGACGGGCTAAACGACCGAATACTACTTCATAAGGAGTGTGTTTAGTACTCTCTTGCACGCAGGTGTTGTAATTAAGCATGGCGAGGTCCAACCATTCATCCCAATTATTGTCACTGTTGGTATACTGTTTAAGAAATTCGGCAAGTACATGATGCGATCTTTCCAAAGATCCATTTGATTGAGGGGAAAAAGCTGTAGTTTTTAATTTCTTTATTTTAAAACGCTTCGCTATACGGTTCATAAGGGAACTTAAGAAATTTTTTCCTTGATCAGTAAGAACAGATTTGGGGCAACCGAAAATGCAAATAAATCTCTTCACGAAAGCATCGGCAATAGTGGTGGATAACATATTAGATAATGGCACTGCTAAACAAAATTTGCTAAGCTGATCTTGCATAGTTAAAATATACTCATTGTCGTTTGGTGTTTTCTTTAATGGCCCAACAATATCTAAAGCTATTTTCTCGAACACCGTGCCACATGTATCAGTGATAATCATTGGCTGCTTAATCTGTAAACGAGTTAATTTCTTTAATTGACATTCTAGACATTGCTGTATGCGTCTCTGAATATCATTTTTTAAATTTTCCCAATAAAAATGTTGTCTAATCCGATAATACGTTTTCGATATCCCGCGATGCCCACCAACGGCAGAGTTATGTAATTCATAAAAAATAGCATCCCGACGTTCCAAGGGAACGTATTCAAGGGTATCCATGCAAACTAAAATGGTTATTTCAGTACCACGAAATACTTCGTCTAATAAATTAGCAAACTCTGACCAATCTAAATTTTCGATATCTTTACTTTTCGCTACACAGAAACTTGTTTGATTTAAACTAATTAATAGACTTCTAAGTACAAATAGAGTACTTAAAATTTGTTCTTTAATGTAACTTATTGATTCAGAGTTCTCACCACGTATACATAAACCAAATTGATAATAATTCTTTCTTTTCTTTATCTGACAGACTTCCCCTACACTTAGTTCCTGATTACTACTAATTTTATTGTACTCTATGAGCTTGTGAGCTCCTACATCACAAGGTTGACCATTACTGCTAATAAAATATATAACATTAACAGTTCGTATATGCAAAGCTTCCTTAATTTTTATTAAATTAGTAAATCTATCTTTATTAATTATCGAATTGTTAGATCGCAGGGAAAGTTCACCTTCAGAATGTTCATTGTCTTCCAAAACTTCTGAATCACAACCTTCCAACACAAGGGATTGTTGATTTTGAACCTCATCACTAGGATCACTTTCTGCAAGATTTCGTTTTCCCTCCCGCTTCCTAAAAGGATATCTACTTTGAGTTTCTAATTCATTGGGCATATTTCCGAGATCGCTAAGAAAAACCTCTGATTCTACAGGGACATGGACATTATTAGGTGAATCCAAAGGAACTGTTTTCTTTGGTCTACCGCGTGGCTTTTTAAATGGGTTGTTAGGAATAAGAGGTTCGGGAATCAGAATTTGAGCTTCCTCATCGGTATTCACCTTTCGCGGACGACCACGAGGTCTTTTTACTGGTTCTACTTCTTGAACCGCAGGTGATTGAACAGGTGTGGGGTCTGTAATAATAGGATTCTCAAGAGCAAGTTTTGGCTGTCTAGTAATGACATTTACTTTATTACTTTTACCAGACCTATTTCCAAATATTCGTCTTTCTAAAAAAACCCCCTATATTTTTCCTGCGAACTTTGAAAGATAAAATCTTATTATCTAGTCTAATAGTTCTGTCATTGAAATCAATTTTAGCTTTAGTCATACTAAGAAAATCAAGTCCTAATAAACCTTCACTAATAATTGGAAAATCATTCGAGACCACCTGAAATTTCACAATAATATTGAATAACTCTAACTCAATCGAGCCTAGTGTTTCATACAACTTACCACTAATATCTTTAATGTATACTTTATTAGATTTATCAATCGTTTTGTTTATAGGCACAAAACATTTTTTTAGAAGACTTAATTCTGAGATTGTGCTAATAATAAATCGCAAATTGTATTCTAAATTCGAATTATAAACTTCTAAAGAAGGTAACTTGTTATTAATATTGGCTGTATCAATGCCATTCATACTATAACAACTCCTATCATTACTACCACTAACCTTTAATGATAATGACGTATTTATATCAGATTGGATTAAAAATAACCTATCAAAGTCAATTCTACTCTTAGTATTACACAAATACTTAAATCCTATAATTCCATTAAACGGCAAATCATAATCATCACCAATAATAAAAAACTCGGTAATATATCCTAAAATTAATAACTCCACGCTGCAGGTTACTTCAATATTTTCCGTAAAAATTCCTTGTAAGGTAGTATTTTTATCTAAATGAAATATCAAGTCCTGTGGCACAGAGCTTTGTTTAATTATATTTACGGATGATGAGCAATCTATTGCAAGTTTAATATTTTTACTGCTTGAGCTAATTTTTGCTTGAAAAACTAAATTTCTTATCATATCAATTTCTAATTCAGCCAAACTCGGAGAACTAGATGATTCGCATAACTCAACTTGATTTAATTGTTTACAGGTTACATTTACATTAATTACTGGCTCAATCACTAATTGTTTATTGACTTTTGTTAATAACATATCTAATCTAACCTGTTCTGAAATTCGCTTCTTAAAAGGGGCTGCCATATGTTTTACTCGAATATCTTTAGTGTCAAAGTGAAGACTTGCTTCGCTTTTAAAAAGAAAATCTAACCCTAGCATCCCTTCTACATTAGTTGGAAAATCATTTGACACTACCTGAAATTTAATCGGAATTTCTAAAACCCAAGAAACTACTGAACCTAAAGTTGTATAATTTTGACCTCCGATATCACGTAATTCTATTTTATCAGTTTCGTCATATGATTCTGTAACATATCTTTGCTTAATTATGCTTTGCTCCGAAAGTGGATTAATTAAATATTGTATCCAATCATAGTCTACATGATGCACATCTAATAAAGGTAAATTTTTACTCATGATTGTTGGAGGAGACAAGTTATACATTTTCCTATAAGACTTATTACTACTATCGCTAATTACTCTTCTTATCGTGCTATATTGTTTATTATTATTTCTACCGAAAGCAATTCGGATTCCATTACTATAGAAGAAAAATGAACCTAATATACCGTCGCACGAAATACCATATTCATTATCAATAACAAAAAATTCTAATAATCTACCTTCGAAATTTAATTCTATGCTACCGTAAATGTCTATATCGTTTGTGAGCACGCCTTGTAAGCTTTGCGCTTTATGTAAGTCAATGTTTATGTCCTGAGGTACAGAACTTAACTTAATTACATTTAAAGTTGAAATCGGATCTATTAAAAAGTTCATTGTTTCACCTGTAATATTACTAGTAAGATGATAAATTAAATTTTCAATTACTTCAGTTGTTTCATGATTTTGAATACCACTAATTTTACATAACATATTTGCTTTAATTGTTTCAACAGGATTTCTCGATAAAGCATCAGCCGCAGCATTGGCTGTTCCTGGCTTATAAATTATCTTATAATCGTACTCAGATAACTTAAAACGCCACTTAAGTACTCGCGTATTAAGGTCAGCAGTCTTAAACCATACTAATGGTTGATGATCAGTAATTACGGTAATTGGTCTCCCAAAAACATATGACTTAAAAGCTTTTATACTATGTACAATGGCTAGGGCTTCCTTTTCATAGACTTCATAGCTTAATTCAGACCCGCGTAAAACCCGTGATGTATATGCAATAGGTAAATCAGAACCGATAGGGCCCTGTGAAAGAATTCCTGCTACAGCAATGCCGGACGCATCAGTTCTAATGTTGTATCCTTTCGTCAAATCCGGAAATTGCAAAAGCGGAGCATTACAGAGTAACTCCTTCAATTTGCAAAACGAGCTTTCAGTTGTACTAGTCCATTCAAATGGTATATCTTTTTGTAGTAATTTAGTTAAAGGTTTGGCAATCTTCGCGAAATCTTTAATAAATCTGCGATAATACCCACACAGACCTAAAAATTGGCGAACAGCTTTCACATTCTTAAGTTGGGGAAATTCCTTAACTGCTTCTATTTTTTTTGGATCGGGCTCAAGCTCCTTTTCACTAATTATATGTCCGAGATAATTAACTCTTCGCATAAGAAATTTACACTTTCCTATTTGAAGCTTTAATCCAGCTTTTCGTAATCTCTCAACTAATAATTTAAACTTACGGTCATGTTCTTCCAAAGTATTCGCATAAATAACTATATCATCCAGGTAAACAAACAAATCTAAACCCTGTAATCCCCTCAATATAGTATCCATTAATCTTTGAAAAGTTGCTGGTGCATTTTTTAATCCAAACGGCATTCGAACGAATTCATAGTGACCGAAGGGTGTACTAAATGCAGTTTTATGCGCGTGTTCAGGATGCATTTTAATTTGATAAAACCCCATAGCTAAATCTAAAATAGTATAATATTTTGCGCTGCCAACTTGATCAAAAATTTGTACTATGTTGGGTATGGGATACGAATCAGCAATTGTTTTCTCATTTAAACCCCGCATATCCAATACCATGCGGCCATTTTCATCGGTTGCCTTTGGCACAATCCAAACAGGTACAACCATTAGCAACAAAACATTTATTTTTAAAATCAATAACCGCGTTACTTTCCTCGAAAAATAAAGCACCAAGTATACCGTTGTTAGGCATATCAAAATTGTCATGAACTACATGAAAAATACATTCAACATCAAATATTTGAATTCTTATCATACCTACTGTTGTCTGTAAATTTTCTCCGACTCCTTTTAAGTGAATAATTACTGACTCATCTATTTTATGCAATGGAGACAACATTGCCTTTCTAATCAAATTACATTCTGCACCGGTGTCTATTAAAAAATGTTCCTTCATCCGCGTATATATGTTAGCAATCCTAATAGTTGGTAAAATTTTATTAAGCGGATTTTCTCTTAGATTATGAATTGAATACTTATTACTAAATACAAAATCATCAACCCTTTTAAATGGAACTTGCATATTCTCAATATAAAATAATCTACTTTCAAAATTGATTTTAGTCTGATTTTTAGTAAAAAAATTTGATCCTAACACGGCATCACAAGATATAGGAAAATTTCCGGGCACTAAAAGAAATTCTGTAGGTTTACTAAAAATTTCTAGCTTGATCGTTCCGACAGTTGGGAAACCTTCCAGACCTATACCTTTAAGTATACATCGTTTTGATTTATCAACTGTATCTACATTTTCACCTAAAACATCTATTTTTAAGATATTCGCTTCAGATCCACTATCTAACATAATATCAAGTTTGCGATAATCAGAAAAACAACCCCTAATAACCGGAACTTGTGCTGAATGTTTCAAGGCATTAGCCGAAGACATGCCTCGTTTGATTCCTCCTGTTGATGCGTAGGTGACCGATTTGTCTTCTGAACAGCGCCCTGTTGAGAAGACTGCAATTCGTTTCCCGAGTTCTGCGAATTTTGAATTTTCTTTTCATCTTCTTGACGCTTAAAACAATCGGCAATGATATGTCCTCGTCTTTTACAATAGAAACATTTTACTGACGCTCTGCGATTAGGCAACTGCGCGACTTCCGCAGGACTTGTTCGGCAATTTCTCGCGGTGTGTCCGGTACGATTACAAATCTGACATAATTCACTACCTTCCCCATTATTACTTCTATCTCGGCAATCTCTAGCTATATGACCGACACGATCACAGAATTGACACTTAACATTTGATCTACAATCACGTGCTTTATGGCCTTTCCGGTTACAAATTTGACACAGCGTTTCATCATTAAGTTTTTTATAACAGGTTTTCTCTTCGTGACCTGGTCTCTTGCAATAAGAACATTGCTGTTCATTCCTTGTAATGGTATTACAACTCAAGGCTATGTGACCTTCTTGATTACAAATTTGACATATATTCATTGCTCGTTTATTTATGGGATTTTTACTCTTCATACTCGAGCGCAAAAGCATCTGTGTTTCTAAATCTTTCTCTGTTTTAATCGCATTTTTAACTGCCGTGTTAGCAGTTGTATCAGACGGTAAATTCAGCTTGATTTCCGTCTTTAAACCTCTTTTAAAACAATCGAAAACGTTATTTGTTACAGTTTGTTTAAAGGCATCTGAAACTGACTCAAGACCTTCTTCCAATTTCTTAGCTTCAAGAATTCGCGTAGTTAATTGACGTAAACGATTTGAAAATGAAATAACCTTTTCATCATCACGCTGGTATTCATTACCCAACTCACCTAGCAACTGATTTAAAGTCTGTGCGGAACCGAAGATATCCGTAATATGTTCTATCAAGGTATCAACCGTTTCAAAAGTTACCCCTACTGTACACGACCTAGCTTCTCCTTCAAGTCGAGATTTAATTAATTTCGCCAGATGAGACTGAGCGGCATCGTCTAACATATCCCTGGCTTCGCGGCATCCTTCCAGAAAGGCAGCTAATTGGTGTAATTTGCCTTCAAACCTGGGTACTACGGCTAACGCGTCTTTTAACGTTACCCGACTCCCAGTCATGTGTAGATCACGGTTTTGACTCATTGTAGCAGGTAAAATTTTCCTTTTTAAAATATCTTGTCCCAATAACTGGGGACTGTTATTTTGCATGTCAACAAGAGTATGAACAAAATCACCAATCTCTTTGTTACTTGCTTTCGATTTTATCTCTAATTCAGCAAAATCGTTGTTTAAATTAGCTTCTAAGTTATTATCTATATTATTTTTATGTCTATCGGTTAAGGTACTGTTAGCTAAACTATTTGCCGAATTTTCTAAATTATCAAATTTGGGATACAAATTTGATCCGGAGCTAGTAGAGGGACCGTCGCTTTTTACCTGTTGGTTAGGCAAAGGCGATCTAGCTAAACCCTTACCAGTAAAAGCTAAATTATCTTCTTCCCACAATTTTTCCTCTATTTTTCCCTTACTGCGTGTAAAAGGACCTTTGACAGAATTATTATTTGTATTACTCATGTAAGATAACAGGAAAACAAAAAAAAAAAATTAACTCCTTTCCTTTTTTTTTCACTCTATTTATTTCCTAATTCAAAAATTCGTTTATTTAACTTAATTATACTATTTTGATAAAATTTATGATTACGAACAATAGTCTTTTGACAATTTTTAATTTGTCTAGACAGCACTCTATTTTTACGCACTAACTTACTTAGCGTTTTATTATTATTTTTACAAAAATGAACTAAATTTACTTTATTCTGAGTTTCGGAAATTTCTAAATCGGAAATTCTATTACCTTGCCTAATAATATCTAATCTCATCTCATTATTAATAACGTCTGAAAAATCCCGATTAATTGCTCTCTGATCTTCCTTATTTTGCTCGGTCTTTATTTTGAAATTTTCAAAATCTCTAATTAATTGCCCAATCTCGGAATCGAGTTCGTTCGCGAAATTGACAACATTAACTAACTCGTGCAATTGAGAGTCGTTGTTAAATGGGTTCACTAATACAACCATTTAAATTTAGTACAAAAAAAAACTTTCAAAATATGAATTACTTAGAATTTAATAAAATAATAAAATTTCTAAACAGCTATTTAAAAGCTAACAAGTTTTCCCAATTGCTCTTACTTTTACCATTTTCGCCCTATATAAAGCGAAGAAACTCACTAAAGACAAACAAAGGTACCATATAAAATTTCACTGTTTTTTTTCTTTTATTTATTTATCCTTTAAACTAAAAGTTTTCACATATGCTTGACTTTTGGACTAAATTTTTTTTTAATTTAACATTATCACTGTTCGGGATTCGACCATCAAACGAGGCAGAGAGCGTTCCTCCTTCTCCGACTCTCTTCTACAGGCTCAGGAGAGCCGTGCCTACCAGCTCTCGCCACGCGTCTCTCGCTCTACCGCCTCTCCCAACTACCAAGGCACGCCGCCGACTCAACGACGACGCCGGGCGGCGTCAGTTCACGCGCGACGGCGAAGAGAGACAGCAGCAGCTGACGACTGCACGACGGACACCTGCAATAAAGTTGCCAATTTTACCTCCACACGAAACGCCTTTTTTTTGAACCTCTACAGTCCAAGATCCATCCACATTCAACAAAAAACATTTGGTCCTTCGAGCCGGATCGTGGGAGAGAAGCAACGCCATGAAGACGCCGAGGAACAAAACCTTCTCTATTCTCTACGTCTACTCTCGAGTGGCGTAGGAATAGCTATCTTCTTATCAGGTACGCATCAAAGTGTTCGTGGTCGTGAGTGCCGTAACAGTTGCGTGCTCTAGCATGCCGACTTCGCGCGTACGTTGCTGTCTCTCTCTCTCTTTCGTTAACTCGCCGTCGTGTGTACTCGGAAGCCACCTTCTAAGGCTTCCTAAGGGAAATAGCACATCAATTGCTATTCTCCCCATTTCTGAAGGCGCCTTGGAGTGTGTACCTAACGACTCCAAGACATCGCCAAGAGCGTGCGCTGTAAAGCCAGCTCTAGAGTCACCGCGCTCGTACGGTGACCGGCAGCCATCTTGTCTTGTAGCCAAGAGCGTGCGCTGTAAAGCCAGCTCTCGAGTCACCGTGTTCGTACAGTGACCGGCAGATATCAAGACACGGATAACCAGCGTGCATTGTACACGCACGGGGTCCACAGCATTTCAACACGGAGAACCCACGTGCAGCGTACACGTACGGGGTCCACATCAATCAAGCAAAGGAGTACCCGCGTGGAGCCTACGCGCTACGGGGCTCACGCAAGTCAAGCCAGGAGTCACCCACGTGTCGGCGCGCTACGGGGCTCACGCAAGTCAAGCAAGGAGCCACCCACGTGTCGGCGCGCTACGGGGTCCACATCATTCAATACACGGGGTACCCGCGTGCAGCGTAAACGCTACGGAGCCCACACACATCGAAACAAGGACTACCCACGTGGAGCTGGCTCGCTTCACTGCATCGAGCTCGTACTCGCCGTACATATAGTGAGCTTTCCACGAGGGAAGGAGGGTCGTCTACAAGAAGACGACAATCAGGACGCGCTACGTCCGGGAAATCGCATACGTCATCGTCAAGGATCAGGAGGCGGACGAGTCCAATATTCGCCATAGGGGGCGTGCATCAACGGATCGAAGCTGTACTCGGACGAGTCCATCTTCTTCGCACCCAACGCCGATCCGATTGCGCTCGGATACCTCGTCCTAGTACTTGAACACACGTATCGTTCCAATTTGTTTAAATTAAATTTAGCAACTATCGTCTAGTCAATCGAGTATATTTTTTCCATTTAATGAAAATTTAATGATCTCTATTTAGACAAGATTACTTTAATCAAAATTGAGTAAATAATGTGAGATTAGTACAAGTTAATTGTGTTTGAGTTTATTATAAATTTAATTGTAATATTTAGCTAGTCTTGAGAAAATTGATTGCAATTTTCGTCTTAGCAAACACTTATGTTACTTGACCTTGCAGTTTTATTGCTGTCTGCTTACTTTGTCTTGACTGCAACTTCGACTGCTGGATCACTTCTGGATGTATTCCTGATTCAGCTGCTGACTACGCTGCAAGATAGCTGAATACAACGCCTGCAGTAACTTCATCTTTAAGCAGTCAACAGTGTGGATCATCAGCTGATTCATCGCGGGAACGTTAGCTGTCGGACCCCTCGTTGCATCCTCAAGTGCATCGTCACGTTCATAAAAGCATAAGTATTATAACCTAGGTTAAGACTTAGATGTAATTACTCTAACTATTTCTTCTCTACTCTCGAGTGGTTAAGAATAGTTTACTACCAAAGTTTAAGTAGTCAATTTCGTTGCTAGTCAAATTATTGATCTCAAAATGGAGGGACTACATACTAGACAGTTGTTACTCCAAGCTAAAATTACAAACTCCTTTAAAAATTTCAAATCTAAGGGTAAAGATAACATGACGGAAGGTTACACGGAATCATGTCTCGCCGGCCTTGAAGCGAATTATGCGACTTTTCAGTTACATAATGAGTCCATTCTGAAGCTTGAGGTTCTTGATAAAGATCATGTCTATTTTACTTCTAATATCTGTGATTTGGTTGAGGATAGTTTTTATGTCCGTCGAGGAGAATTTCTTGATTACTTAAAGGCTATTAGAACTAGAGATACCAATCAAGGCTCCTCCAATTCTAATGATGCCCCAGTTGCTACTAGTCCTGCTCATGTAACTAACGTTTCGTTTCAATCTTTACCGAAGGTAGATTTACCTAAGTTTTCGGGGAAATTCTCGGATTGGGAAAATTTCAGAGACGTCTATCGTTCAGTCATACATCGTCGCGAAGACTTAACGCCTGTTTTAAAATTGCATTATCTTCGCACTCACCTTACGGGTGAGGCACTGGAAAAAATCAAATCTCTTCCCATTTCTGGTGACAATTATGAACGTGCATGGACAACTCTAACCGAGTATTACGAAAATCAACGTCGTATTATTAGTTCTCATATCTCGGAAATCTTTGCATCAAATCTATGAAGTCAGATATTTCATCAGAAATCAAACGGATTTATAGGGAAATTTTCAATCCCATCGCCAGTCTGACCTCTCTAAATAGAGCAGCTTCGTTAGGTAGTGATTTAATTGTTCATTTTACGTTGAATCGTCTTGATTTAAATACTCTTAAAGAGTGGGAAAGACACCTAGGTGACAGTGTTGATCCACCGACAATGGAACAACTTCAAGCCTTTCTTCGTAGTCAAACCCTCACTCTAGAGGCCATTGAAGCTGGTACTAGATCGTCCTCAACAAATAATTCAAAACCTCAGTCATCTAATTCAAAATCTCGAAAATCAGAGCCTGACAATGCTCAGTCGGTTTATTCTCATCAAACCTCATCTTCTAATTTTTCAAAAAAGAAATATTCGATTTGCAATCAATCTCATTTTACAAATCGATGTGAACGATTTATCAATAAAACGGTTCCTGAGCGAAAGGAATTGATCAAATCCTCTAATCTTTGTTACAATTGTTTAGGGAAGCACAACGTTAAAAATTGCACTTCCAGCTTTCGATGCTTTCTTTGTAAAGCTAAGCATCACACCATGGTGCACTCTGACAACAATCAAGCAATCAGTTCGTTGCAGACTGATCAGATTGACTCAGCGACCAGCACCTCTAGCCCAAACTGTGGCAATTTCGTCATCACAAAAGTTGATGACAAACCTGCTTCTCAAGCAGTCTCCCTCAATAGTGGAGAAAGTACTAATTGTACAGGAGTACTTTTAGCTACCGCTAGGGTTAACGCCCTTGGTCCTAACGGAACCAAAATCCTAGTTCGTGCGCTCATTGACCCCGGATCTCAAATCTCGCTTGTTACACAAGCTATGTGTAACTTGCTATCTCTAAATTGTAGAACCAGTCACACGCACATCCAAGGTATAGGTGACAAGACAGCTGCTGTTTCCTCTAAAGTAGCTCGTCTTACTATACAACCACATTTCAATTCGACTTTCTCATTGGAAGTTGATGGCATTGTTTTGCCAAAACTCTCGTCGTATAAGCCTCCCGTCGTAAGGGGTAATACAAATTTCGAATACTTAAGAGGGCTGCAACTAGCAGACCCCAAGTATCTCGAACCTTCACGCATCGATATTCTTCTCGGTGCAAGCGCTTATGCGCAAATCATTGAAAGCCAGATAGTTAAGGGTCAGAAGCTTCAACCTATAGCTCTGAGTTCCAAATTCGGATGGCTCTTGACTGGTGATCTTCCTTCAACATCCCCAGAAACAGGGCTAGAATTAATTTCTCTTCATTGCTCAAATATCTGCGAGCAAGAAGCCAAACTATTGGAGCTCGTACAAGATTTTTGGAGGGCGGAGGAAATACCTGTCGACAAAAAATCTTACTCGCCTGACGAACAAGTCTGCGAGGACTTCTATCAAAAAACTACTCGTCAAGATGAAACAGGGCAATATATAGTAAGTCTACCCTGGAAAAATCGAGACCAGTTGAGCTCTGCTCATCTCGAGAACTCTTACTCTGCCGCATTATGCGCACTCACTCGCCTTGAAGCAAACTTCGCTAAGGACGAGAAACTCAAATTAGCTTATACGGAGTTCATGCAAGAGTACATTGACTTAGGTCATATGTCACTCTCTTCGAATGCTGACTCGTTAGCTACCAGTTCCCAAGCCTTCTTACCACATCACGGTGTGTGGAAAGAAACAAGTACGACAACCAAATTACGTACTGTGTTCAATGGCTCGAGTAAAACAAAATCAGGTGTTTCGCTCAATGATCTTCTTCACATTGGACCTAATCTTCTTCAGAATCCCGTTGCTTTGATCTGTGCTTGGCGTAGGTACAAGATCGCCCTTTCAGCTGACGTGGAGAAAATGTTCAGACAAATTGGTGTCGAACAATGTGATCAACCTTTTCAGTCGATTCTATGGCGTTTTGACAAGAGCGAACCCATTAAAATTTATCGACTAACTACAGTGACGTATGGTTTGGCCTGTTCACCCTTTCTCGCTATACGCACTCTTTTGAAACTAGCCGAAGACTATGGCAACACTTATCCAATTGCAGCTGAAGCTGTTTGATCGGAAAGGTATTCAGACAATGTGCTTTCAGGAGCACATTCGTTTGATGAAGCTTTGAAGAAACAAGAAGAGTTAATTCAACTCTTTAAACAAGGTAATCTCAACCTCCGAAAATGGACCTCAAATAATGCTGAAGTTCTTTCTTATTTACCCTCGAATATGTTAGCTTCAGATTCCATTTCATTATTTGCCTCAGAAACATCTGTACCAATTTTAGGCATAGATTGGCAACCTAATACAGACTATTTTAGTTTTCACATTGAGGATACCTCTCTTGAACTGCCATTTATCAAACGTGCAGTTCTGTCCAGAATTGCACGCATTTTTGATCCTATGGGATGGTTAGCTCCTGTTGTGATAACTGCAAAAATTATTATGCAGGCATTGTGGATTCTTAAGATAGGATGGGATGAAGATCTTCCTTGCGAGATTTCTAATCGCTGGAAAAACTGGTTGCTAGACCTTCCTTTTATTTCTGAGATAATCCCTCGATGGAGTGGATACACTCAAAATCGTGAACTTATTGAAGTTCATGGGTTTACGGATGCATCCAAATTCGCATATGGTGCGGTAATCTATCTGCGCCTAATCCAAAACAAAAAAGTTCTAGTCACACTTCAAGTGGCTAAAACGCGAGTAGCGCCACTTAAAACTCTAAGTATCCCTCGCTTAGAACTTTGCGCCGCGTTGCTACTTCCAAGATTGAGCCATACGTTCATCGAGCCTTTCCCATCAAAGATTGATAGTCTTCATCTATGGTCAGACTCAGCGGATGTACTTTTCTGGCTAAAAGACCATCCCTCTAGATGGGGAGTCTTTGTCGCTAATAGGTGTTCAGAGATTCACACCCTGCTACCTGACGCATATTGGCATCACGTGCGTTCAGCCGCTAATCCCGCCGATGTTATATCACGAGGCATTGAGCCATCAAAGTTAGCTTCGCATCGCTTATGGTGGCAAGGCCCCCTTTGGCTTTCTGATAGTGTCAAACCATGGTCGACGACTCATGATGAGCTTAACTTTACAGTAAATAATCTTAATCTTCATCCTAGTCACGCTCTAGTCGCTAGTAAGGGCACGCCAAATTCTGTCGAGAATACTCCAGAAATTTGGGACCTTATTAACAAATCTTCTTCGTTAAACAAGTTATATCGGCTGGCCTCATACTGCTTTAGATTTGTTTACCGAATCTGCGCTAAAACTGAGCGAGACGCAACTGCGAGTTCAGTTGTTGGTTTTCGTACTGTTCTTCAATCCCTACTATGCCATCACACTACGTATTCTAAGGAGATTAGTGCTAGTGAGATTGAGAACACCAGACTTTGTCTGATATATCTAGTTCAAACTGCTTATTTTAAACTTGAACTCCAACAATTACAAAGAAAAGGTAAACTCTCGACCAAAAGCTTTCTTTTACCTTTAAACCCCATGATACAAAATCAGTTGCTCAGGGTGGGCGGTCGACTTTCTCACTCTCTTCTCGAAGAAGATGCTAAGCATCCATTTATTTTACCTGCTGATTGTCACTTTACCACTTTATTAATTGAGAATGCTCATCAACGTACGCTCCATGGTGGTGTTCAATTAACACTTGCCACGCTAAGACGACAGTATTGGATAATGAAAGGTCGATCCGCTGTAAAGAAAGTCGTCAGAACTTGCATTACTTGCTCACGTCACGCCGCTCGCGTGCCCACTCAATTAATGGGTGAATTACCCAAGGCCCGAGTGCGCCACTCTTCACCGTTCGAACGTGCTGGTGTTGATTACGCCGGTCCGATCAATGTTCGTCTTACTAAAACTCGAGGAAAGGGAACAATGAAAGGATATATCGCTATTTTCATCTGCATGGCTACCCGAGCCGTACACATCGAAGTAGTCGAGAACTACTCTAGTGAAGCGTTCATTGCTACTTTTCGTCGTTTTACCGCTCGAAGGGGTCATTGCAAAGCTTTATATTCTGACCAAGGTACGAACTTCGTTGGTGCAGATGCTCAGTTACAACAGATGCTCGCAGCTTCTTCTTCATTCTCTTCACAAGTTGTCGGGTCTCTCACAAAGGAAGGAACTTCATGGATCTTCAATCCTCCCGGTGTGCCTCATTTTGGTGGCGTTTGGGAGGCAGCAGTTAAATCGGCAAAGCATCACATGCGCCGAGTCATTGGAGAACAAGTTCTCACGTTTTCCGAACTGGCTACCCTTATGTGCCAAATTGAGGCGTGCCTAAACTCGAGACCTTTAACTGCTCTCACTGATGATCCTTCTGACCTTGATTTCCTGTCTCCCTCACACTTTCTCATACAACGCTCGTCATTTCTAGTGCCAGAGGAAGATGTCACCAAGGTCAACGTCCCTGCTGGAAAGCGCTGGCTTCTGATTAGTCAGCTGGCTCAACACTTCTGGTGAAGATGGTCTACGGACTATCTCACTTCGCTGCAGCCTCGCCAAAAATGGAGACAACAACTTCCACCAGTCAAAGTGGGTGAACTCGCGCTCATTCGCAATGAGCTCACACCTCCAGCCAAGTGGCCACTCGCCCGTGTCATCGCCATCCATCCAGGGAGTGATGGTCTCACACGCGTGGTCGACCTTCGCACGGCCACCACTACGCTGCGTCGCCCCATTTCCAAGGTTGTTCGCCTTCTACCCAAGGAGTAAGGACCGTTCGCCACTCTGGCGAAGGTGGGGGGAATGTTCGGGATTCGACCATCAAACGAGGCAGAGAGCGTTCCTCCTTCTCCGACTCTCTTCTACAGATCCTATCGTTTCCGACAGAAGAATTCAACGTCCCGGAATTAGGATAGGGGAGGGTGAGGTATAAAAGATGAGATAGAAAAGATAATGATATTTGATACAAACTTACTTTTTATTTCGGTCTTCTCTCTCTCTCTCTCTCTTACAATGCTTCGACTTACAATCTACAGAGCTTTGCACGCTCTTTACAAAAAAAAAACACAAATAATTTCCTAAGTCCGTAGTGGTGGTGATGGTGCTGATCTTCCTTGGCTGTGAGTGTTCCGTCCTGCTGGATGGTGGTGGCAGACTGACCTCCGGGGCCGCGTGAGTCCCGTTTGATGCTTCGAGGGTAGTGGGCGGGAAAACTCCCTTCCCTTGATCCGTCGCGATGGAGAAAAACGAAGTTAGCTTCATTTCCCTCATTGGTGTAATCGTCCTCCTCCTCTTTTCTTGTCCAATTTTGGGCCCCTAATTGGTTTGGGGGCGCGAGCGCGGGAGGGCGTGAACTCTAGGATTCAGATCTTTACGCAAGAGATGGCTCCTCAAGCCGGTTTTCTGTGTCTTCTTATTTTAACATTAATTTGTTGATTTGTATGCGCACAACTCTGTTAATTTAATTCAAAATGAGTTGAGAAACGTCTTATTAACTATTCTACAATACTTCTAATATGCAACATTCAATTTTTACGTTCAATTATCCTTTAACTATGATTAATTGAAATTATAATGTCCCAATCATTTTTTAAATTGATAAACAAATGAAAGTACCTAAACGGTAATAGGATTGTTGAACCTCAACGTAAAAATTCAATTTTTCTTAACATTAATAGTATAAAATAAACGTATCGCAAACATTATGTAACGCACGCTTTCTCGAAAGAAAAACAAAAGAAAATCTTAAAATACTTTCCATCAACTCGCTATGGTCTTAGACTAATTATGTTAGAAAATAAAACATCCAAAATTAGGGAAAATCGCAAACATTTTGACTAAGTTTAAATTAAACCTACAGCAATTGCATTGACGAGAGAGATTTTTATTCTTATAATTTTAAAATTATTATTCGAACTACCAAGCACTATTATCTTATAATTTATTGTTTAGGTTGATTCTTTTAACTTTGAATATTTTCTTCCTAATCGATACAACATGAAGAGTACATCTATTGTTAATTATATAAATTGCATCTCCTAGAGAAGGTCATAAAATATCTTACGTGATTCCGCGGAAATAAGAAAACATTACGCATTATTGTTCGTAGTAAGAAAATTAGGAAAACCGGTGTCGATTTTCCAACTTAGAACAAGCGGCTACGCGCAGGAATTTTTATGACTCTCCCTTTCTCGCTATCTTGTTTGGCTTTCTCAAGTGTACATAGATGTTTTTTTTTCGGCGTGGGAGAAAAACCGAGCGAGGGTGACTGCTTTTCCAAGAGAGTCAAGTCGTAAAACGTTTTTTTCTCATATAGTTTTCACTATGTTCCTTCGTCCTCGTCAGAAACATTCTGCTCGAAAACGCGACTCTGGGTTTCCTCAACGATAATGCGCGGCGACATTCTGGGTGACATTAGTGCTCAACTTATTTTTTTTCATAAGAGAACAGAAGGTTCTCAGTTTAAACTACAATATATATTTATTTCTTTCCTTACTTTAAATTATATAAAAAAAATTAAATTGAAGCATCCGCCGTCACAGTGCCTTAAATTTAAATAACACATTTTATCTTATCTTTAAACATATGAATATTTATATGAAAATGACCATGCCTTACACCTTGAACTGCAAACCATCGCGCCCGCCAAGTATGTACGGAAGATCGGAGGACCACCCCTGCTAGAGTAGTTCTAGACTTCTCTTGTCCTTCCTAGATGCGTAATATTATAGAAAGTTCAAAATTGAGGAGGAATAATGAAAAATAGTGATGTGTTGGTAACTATGTAATTTTTTCATATAGGCTTTGACTTTTCGTAAATACCTGAAAAAATTCTTATGAATTTTAGAAATAAAAAGAAGGCATTATAGTTATATAATTAAAATAATTTTCGCCCACACGGGGGTAAGTACGTAGGCACTATAAAGTTTTGTAGGAGCTGCGTGAGCTATTGGGCATCTTGGTCGTTATGCAGCACTTTATGCCCGCTGGCTGAATAATTTTAAAGTTACAACGTGGGCATAAAATGTAATTTTACATGCGAGGTACGAAAAGTTCTTATGGCCGGTACTTGACTATAATTAATTGATTTCAGTACTTTCTTGTGTTTAATTTGTATTGAAGAATGAAGAAATTTGAATACATTTCTGAGAACATAGTCATACAGTTTTTCGGAGAATGGTTTGCATTACTTGACTATCGATAAATGATTTCACAACTTTCGTTTGTTTGATTTGCAGTGAACAATTTGAATGTACTTACATATAATTTGTTGAGCATACATTGACTCAAAGAAGTAAAAGACTTTTTTACTATAGTATTTATTTGACTTCTTTTAAAAAATCAAAAATATTATTTTATAGATTATACAGAAAAAACTTCTATACTTGCCTTATTTTATACTTTCGTAGAAAGTTTTATTAACAATATTATTATTTGTACAGTCATGAAAAAAAATTATTACCATTTGTAGAGAGTGCTTATTGAATAGATGAGATCAGAATAAATAAAAGGACTACAGACAAATTGTGTGTTAGAATATATTTAAAAAATAGGTTTTTAAAGAACGTGCTGATTGTTTTGAAAAAATATTTAAGCTCTCATTAAAGTTTTTGGTACAGAGGGAGAGAGAGAGAGGGAAGAAAAAGAGGGTGGGAGAGTTTAGTAAATAATGTTTGTTAAGTATAAAACTATGTAGAATAGTAACCAAACTTATTCTAGCCTATAAGTTTTTACTTTTGTAAAAAAATTTTTTAAAGAGATTTCACAACTTTTTAAGAGTAAAAGTACATTATAAATAATGTTTATTAAGTATATGAAATTCCACTTTAATTGATTTCACAACTTTTTTGGGTTTATTATTACTTTGTTCTTGTGCACGCCCTACTGAAAAATCTCAAGTGAGATCTCAGATGAGATCTCAGGTGAGATCTCATCTTGTTTCTGGTGTCAATTTCTCATCTGACCTTAGTAAAAAAATTTAAGCTAACATTTCACGTGAGAAACTCACGTGAGTTTTAGGAACTTGTATTTTTTCACATTTGTAAAATTTTAACGCGATTCATATGAGAATATACGTGAGAATCTCGCGTCAATCTTAGGATTTTTTTACTTTTCAAAAATTTTACACTCGATTCACATGAGAATACACATGAGAATCTCACGTGAGTCTTGGAATATTTTTTCATTTGTTAAATTTTAAACTCGTTTCACATGAGAATACACGTGAGAATCTCACGTGAGTTTTAGGAACTTGTAATTTTTATGTTTGCAAAATTTTAAACTCGATTCAGATGAGAATACACGTCAGAATCTCACGTGAATTTTAGGAACTATTTTTTTACATTTGTAAAATTTTAAAACGATTCATATGAGAATATACGTGAGAATCTCACGTGAGACTTAATATATTTTGTCTGTTGTTAAAATTCAAAATCAATACAGATGAGAATACACGTGAGAATCTCACCTGAGTTTTAGTAACTTGTATTTTTTTTAATTTTCTCAAATTTTAAGCGCGATTTAGATGAGAATACACGTGAGAATCTCGCGTCAGTCTTAGGATTTTTTACTTTTCAAAAATTTTAAACTCGATTCACATGAGAATACACATGAGAATCTCAGGTGAGTCTTGGAATATTTTCTCATTTGTTAAATTTTAAACTCGTTTCATATGAGAAAACACGTGAGGATCTCACGTGAGTTTTAGGAACTTCTAATTTTTACGTTTGCAAAATTATAAACTCGATTCAGATGAGAATACACGTGAGAATCTCACGTGAGTTTTAGGAACTATTTTTTTACATTTGGAATATTTTTTCATTTGTTAAATTTTAAACTCGTTTCACTTGAGAATACACATGAGAATCTCACGTGTGTCTTGGAATATTTTTTCATTTGTTACATTTTAAACTCGTTTCACATGAGAATACTCGTGAGAATCTCACGTGAGTTTTAGGAACTTCTACTTTTTACTTTTGCAAAATTTTAAGCGCGACTCAGATAAGATTACACGTGAGAATCTCACGTCAGTCTTAGGATTATTTTATTTTTGAAAAATTTTATTGGAATATTTTTTCATTTGTTAAATTTTAAACTCGTTTCACATGAGAATACACGTGAGAATCTCACGTGAATTTTAGGAACTTCTACTTTTTACTTTTGCAAAATTTTAAACTCGATTCAGATGAGAATACACGTGAGAATCTCACGTGAGTTTTGGGAACTATTTTTTCACATTTGTAAAATCTTAACGCGATTCATATGAGAATATACGTGAGAATCTCACGTGAACTGGGTATCTTTCTGTTGTTAAATTTCAAAATCAATACAAATGAGAATACACGTGAGAATCTCAAGTGTGCCTTGGAATATTTTTTCATTTGTTATATTTTAAACTCGTTTCACATGAGAATACACATGAGAATCTCACGTGTATCTTGGAATATTTTTTCATTTGTTAAATTTTAAACTCGTTTCACATGAGAATACTCGTGAGAATCTCACCTGAGTTTTAGGAACTTCTACTTTTTACTTTTGCAAAATTTTAAGCGCGATTCAGATGAGATTACACGTGAGAATCTCACGTCAGTCTTAGGATTATTTTATTTTTGAAAAATTTTATTGGAATATTTTTTCATTTGTTAAATTTTAAACTCGTTTCACATGAGAATACACGTGAGAATCTCACGTGAATTTTAGGAACTTCTACTTTTTACTTTTGCAAAATTTTAAGCGCAATTCAGATGAGAATACACGTGAGAATCTCGTGTCAGTCTTAGGATTTTTTACTTTTCAAAAATTTTAATCTCGATTTACATGAGAATTTACATTAGAATACACATGAGAATCTCACGTGGGTCTTGGAATATTTTTTCATTTGTTAAATTTTAAACTCGTTTCACATGAGAATACACGTGAGAATCTCACGTGAGTTTTAGGAACTTATAATTTATACGTATGCAAAATTTTAAACTCGATTCAGATGAGAATACGCGTGAGAATCTCACGTGAGACTTAGTATCTTTTTTCTTTTGTTAAATTTCAAAATCAATACAGATGAGAATACACGTGAGAATCTCAAGTGTGCCTTGGAATATTTTTTCATTTGTTATATTTTAAACTGGTTTCACATGAGAATACACATGACAATCTCACGTGTATCTTGGAATATTTTTTCATTTGTTAAATTTTAAACTCGTTTCACATGAGAATACTCGTGAGAATCTCACGTGAGTTTTATAAACTTGTATTTTTTTAATTTTCTCAAATTTTAAGCGCGATTCAGATGAGAATACACGTGAGAATCTCGCGTCAATCTTAGGATTTTTTACTTTTCAAAAATTTTAAACTCGATTCACATGGGAATACACATGAGAATCTCACGTGAGTGTTGGATTATTTTTTCATTTGTTAAATTTTAAACTCGTTTCACATGAGAATACACGTGAGAATCTCACGTGAGTTTTAGGAACTTCTAATTTTTACGTTTGCAAAATTTTAAACTCGATTCAGATGAGAATACACGTGAGAATCTCACGTGAGTTTTAGGAACTATTTTTTTACATTTGTAAAATTTTAACGCGATTCATATGAGAATATACGTGAGAATCTCACGTGAGACTTAGTATTTTTTTTCTGTTGTTAAATTTCAAAATCAATACAGATGAGAATACACGTGAGAATCTCACCTGAGTTTTATAAACTTGTATTTTTTTTAATTTTCTCAAATTTTAATCGCGATTCAGATGAGAATACACGTGAGAATCTCGCGTCAATCTTAGGATTTTTTACTTTTCAAAAATTTTAAACTCGATTCACATGAGAATACACATGAGAATCTCACGTGAGTCTTGGAATATTTTTTCATTTGTTAAATTTTAAACTCGTTTCACATGAGAATACACGTGAGAATCTCACGTGAGTTTTAGGAACCTCTAATTTTTACGTTTGCAAAATTTTAACGCGATTCATATGAGAATATACGTGAGAATCTCACATGAGACTTAGTATCTTTTTTCTTTTGTTAAATTTCAAAATCAATACATATGAGATTACACATGAGAATCTCACGTGTGTCTTGGAATATTTTTTCATTTGTTAAATTTTAAACTCGTTTCACATGAGAATACTCGTGAGAATCTCAGGTGAGTTTTAGGAACTTCTACTTTTTACTTTTGCAAAATTTTAAACTCGATTCAGATGAGAATACACGTGAGAATCTCACGTGAGTTTTGGGAACTATTTTTTCACATTTGTAAAATTTTAACGCGATTCATATGAGAATATACGTGAGAATCTCACGTGAGACTTGGTATCTTTCTGTTGTTAAATTTCAAAATCAATACAAATGAGAATACACGTGAGAATCTCACCTGAGTTTTAGAAACTTGTATTTTTTTAATTTTCTCAAATTTTAAGCGCAATTCAGATGAGAATACACGTGAGAATCTCGTGTCAGTCTTAGGATTTTTTACTTTTCAAAAATTTTAAACTCGATTTACATGAGAATACACATGAGAATCTCACGTGGGTCTTGGAATATTTTTTCATTTGTTAAATTTTAAACTCGTTTCACATGAGAATACACGTGAGAATCCCACGTCAGTTTTAGGAACTTATAATTTTTACGTATGCAAAATTTTAAACTCGATTCAGATGAGAATACGCGTGAGAATCTCACGTGAGACTTAGTATCTTTTTTCTTTTGTTAAATTTCAAAATCAATACAGATGAGAATACACGTGAGAATCTCAAGTGTGCCTTGGAATATTTTTTCATTTGTTATATTTTAAACTCATTTCACATGAGAATACACATGAGAATCTCACGTGTATCTTGGAATATTTTTTCATTTGTTAAATTTTAAACTCGCTTCACATGAGAATACTCGTGAGAATCTCACCTGAGTTTTAGGAACTTCTACTTTTTACTTTTGCAAAATTTTAAGCGCGATTCAGATGAGATTACACGTGAGAATCTCACGTCAGTCTTAAGATTATTTTATTTTTAAAATAAGATTATTTTATTTTGAAAGATTTTAAACTCGATTCAGATGAGAATACACGTGAGAATCTCACGTGAGTTTTATAAACTTGTATTTTTTTAATTTTCTCAAATTTTAAGCGCGATTCAGATGAGAATACACGTGAGAATCTCGCGTCAATCTTAGGATTTTTTACTTTTCAAAAATTTTAAACTCGATTCACATGGGAATACACATGAGAATCTCACGTGAGTGTTGGAATATTTTTTCATTTGTTAAATTTTAAACTCGTTTCACATGAGAATACACGTGAGAATCTCACGTGAGTTTTAGGAACTTATAATTTTTACGTATGCAAAATTTTAAACTCGATTCAGATGAGAATACGCGTGAGAATCTCACGTGAGACTTAGTATCTTTTTTCTTTTGTTAAATTTCAAAATCAATACAGATGAGAATACACGTGAGAATCTCAAGTGTGCCTTGGAATATTTTTTCATTTGTTATATTTTAAACTCGTTTCACATGAGAATACACATGAGAATCTCAGGTGTATCTTGGAATATTTTTTCATTTGTTAAATTTTAAAATCGTTTCATATGAGAATACTCGTGAGAATCTCACCTGAGTTTTAGGAACTTCTACTTTTTACTTTTGCAAAATTTTAAGCGCGATTCAGATGAGATTACACGTGAGAATCTCACGTGAGTTTTATAAAC
Source organism: Torymus aiolomorphi (assembly GCA_036365515.1). Lineage (NCBI taxonomy): Eukaryota > Metazoa > Arthropoda > Insecta > Hymenoptera > Torymidae > Torymus > Torymus aiolomorphi. The sequence goes on along the minus strand of CM070873.1, from coordinate 205,039,404 downwards.
TTGTATTTTTTTAATTTTCTCAAATTTTAAGCGCGATTCAGATGAGAATACGCGTGAGAATCTCGCGTCAATCTTAGGATTGTTTACTTTTCAAAAATTTTAAACTCGATTCACATGAGAATACACATGAGAATCTCACGTGAGTCTTGGAATATTTTTTCATTTGTTAAATTTTAAACTCGTTTCACATGAGAATACACGTGAGAATCTCACGTGAGTTTTAGGAACTATTTTTTCACATTTGTAAAATTTTAACGCGATTCATATGAGAATATACGTGAGAATCTCACGTGAGACTTGGTATCTTTCTGTTGTTAAATTTCAAAATCAATACAAATGAGAATACACGTGAGAATCTCACCTGAGTTTTAGAAACTTGTATTTTTTTAATTTTCTCAAATTTTAAGCGCAATTCAGATGAGAATACACGTGAGAATCTCGTGTCAGTCTTAGGATTTTTTACTTTTCAAAAATTTTAAACTCGATTTACATGAGAATACACATGAGAATCTCACGTGGGTCTTGGAATATTTTTTCATTTGTTAAATTTTAAACTCGTTTCACATGAGAATACACGTGAGAATCTCACGTGAGTTTTAGGAACTTATAATTTTTACGTATGCAAAATTTTAAACTCGATTCAGATGAGAATACGCGTGAGAATCTCACGTGAGACTTAGTATCTTTTTTATTTTGTTAAATTTCAAAATCAATACAGATGAGAATACACGTGAGAATCTCAAGTGTGCCTTGGAATATTTTTTCATTTGTTATATTTTAAACTCATTTCACATGAGAATACACATGAGAATCTCACGTGTATCTTGGAATATTTTTTCATTTGTTAAATTTTAAACTCGTTTCACATGAGAATACTCGTGAGAATCTCACCTGAGTTTTAGGAACTTCTACTTTTTACTTTTGCAAAATTTTAAGCGCGATTCAGATGAGATTACACGTGAGAATCTCACGTCAGTCTTAAGATTATTTTATTTTTAAAATAAGATTATTTTATTTTGAAAGATTTTAAACTCGATTCAGATGAGAATACACGTGAGAATCTCACGTGAGTTTTATAAACTTGTATTTTTTTAATTTTCTCAAATTTTAAGCGCGATTCAGATGAGAATACACGTGAGAATCTCGCGTCAATCTTAGGATTTTTTACTTTTCAAAAATTTTAAACTCGATTCACATGGGAATACACATGAGAATCTCACGTGAGTGTTGGAATATTTTTTCATTTGTTAAATTTTAAACTCGTTTCACATGAGAATACACGTGAGAATCTCACGTGAGTTTTAGGAACTTATAATTTTTACGTATGCAAAATTTTAAACTCGATTCAGATGAGAATACGCGTGAGAATCTCACGTGAGACTTAGTATCTTTTTTCTTTTGTTATATTTTAAACTCGTTTCACATGAGAATACACATGAGAATCTCACGTGTATCTTGGAATATTTTTTCATTTATTAAATTTTAAACTCGTTTCACATGAGAATACTCGTGAGAATCTCACCTGAGTTTTAGGAACTTCTACTTTTTACTTTTGCAAAATTTTAAGCGCGATTCAGATCAGATTACACGTGAGAATCTCACGTCAGTCTTAAGATTATTTTATTTTGAAAAATAAGATTATTTTATTTTGAAAGATTTTAAACTCGATTCAGATGAGAATACACGTGAGAATCTCACGTGAGTTTTATAAACTTGTATTTTTTTAATTTTCTCAAATTTTAAGCGCGATTCAGATGAGAATACACGTGAGAATCTCGCGTCAATCTTAGGATTTTTTACTTTTCAAAAATTTTAAACTCGATTCACATGGGAATACACATGAGAATCTTACGTGAGTGTTGGAATATTTTTTCATTTGTTAAATTTTAAACTCGTTTCACATGAGAATACACGTGAGAATCTCACGTGAGACTTGGTATCTTTCTGTTGTTAAATTTCAAAATCAATACAGATGAGAATACACGTGAGAATCTCAAGTGTGCCATGGAATATTTTTTCATTTGTTATATTTTAAACTCATTTCACATGAGAATACACATGAGAATCTCACGTGTATCTTGGAATATTTTTTCATTTGTTAAATTTTAAACTCGTTTCACATGAGAATACTCGTGAGAATCTCACCTGAGTTTTAGGAACTTCTACTTTTTACTTTTGCAAAATTTTAAGCGCGATTCAGATGAGATTACACGTGAGAATCTCACGTCAGTCTTAAGATTATTTTATTTTGAAAAATAAGATTATTTTATTTTGAAAGATTTTAAACTCGATTCAGATGAGAATACACGTGAGAATCTCACGTGAGTTTTATAAACTTGTATTTTTTTAATTTTCTCAAATTTTAAGCGCGATTCAGATGAGAATACACGTGAGAATCTCACGTGAGTTTTGGGAACTATTTTTTCACATTTGTAAAATTTTAACGCGATTCATATGAGAATATACGTGAGAATCTCACGTGAGACTTGGTATCTTTCTGTTGTTAAATTTCAAAATCAATACAAATGAGAATATACGTGAGAATCTCACCTGAGTTTTAGAAACTTGTATTTTTTTAATTTTCTCAAATTTTAAGCGCAATTCAGATGAGAATACACGTGAGAATCTCGTGTCAGTCTTAGGATTTTTTACTTTTCAAAAATTTTAAACTCGATTTACATGAGAATACACATGAGAATCTCACGTGGGTCTTGGAATATTTTTTCATTTGTTAAATTTTAAACTCGTTTCACATGAGAATACACGTGAGAATCTCACGTGAGTTTTAGGAACTTATAATTTTTACGTATGCAAAATTTTAAACTCGATTCAGATGAGAATACGCGTGAGAATCTCACGTGAGACTTAGTATCTTTTTTCTTTTGTTAAATTTCAAAATCAATACAGATGAGAATACACGTGAGAATCTCAAGTGTGCCTTGGAATATTTTTTCATTTGTTATATTTTAAACTCATTTCACATGAGAATACACATGAGAATCTCACGTGTATCTTGGAATATTTTTTCATTTGTTAAATTTTAAACTCGTTTCACATGAGAATACTCGTGAGAATCTCACCTGAGTTTTAGGAACTTCTACTTTTTACTTTTGCAAAATTTTCAGCGCAATTCAGATGAGATTACACGTGAGAATCTCACGTCAGTCTTAAGATTATTTTATTTTGAAAAATAAGATTATTTTATTTTGAAAGATTTTAAACTCGATTCAGATGAGAATACACGTGAGAATCTCACGTGAGTTTTATAAACTTGTATTTTTTTAATTTTCTCAAATTTTAAGCGCGATTCAGATGAGAATACACGTGAGAATCTCGCGTCAATCTTAGGATTTTTTACTTTTCAAAAATTTTAAACTAGATTCACATGGGAATACACATGAGAATCTCACGTGAGTGTTGGAATATTTTTTCATTTGTTAAATTTTAAACTCGTTTCACATGAGAATACACGTGAGAATCTCACGTGAGTTTTAGGAACTTATAAATTTTACGTATGCAAAATTTTAAACTAGATTCAGATGAGAATACGCGTGAGAATCTCACGTGAGACTTAGTATCTTTTTTCTTTTGTTATATTTTAAACTCGTTTCACATGAGAATACACATGAGAATCTCACGTGTATCTTGGAATATTTTTTCATTTGTTAAATTTTAAACTCGTTTCACATGAGAATACTCGTGAGAATCTCACCTGAGTTTTAGGAACTTCTACTTTTTACTTTTGCAAAATTTCAAGCGCGATTCAGATGAGATTACACGTGAGAATCTCACGTCAGTCTTAAGATTATTTTATTTTGAAAAATAAGATTATTTTATTTTGAAAGATTTTAAACTCGATTCAGATGAGAATACACGTGAGAATCTCACGTGAGTTTTATAAACTTGTATTTTTTTAATTTTCTCAAATTTTAAGCGCGATTCAGATGAGAATACACGTGAGAATCTCGCGTCAATCTTAGGATTTTTTACTTTTCAAAAATTTTAAACTCGATTCACATGGGAATACACATGAGAATCTCACGTGAGTGTTGGAATATTTTTTCATTTGTTAAATTTTAAACTCGTTTCACATGAGAATACACGTGAGAATCTCACGTGAGTTTTAGGAACTTATAATTTTTACGTATGCAAAATTTTAAACTCGATTCAGATGAGAATACGCGTGAGAATCTCACGTGAGACTTAGTATCTTTTTTCTTTTGTTAAATTTCAAAATCAATACAGATGAGAATACACGTGAGAATCTCAAGTGTGCCTTGGAATATTTTTTCATTTGTTATATTTTAAACTCGTTTCACATGAGAATACACATGAGAATCTCACGTGTATCTTGGAATATTTTTTCATTTGTTAAATTTTAAAATCGTTTCACATGAGAATACTCGTGAGAATCTCACCTGAGTTTTAGGAACTTCTACTTTTTACTTTTGCAAAATTTTAAGCGCGATTCAGATGAGATTACACGTGAGAATCTCACGTGAGTTTTATAAACTTGTATTTTTTTAATTTTCTCAAATTTTAAGCGCGATTCAGATGAGAATACACGTGAAAATCTCGCGTCAATCTTAGGATTTTTTACTTTTCAAAAATTTTAAACTCGATTCACATGAGAATACACATGAGAATCTCACGTGAGTCTTGGAATATTTTTTCATTTGTTAAATTTTAAACTCGTTTCACATGAGAATACACGTGAGAATCTCACGTGAGTTTTAGGAACCTCTAATTTTTACGTTTGCAAAATTTTAAACCCGATTCAGATGAGAATACACGTGATAATCTCACGTGAGTTTTAGGAACTATTTTTTTACATTTGTAAAATTTTAACGTGATTCATATGAGAATATACGTGAGAATCTCACATGAGACTTAGTATCTTTTTTCTTTTGTTAAATTTCAAAATCAATACAGATGAGATTACACGTGAGAATCTCACGTGTGTCTTGGAATATTTTTTCATTTGTTAAATTTTAAACTCGTTTCACATGAGAATACACGTGAGAATCTCACGTGAGTTTTAGGAACTTCTACTTTTTACTTTTGCAAATTTTGAAGCGCGATTCAGATGAGATTACACGTGAGAATCTCACGTCAGTCTTAGGATTATTTTATTTTTGAAAAATTTTAAACTCGTTTCACATGAGAATACACGTGAGAATCTCACGTGAGTCTTGGAATATTTTTTCATTTGTTAAATTTTAAACTCGTTTCACATGAGAATACACGTGAGAATCTCACGTGAATTTTAGGAACTTCTACTTTTTACTTTTTCAAAATTTTAAACTCGATTCAGATGAGAATACACGTGAGAATCTCACGTGATTTTTAGGCATTGTATTTTTTTACTTTTCTAAAATTTCATACTCGATTCACATGAGAATACACGTCAGAATCTCACGTGAGTCTTAGGATTTTTTTACTTTTGTTAAATTTTAAACTCGATTCACATGAGAATCTCATGTAAGTTTTAGGAACTTGTATTTTTTATTTCTCTCAAATTTTAAGCGCGATTCAGATGAGAATACACGTGAGAATCTCACGTCAGTCTTAGGATTTTTTTACTTTTCTAAAATTTTAAACTCGATTCACATGAGAAACAACGTGAGTATTAGTCTCTTTTTACTTCTTCGTAAATCTTAAACTCGAGTCACATGAGAATACACGTGATAATCTCACGTGAGTCTTAGGAATTTTTTACTTTTGTTAAATGTTAAAATGGATACAGATGAGAATACACGTGAGAATCTCACGTCAGTTTTACTTTTGTATAATTTTAAACTCTATTCAGATCAGAATACATGTGAAAAATTTACGTGAGTCTTTTGTTACGAGCGAGCTCTAGCAACTTTTTAATAATAAAATGTGATGGACCCTGGGATCGAACCAGAGCCGCCGACTCGCGAGCCGAAAACGCTATCATCCTAGCCACGGCCGCCACCGTTCGGCTTTCTGCTAATCGGCGTCATATTGTAATCGGACGCCTTGCGTATTTCGTTCTTCTATATTCGTACGTGTATCCACACGTAACACTTCCAGGGCCCAGAAAATCGACGTCCTCGTCGATGAAACCTTTATCGGCTCCGTATGCGCTGCTCGGACCTTGTGGAACTGCCACAAAGCACAGCGAAATTAATTATCCATGAGACTTTTCTTTATCTCTCGTGGGTTCCGGTGCAGTCTAGCTACCTGCCCCTTAGTTGGACGCCAAAATGTTACGAGTGAGCTCTCGCAACTTTTTAATAATAAAAAGTGACGGACCCTGGGATTGTACCAGAGCCACCGACTCGCGAGTCGAGAACGCTACTATTGTAATCAGACGCCTTGCTTATTTCGCTCTTCAATATTCGTACGTGTATCCACACGTAACACTCATTAACTTTTATTTTTTCACTATTGTAAAATTTTAAACTCGATTTAGATGAGAATACACGTGAGTTTGAGGAACTTGTTTTTTATTACTTTTGTAAAATTTTCCCAAATTTTTTTAATCTAGTACTCCCTTAAGAATCGTTGTAAATTGCAAAAAGGGCCAAAATTGATCTGCACATAAGTCTGCTTAGTACCCACAAATATATAGTACTGGCTTAAATTCAAGATATAGTATTTTATCATTGAAAAAAATGATCTTATCGGACTGTGTAACTTTTCAAGTTTTGATTTGTATTTCATATTTCATAAGAGCTGCTGCATATAGTATATCTATCTTAGTATTATAAATAATAATATATCTTAGTATATGATGTGTGAAAAGTGATTCTACAGTGGATGAATCAAAAGTACAAAAAAATGAGAGGTTGTTAGTAATAACTTTTTGTGGAACAGATGCAGCTGGTATAAGATTATACACGGTGACCCATTTTAATCGCTACACCCGGATTTTTCGGATCCTAAGACAGATAGGAAAAAATGATTCAGACAAAAGTTGTAGGGGACGAAGGGGGCCAAACGATGATCCTAACAGCTTTGACCTTAAACTTGACCTTCAAGGTTATTTCAAGGTCAAGTGGTTTTTTTTAATAGGAACACCTATTTTTGACCCCGGATTCGGAAAGAGCGGGAAATTTTACGTTCAAAATCATATTGAGACATTTTTTTTCAAGGTCATTTCAAGGTCATTTCAAGGCAAAATGAAGGTCGAACTCCGAAAAATTCATTTTAAGTCGTTTTTTCCATGAGTCACAGGCTTAAGTGGTTCAAACTGATCGTAGGTTTAATAGGGAAACCCACACACCCAAAACTTTCACATCCTAGTAAACAAATATCAAACTTGCACATCCGAACCCCATGCTCTTCATAGCCTCACATGCTAAACTGTTACACCAGACATCCCCAGTCCCACACATCTCTATCCCATGTCTGATGTTTGTTTAACGGAAACTTCAAGATCATTAAAGCTTCTGTTGTAAATGTGTCAACCTTACGTTTAGCGCTACCCAGAAACTACGACGTGGACGTAGTAAGGATTGTTTCCTTTGGGGTGCTTGATTAAAGTGAGTCCCCTTGCCTCTCACTGTTCAGGGTGCTTGATTTAAGTGAGTCCCTTCGCCTCTCACTGATCGGGGTGCTTGATTAAAGTGAGTCCCCTTGCCTCTCACTGTTCAGGGTGCTTGATTTAAGTGAGTCCCTTTGCCTCTCACTTATGTGTTTATCTAACCTCGAAGAAAATGTTCGAAATTACGACCATTTGCTTCCAGGCACATAGTCAAACGCCTTTGGAAGTGGCGAACGGTGTTTAGCAAAGTTTGCCTTGGAATGGCAGCGCATACTCGACGAATTCTGTCCATCATGTCTACTCTTGTGGTGGGCCTTTCCTCAAAAACGGCATTTTTTAAATACCCCCATAAGTAAAAATCTGGTGATGTAAGATCTGGTGAGCAAGCAGGCCATTCAACCGGACCACCTTGACCAATCCATCTGTTACCATACTGCTCATTCAAAAAACTCCTGACAATTCGAGCGAAATGTGGTGTTGCGCCGTCCTGCTGGAGCCACATTCTTCGTCGCGTTTCTAAGTCAACATCTTCCATCAATACAGGTAGTTCATCTCTTATTAGCGTTAAGTACGTGTGTTGATTAACATTTTCTTCGAAAAAATAAGGGCCAATCAAACATCCATTAATAATCCCACACCATAACATAATACTCCATCGTCTTTGATGGTTTACAGTTCTGACCCAATGAGGATTAACATCAGACCAGTAATGACAATTATGTCTATTCAATTCCCCATCACTTTGAAATTTTGCCTCATCAGAAAAAAGAACAAAATTAAAAAAGTCTGGATCATTTTCTATCATTTGTAAAGCCCATTGGCAAAACACAATACGCTGTTGAAAATGAACAAACTGTAGCTCTTGGACCAGAGTAATATGATACGCATGATATCTAAACACCTTCATAATTCTTAAAAATGTACTTTTTGGAAGACCGATTTCCCTTTCGATTCGACGAGCGCTTATCTGTGGGTCAAGATGAATTATTGCCAGAATAGTCACAACCCGATTATCATTTTCATCATATTGATGGCGCCTACGTTGACGAACCATGTGTCCACCACGAGCTCTTTGAGTTAAACGTCTGATAGCCATAGCGTCAGGGTGTCGTCTGTCTGGATAGCGTTCAGCATAAATTCTTGCCGCAGCACGATAATTACTTCGGCTTTCTCCTAAAGCCAACATCATTTCAACGATCTCGTTGGGCCATTTCAGAGCCAGCTATTAATTACTATTAAATTTGAATAGTGAAATGGTATAAAAAATATTAATAATTATAATATTTGCCCGTATACGGTCGCGACCAAAAAAGAAAAATGTTCGTAAATTATGGTAACTTTATCTGACTAAGTGTATTTGCCAAAAGTACTCCGATTGTCACACTTTTGTAATTGTAAGTTTTATAATAAAGTAATAATCATTAAATTATTTCTAATTTGAACTGCACATAATACTAAAACTTGCTTTTATTTTAAATATTGTGAATTATTGCCGTTCAAACTTGAGAAATACTAATATTGATAATGTAATCATTAAAGGCACATTTACAAATAATTTCTGTTCCGTCAAGATTTTTGTACAAAAAGGAAATGTTGTATCTTTATTCTTTTGAAAGTTATGACTTTTCTTTTTAAACAATGACATTTTTTTACAGCTCATATCTTTAATTTACTCATAACTTTCAAAAGAATAAAGATACAACATTTCTTTTTGTACAAAAATCTTGACGGAACAGAAATTATTTGTAAATGTGCCTTTAATGATTACATTATCAATATTAGTATTTCTCAAGTTTGAACGGCAATAATTCACAATATTTAAAATAAAAGCAAGTTTTAGTATTATGTGCAGTTCAAATTAGAAATAATTTAATGATTATTACTTTATTATAAAACTTACAATTACAAAAGTGTGACATTCGGAGTACTTTTGGCAAATACACTTAGTCAGATAAAGTTACCATAATTTACGAACATTTTTCTTTTTTGGTCGCGACCGTATACGGGCAAATATTATAATTATTAATATTTTTTATACCATTTCACTATTCAAATTTAATAGTAATTAATAGCTGGCTCTGAAATGGCTGACTATCCGCCCAACGAGATCGTTGAAATGATGTTGGCTTTAGGAGAAAGCCGAAGTAATTATCGTGCTGCGGCAAGAATTTATGCTGAACGCTATCCAGACAGACGACACCCTGACGCTATGGCTATCAGACGTTTAACTCAAAGAGCTCGTGGTGGACACATGGTTCGTCAACGTAGGCGCCATCAATATGATGAAAATGATAATCGGGTTGTGACTATTCTGGCAATAATTCATCTTGACCCACAGATAAGCGCTCGTCGAATCGAAAGGGAAATCGGTCTTCCAAAAAGTACATTTTTAAGAATTATGAAGGTGCTTAGATATCATGCGTATCATATTACTCTGGTCCAAGAGCTACAGTTTGCTCATTTTCAACAGCGTATTGTGTTTTGCCAATGGGCTTTACAAATGATAGAAAATGATCCAGACTTTTTTATTTTTGTTCTTTTTTCTGATGAGGCAAAATTTTAAAGTGATGGGGAATTGAATAGACATAATTGTCATTACTGGTCTGATGTTAATCCTCATTGGGTCAGAACTGTAAACCATCAAAGACGATAGAGTATTATGGTATGGTGTGGGATTATTAATGGATGTGTGATTGGCCCTTACTTTTTCGAAGAAAATGTTAATCAACACACGTACTTAACGCTAATAAGAGATGAACTACCTGTATTGATGGAAGATGTTGACTTAGAAACGCGACGAAGAATGTGGCTCCAGCAGGACGGCGCAACACCACATTTCGCTCGAATTGTCAGGACTTTTTTGAATGAGCAGTATGGTAACAGATGGATTGGTCGAGGTGGTCCGGTTGAATGGCCTGCTTGCTCACCAGATCTTACATCACCAGATTTTTACTTATGGGGGTATTTAAAAAATGCCGTTTTTGAGGTTTTTGCCCACCACAAGAGTAGACATGATGGACAGAATTCGTCGAGTATGCGCTGCCATTCCAAGGCAAACTTTGCTAAACACCGTTCGCCACTTCCAAAGGCGTTTGACTATGTGCCTGGAAGCAAATGGTCGTAATTTCGAACATTTTCTTCGAGGTTAGATAAACACATAAGTGAGAGGCGAAGGGACTCACTTAAATCAAGCACCCTGAACAGTGAGAGGCAAGGGGACTCACTTTAATCAAGCACCCCGATCAGTGAGAGGCGAAGGGACTCACTTAAATCAAGCACCCTGAACAGTGAGAGGCAAGGGGACTCACTTTAATCAAGCACCCCCATCAGTGAGAGGCGAAGGGACTCACTTAAATCAAGCACCCTGAACAGTGAGAGGCAAGGGGACTCACTTTAATCAAGCACCCCGATCAGTGAGAGGCGAAGGGACTCACTTAAATCAAGCACCCTGAACAGTGAGAGGCAAGGGGACTCACTTTAATCAAGCACCCCGATCAGTGAGAGGCGAAGGGACTCACTTAAATCAAGCACCCTGAACAGTGAGAGGCAAGGGGACTCACTTTAATCAAGCACCCCGATCAGTGAGAGGCGAAGGGACTCACTTAAATCAAGCACCCTGAACAGTGAGAGGCAAGGGGACTCACTTTAATCAAGCACCCCAAAGAAACAATCCTTACTACGTCCACGTCGTAGTTTCTGGGTAGCGCTAAACGTAAGGTTGACACATTTACAACAGAAGCTTTAATGATCTTGAAGTTTCCGTTAAACAAACATCAGATATGGGGTAGAGATGTGTGGGACTGGGGATGTCTGGTGTAACAGTTTAGCATGTGAGGCTATGAAGAGCATGGGGTTCGGATGTGCAAGTTTGATATTTGTTTACTAGGATGTGAAAGTTTTGGGTGTGTGGGTTTCCCTATTAAACCTACGATCAGTTTGAACCACTTAAGCCTGTGACTCATGGAAAAACGACTTAAAATGGATTTTTCGGAGTTCGATCTTCATTTGGCCTTGAAATGACCTTGAAATGACCTTGAAAAAAAATGTCTCAATATGATTTTGAACGTAAAATTTCCCGCTCTTTCCGAATCCGGGGTCAAAAATAGGTGTTCCTATTAAAAAAAACCACTTGACCTTGAAATAACCTTGAAGGTCAAGTTCAAGGTCAAAGCTGTTAGGACCATCGTTTGGCCTCCTTCGTCCCCTACAACTTTTGTCTGAATCATTTTTTCCTATCTGTCTTAGGATCCGAAAAATCCGGGTGTAGCGATTAAAATGGGTCACCGTGTATATGAACACATTCAAGATTACAAATCTTCTGTTACAACCATTTCATATGAGAGAATAGATCTCAGGTATACACGTGGGTTCCAAGAAGGAAAAATGTCAGACCTAATTGTCGATTATTTTTTATGCTCTTTGGTATTTTCCTTTAAATGTCATTTTTTAAAGTTTGACGTAACGTTTAAAAAAAACTATTTGATGGATGTTCACGAGACAGGTCCTGAATTACTTGAAATTTATTTATTTGTGAGAAGAAGAGTTGCAAATATAAGATTTCCTGAAGAATTAGTATATTACGCACCTTGGGAGGAAAAAACTTGGACAGTCCACAGCTCGTGTAAATTGACAAACACGAGATGTGGGCTGGACGAGTTTATCCCGTGGAGAGTATACTATTTTTCATCACATCGAGGTCGAACATGCCATATTTCCGTTTCGGAGCCGGGCGGGAATGAGGCACTTTCGGCCCCATGTGAGGAAATAGTATATTGTGTACTAGGGGCGCGTAAGGTTCGTATTTTTATAAACACATGAGGTCAGAAAGCCCACTAGCCCTAGGTGCACACCCCATTTTTTGCGACACATGTATTGGTTTTTGGGTTTTTTGAGCCTAGAAAGCGAGTTTAATTGATTTTTTTATATAAAGTTACATTGAAAAATTTTATAATTGATATTAAATTATCTACGTAAGAATTTGTTTTATAATTTCTATATTTTATAAATTAATTATTCATTTTAAATTGTTATATGTAATTCTTAATTCATTTTTTAACTTAATACTATAAGATTAAATAAAAAAACCGCTGCCAATTCATTGGCACGTAGCTTCTTCAAACTTAATTTATTGATTCCTGTAATTAATTTTTACTTCCAATATTTAAAATTTAATATTTTATTTTGTACGGTAAGACTATGTTAAATGGTTTGTGACTTTTTATTTTTACTCTTTCTAAAGCAAATATTATTATACAATTTTCCACTCATTTCTCCGAAAGAAACAGACCGAAATATAGTCAAAATGTAGTCAATTTTTTACTCAAAAACTAGCCGACATAATTTATTCAAATTTTTACAGATTATACATTTCCACAAAATTTCACATACATAAAATATATATCACATACAAAATTGTCTATAAATTTGGAGCTGATACATAGAGCCGTTCTCGAGAAATTACGATTTGAAAAAAAGGTTAAAAAAATTTTAACCTCAAATGTCTCTGAAATTTATGGACTAATCATTTTGCCCAAAGAACCCGAACGAAAACTATACAAAATCTACCTCCAAAATGAATTTCGTAGAGATTAAGATAATTTTACTCTCGTAATCGTTGGACATAACAAAACTCTTTTTTTTTCATTTTTCAGGTTTTACGTTTTTGTTAATAACAAAAGAACCGTCATAGCTAGACATAATTTTTTTTAGAAAATATAGGTTTTTTAATTCACTTTCGAACCCGACCCATCCGATTCAGATACATAGAGCCGTTCTCGAGAAATTACGATTTGAAAAAAAGGTAAAAATAATTTAACCTCAAATATCTCTGAAATTTATGGACCAATCATTTTTCCCAAAGATACAGACAGAAGGGTAGTCAAAATGTACCCCTAGAAGAAATTTCAAAGCGATTAATCCAGTTTTACTCCACACGGAGAGAAAGTTCCTAGTAAAAATTACTAGAGTCTATTGTAATCTTCTCACAGACTGCCCAAAGTGGACTTTTTACGAGATTTTTAACAAATTTTACTAGGTACTATGGTAATTTTTATGAGAACTATGCGAAAATTTGATAGATTTTTATAAAAAATTACTATAGTACCTAGTAAAAAGTCCACTTTGGGCAGTCTGTGAGAAGATTACAATAGACTCTAGTAATTTTTACTAGGTAATTTCTCTCCGTGCATAAAACGTGCGACATAGAAAACACATTTTTTCCATTTATCAATTTTTTTCTCAAAAACTAACCAACAGAATGAATTCAAATTTTTACAGATTATAGCTATTAATATTCTGCATTGTCATGATTTTTCTCAAAAAAATTGACCGCACAGTTTGGGAGTTAAAAGCTTTCAAAAGAAAACACGTTTTTGTTAATAACAAAAGAACTATGATAGCTAGAGAATTATTTCTTTTGAAAATATAGCTTTTTTATGCTCTATCGAATGCGATCCATCCGATCCAATTTCAAATTTTTCGAAAATCAAAAATTCGAAATAAAACAAAAAAGAATCAGTAAATCATCAAAAATGATTTTCTTCGCGAATTCGGAATAAAAAAAAATGAGACCCTGACGGTTAAAATCGACGGCGTAGTTCCGAAGATAAAGCGGTATACACACACACACACACACACGCGCGCACACACACACATCCACACACACACACACACACACGCACACGCACACGCACACATACGCACACACACACACACACATTTTCTAAAATCACGTGATTCAAACTTCTAACACCTCTTATCATGTTTCTAGAGAGATTTAACGAAACTTAATATTTTACTATTACAAAGCTTCCTCGAGGAGGAAGCAAAAAATTATTCAATTTTTTTTTCTTTCTTACAATTATTTGGATTTATCTTTGAATTAAAAAACCATGAAATACATGCATGCTGAAATTCATACGGGACCAAGTTTAATCTGGTCAATTTTACGCAGTTTGATCCCTTTTGAGGCCGAAAAACGGTCTAAATAGTGCATGTGTTACCAAAAATAATATATCAACGGCTGAGCGGAGGATCATGCCAAGTCGGCGCGACGTTGAAGAAGATGCCAAGTCGGCGCGACGTTGAAGAAGATGCCAAGTCGGCGCGACGTTGAAGAAGATGCCAAGTCGGCGCGACGCTGAAGAAGATGCCAAGTCGGCGCGACGCTGAAGAGTATCATCTCGAGGCGTATTTTTTTCTTGAAATTTTGTAGTTGCGGCCCTGCGCGTTCGCTCGCGTGCTGCGCGGCGAGCGTCGGCGGGGGTATACCTACAAGTAGTCTGCACGTACTTTTTTAATGGAAGAATTTCATGAAATTTTTATGGTGATTATGTGTGTGTGTATACCGCGTGATACGAGCGTAACTGACCTCGGCTGTTGCAAAAATTTCACGCGAGACTGTACACGCACTCGTAGAGCCGCTTCATATCTGTGTGTAATATACGTACACATAGAAGCGCTCGTCTGCTCGTCTGTTGTTTACACACACCACACACACGTAGGTGACAGCCCATGGAACTATGGAAGCAGAGATGTATAAGTGTATAACCATGTGATTTCAACTGTTTGTTATGCAAAGTTTTTTTTCAAATTTCATGAAATTCTTCCATTAAAAATGTACGTGCAGACTACTTATAGGTGTATACCTATAAGTAGTCTGCACGTACATTTTTAATGGAAAACACATTTATGCTCGCTGACGCTCGCCACGCAGCACGCGAGCGAACGCGCAGGGCCGCCACTACAAAATTTCAAGAAAAAAATACGTCTCGAGATGGCATACTCTTCAGCGTCGCGCTGACTTGGCATCTTCTTCAGCGTCGCGCCGACTTGGCATCTTCTTCAACGTCGCGCCGACTTGGCATCTTCTTCAACGTCGCGCCGGCTTGGCATCTTCTTCAACATCGCGCTGACTTGGCATCTTCTTCAACATCGCGCCGACTTGGCATGATTCTCCGCTCAGCCGTCGATATGCACCACGGAAGAAAGAAAGGACCAGTCTAGAGCATGCGTTAGGCACCCTCGCCTTCGGCTCGGGTGTCAATTACCGCGTACTCTGAGCTGGTCTTCTCTTTTACTTCCTAGGCGCATAATCTACTATTATCTTTGCATATAAAAATGTTATATTTTATTTTTTAAAGATTATTTTAATAAAATAATAATTACTCTTGAAAATATAAGTAATAAAATTTGGCGTAAAAACCCATACCAATTCAAAATCGACAATTATTTTTTGGCACTAGTATCTTAATACACTATATTATGTTAAAACATTACTTGGCTTTCTTGAAGAGTTAATGAATTTATAGATTTGTGGGTTTATAAATGAGTGAATTTCTGAATGGAAGAGCTTAGGGTTAAAGCTCACCTAAGACTTACTTGAATTTTAACTTACTAGAAGTTCAGGGCGGTACGCGCGCCATTACTCCTTTTCCGCGCCAAATCTATCTCTGTTTTTGCTGATTAATTTAATTAAATAAATTATATATTAATTTAATTTACCAATGATTAAAGTATTCAATCAAGTGTTTATGATTCCATACAATACACTTTTATGAAATTACAGACATCATAGTACACCGTCCTGTTCTTAATAATAGGAGTATCTTTTACGTACACATATCGAACGATAGATTAACGGGGTGGCATAGTCCTACCATTACCGACCGAGCAATTAACACAGTTTCAAGCTTATTAAAAATAAAATACGTAGATTCACAAAAAATCAAGAGAACACCCTTCTGCAGTTTTGAACGTACTATCGCCTAGTAAAAGTTTCAAGTCGAAATATCAAGTGATTTTTGCAAAAACTTTGAACGAAATCGAATTTGGTTTTGTTCAAAGTTATTGCAAAAACCACTTGATATTTTGACTTGAAACTTTTACTGGGTGATAGTACGTTCAAAACTGCAGAAGGGTGTTATTTTTAATAAGCTTGAAACTGTGCCAATTACTCAGTCGGTAATGATACGGCTATGGCAGCCCCTTAAGAAACTTTTCATTGCTGTTGATGTATATTATTGAACATGAGTTTATGTATAGGAAAGGTATTTTTAAATTTATAATAATGTTTTATAGAACTTCTTCGTTGACCAGCAAGTATATCTAGTAAAATGCATCACGCTCAAACCTGTAAATGATAACTGATAAGAATTTTTCCATCGGTCTTACAGTCTTACAAATTAAATTAAAATAATTAATATTTATGGCAGTCAGATTGCCCTTGTTTATAATCACCCCCGCAGAATCTGAAATAAAAACTTAATTAAAATCTGGAAAAAACTTTGTTAGCAAAGGACGATCTGACTGCCCACCACCACCACATTGTCCGACGTTTCGAGCCTGCTCCGGCTCCTCCTCAGGGACTCAGTCCCTGAGGAGGAGCCGGAGCAGGCTCGAAACGTCGGATTTATAATAATGTTTTATAGATCGTCCTTTGCTCTTTTTTCCAGATTTTAATTAAGTTTTTATTTCAGATTCTGCGGGGGTGATTATAAACAAGGGCAATCTGACTGCCATAAATATTAATTATTTTAATTTAATTTGTAAGACTGTAAGACCGATGGAAAAATTCTTATCAGTTGATATTAAATTGCAGTCGACATAAGTAATATTTTTAATGACTGTAAATGATAATAATAAAATTAAAGCATTTATAATATATCTTTTCCTGAGAAATGTCTGTCTTAAGGAATATTACATATTACTGCAGTTCTGGTAACAAGAGCATCTGTCGTTGTCGTATTAGCATCTCGATCAATTGCTTGTATTTCAATTTGTGAAAGTGTGGGTACCTAATATAATTCATAAGTAGTCGTGGTTTTCTACTTCTACTGCTTTGTCTATTAACCAGATAAAAATTGTACTTATTAGCAAAACCATTTTATCACACGTAGATAGCCACTAAAACTAATATTAGAAGTATCACAGTTGTATACTTTATCTATTTTAAAAGAACACAAATTAAATTGTATTATTTACCTTCCGTAATAAAGTAAAGCTATTTCATAATGCCTCCTGCATGTTTGGTTTGGTCGCGGAAAGGCTAAACATTGCTCTATTACTACTCCCCATAAGAAGAGAATTGGAATCTCTTGGCGACTCTGTATTCTTCATAAGATTCGTTAGATATAACCTAGTGATGTTTCATACAATTATTTTTTAATTCATTTTACTGTAAATTTCCATATTACTTGTAATTCTAAATTGTTACCTAAATTTTTAGTCATAATAGGTAATATGTATTCACTTATGATTTTTCAATGTTGAATCAGATGTTTAGAGTCCTATTACAATCCATTTTGATGTAATATAGGCATCAAGGTTCCTCTTCTCCTTCCTGATATGTGCAGTAAGTTTTACGTGGAGGGAAGAATGGGATAATGCCGGTCGCTGTCTAATTCCGATTACCTATTTACAAGGACATTAATAAACTTTTGAGGACTTATTGCAATTGAATATTAATATGTTGCTAATGCACAACTAATTTCAAGCATAAACAACTTTATATTACTATTAATTGAGTAATTATAAGACAAAATAGTTTTTGTACACTTTTCTTATAAGAATTTCCGAGTATTAAATAAGATATTAAGCATATCTTTTGATTTTTCAAAGTTACACAAAATATACTATATTAATCTAAATACTTTAACGAAATTAACTGATACGAATAATAAGCACAAATACCCTTTTATTCTTAAAATTTTGTATTTTCATTGTGTCAGTAGATTTGGGGTAATACCGGTCACCTTTTTTCTGGTTTTTCATCTTTGTTCGTCACGCTTTTTTCGTTTTTATGCACCGACTCTGGCACAATATCAACATACATGTAATAAGTAGTATATATAACCATTTTTATATGCAAAAATTATTTCATTGCGATTTTTTTTATTCCACAGTGAGAACATAACCTCACTTTTACTGTCTCGGGTCACTCAACATTTAACTAATGTATTTTAAAAGTAAAAATCAATTTATAAACTACGTGTTTCGCTCTTTTGTTGCTTATTTAATTTAATTAAACGAATTATTTATCGATAAAAAGAATATCTTTCTAGTGACCGGTATTTCCCTTGTGTTGACCGGGATTACCCAAATCGAAAGCCAACCGTAGTTTGATTTCTCTTTTTGATTTTGCTTTAAAACATGATAAATTTTTATTTTAATGTGCAACTTTACGTGAATTTTGATAAACGGTAATACAAACTAACAATGTAACGTAAAAAATGAATCAAAACTACAATAATTTGAAAATACTAAGCAATTTCACTTAGGTGACCGCCAATACCACATCCTCCTCTACGTATCGAACAATAAATTAAACAACTTCATTGTCACTTACTACTCTTGATGTACATTGTTGTAGATAAGATTATGGATCATAAAAAGGTATTTTTATATTTATTATTAAAGTTTATAGAACTTTTTTTGTTAACCAGCTAACCAACTAAGTTTCTCTAACACATTTCAATATTAGGGAATATTACATATATTTGCTGATCCAGTAACAAGAGTATATATCGTCATAGCATTAGTATCTTGATCAATTGTCGGTACATTAAGTTACAAATAGATGAATACCTATTATAATTCATAAGTAGTCGTGCGGTCCTGCTTCAACGGTTTTGTGGATTACTCATCTATAAATTATAAAGTAGTAGCAAAACAATTTTAAAACTAACATTGCAGTTTAAATAATTATTAGAACTATCATAATTATATACTGTAGCTACATTAAAAGAACACAAATTAAATTATGTATCTTCTGTTATAAAGCATAGCTATTTCTTATTGCCTCATACATACTTGATTTAGTCAAGGATGGGCTAATCATTTCTCCACTACTACCTAATAAGAGAGTTGGTACTTCTCGGTTATTCTCTATTCTTCGTAAGATACGTTGAACGCAGCTCCGGTTATATTGTATACAATCGACTCTTCTGATCGATCGCTATCTACAAATAAATGGTTTATAGCAAATCTAAATTGTTATAAAATTTTTAAATCGTATCATATAATACATACCCAATGGTTTTTTAGTATCCAATCAAGTGTTTATGTCATGGTACAGCTTCTATTTTATAATAAGATCGTATGTGTACATATCGAACGATATATTAACGATATTTCATTTCACCCCTCTTGGCGTATATTGTTGTACGTGAGATTATTATGCATAAGAAAGGCATTTTTTCGTAGAACTTTCTTATAGACTAGCTAGTACGTATAGTGAAACGTATTGTATTTACACCTGTAAATGATAATACTAAAATTATGGTATTGTTAGTATAACTTTCTCTCAAACATATTTCTATTTAAGAAAATTACAATTAATTGCAATTTCAATAACAAAAGTGTCTACAATCATCGTATTGTAAGGTACTCAGAGACGAATAAAATTTATAGTGCCCAAGTCATCATGTTATCAAGTTATCGATTCTTGTGGTGGTATTTTATTTTCATTCCATAAACGTTCATATTTTGGTGGTTTTTCAACATAGCACATAACGGTAGAAATTGGTATCCTTTTATCATTTGTATTATAATAATACTGCTTAATTCAGAATAACAAAACAGCTAGTTACCTAATTTTAACAAATTTTAGCCAATATTACAATACGATAGTTAGTTATGACACTCCATATGATTACCTTCAAACGTTTGTTTAGACAGAACATTGCTTAGCGCCAATCTGGTACAATATGTTTTGTGAATGAAGTATCCATTGACTTAATTATATTGTTTATTGATTGATGATTATGCTCACTATATTTTAAAGCTATTAGAAATACTTTCTCAGCAATTTCCGTATAGATGTTATTGCTGCAGGAACAAATGCTTGAGTATCTATAACTTGTCAAAATGTCAGAAATTACCGATATTATCGGTGAATAAGTTTACTGTATCGAAAAACGAATTGAAGAAAGCACGTGGTCGCATGTGTCATAGTTATCGATTTATGTGGTGATAGTTTATTCCATAAAGTTCTTTATCTTGGTACGTTATCAATATTTAAACTTTCCTAGTACTTTTATAGTAAACTTTCATAGTACAGTTCAATCTATGTTTTTCCGTCGATGTAATAACAAATAAGTGATAGACAGAGTAAAATAAATGAAATTGTTTCAGCCTGAAATAAATAGTTTTAATGAATCATCGTGAAAATATCTATTTTGATGCTGCATCATTATTCAACATTTTGATGGCATAATTTCAATTATCTTTTTCTGATGCAGTTCTAATAAATTAACTGTAAATATTTTTGTCGCATTTGTCATTTATATATCCCAGTCTTGCTGATTGTATTATTATTGTAATACCTTTGAGTTAAGAATAACAAAGTACATGCAGATGATTATTTACTTTTTGACAGAAAAAGTTTTTGTCTCAATTTTGTTCGAGACAAATTGTATCCGGGAATGAAGCGAGGAAAAGGGAAGACTTCTCTTAAATGGCATTTCAGATGTAGAACTTAAATTCATAAATACTATGAATTACATACTGTAGTTTGTGAAGCAAATTCGTAACTTCAGTGAACCGGTCCAATAACCGTTTAGCTGTTACGAATATTACATCTCTTGTCTGTTATTACCTCGTATCGCGTATTCATTCGTGGCAAGAAAGCGAAAAATCACTTGAATATTTTTTTCCGAGATATTGTATATACATGGACTAAGCTTGTTTCTGCCTTATTAACACCTGCATTTCTAACGATGTAGATCACGGTAAGTAGGAGTTCGGTTCTGTACCTGATGTATGATGCCTCTATGATGTAACATTCCTCTAGCCTCAACGAATATCTCAAGATTGTGCGCTCAGTACAAAGCATAACATCGCATCAACGCCAGAATTCAGTATGCGATGATGTTAAACAAAAGAAGAAGCTTTTTACTATACTAACGCTGCATCGTGACAATAGACCAAATCCTTCTTTAGCCCCTAGATCTCGCTATCGCCTCTCGGACATCTCTCTACCTAAATTTAGAGGCAGCGAATATTTTCAACGTTCAACTTTCAGAGACATTCCAATGCTTGATTTTTAACAATTCCAATTTGTCCAACATAGAGCGACTCCACTACCTCATGGTCTTTATAGAAGGACCTCCGACGCAACTTATCAGTGGACTTTCTCGCATCGGCGCATCTCTTGAACCTGCTTTTCGAGCTGCTCATTGGAGCAAACTGCTCTTTATCTGCTCCCATCTTAATTTTTCACATCTTTTTGGAACCTACTGAAACGGCGAAAACTTCGGCGGAGTCCAGCGGGCTTTTTAACGCAACTAATGAATCTATTAAGACTTTAAAATCAATGGGACTACCTCTGTCATTAGATGCACTGAGTCATGTAATCCTAGTGCATCACATCACCAAGTAGCTGGATAGAATCACGCTGGAACAGTAGGAGATCTTAATCGGCACCAGCATGGAATTTCCGAAATTCCAGCAATTGGAGAAATTCTTAATCTCTCGGATACGGGCTGTAGAATGAATTGAAACTCAAATAAAGGCGACTGGTAGATCCAACACGCAGCCAATGGAGAATATAAGCTATGCAGTCACCCAATCATCATCTCCGCCTGTTCAATATCAATGCGGCTGCTGTTTGGGAAATCACTTCATCGTAGCATGCAACAAATTCAACGCTCTCTCTTCAATGGATTAGAGCAATCTTGCACGTGACTCCCGATTGTGCAACAACTGCTTGGGGAGTTCACGCGTGTCGCTCAACGAAAAGGTGCACACTTTTTATGTGCAACAAAGCTTATCACTCAATATGCATGATTTTCACCCGGCTGTTGTATGATCAACAGATACTGTAAGCAGCTTAGCCACTCACTAGGAAATCGATACGGTCGTCAACCCTTCATCTGGATCTTCTCTTGGAACGCTTATCGCAACACCAGTAGTACTCATCATTCATCTCGACTTAACTCAACCTGTGCGGATCTTCATCTACCCCGGAACGTCTGATCTGTCAACTTCGAATTGATCGACATCGCTCTTCACTCAGCATCAAATAATCAAGTCGTCAGCACAAGATGCTCAAGTCGTCATCCAAGCGTACATCTTGAGGCAGCCAATTACTAAATTACCATGGTTTTCTGCTAAATGTACCAATTGGCCTCACATTAAGGCGATACGATACCCACGCTATTACTCAAAATTGGGTTCCTGTTTTTCTCATTCAATTTTCAATTTTAAGAAAAAAAATCTTTGACACGCTGTAGATCTTTGTTAAACTTACAACGTGTCAAAGAGTTTTTTTCAAAAAGTTTAAAATTGAAGGAGAAAAATGGGAACCCAGAATTGAGTAACAGTGTAAGGTTATTGCAGATGACTACGGGTTTATATCACACGAAATTGCCACCATCAAAGGTGCTGATTACTACAGCAATATTATCGAGCCGAATATCATTTACGTAGATCCTCAAACACCAATCGCTTATCTCTCTATTTTCGGTGAGCTCACCATCGGCCCGCTGCACTCCTCCTCCCCTCCTGTAGCGTTCGCTCATCATGTTTCTGCGCAGTAATCTTGTCATAGTACATCTGTACGAGCTGCTTACCTATTTTCGGGCACAAGAAGAACCCCTAGCGAGCATCGGACCAGCTTAATCTCAAGTTCAGGAGAAGTGCGTACAATTCTTCAGGGGCACTCCTCACCGATACTCAACCGGAAGATATGTCGTGTGTATCCCTCTTAAGTTTTCCTGCAACAAATTCGGACATTCTTATGACGCTGCTCTGAGCTCATTTGAACGATTCAAGAAGCGCCTCACTCAAAACAAAACTTTAGCTCAGTTGTACCATCATTTTATGCAGAAGTACGAGAAACTCGGACACATGATTAAGGAATCACCAGAGCTTACGATCTCGTACGGCTTTTTGAAGCACAACTACCAAACTTCGGTTTATGTTTAACGGATCAGCTCACACTTCATCTGGAGTTTCCGTGAACATCATGCATGCTGGTACAAACTTACTTTTGAACATCTTTGACTTGCTCATTTGGATTCCGCATCATCGGCACTTGTTCGCTACAGACATCGCCAAGATGTATCGGCAGGTGAAGATAAATCCTCTCGATTCGGATTGAAAGAGAATCATTTGGATGGATACTAATAAAAGGAAAACAGAATATTATCTCACAACCGTGACGTACGGCCTCAAGGCGGCTCCATTTATGGCTTTACGTGCTCTCTTGCAGCTAGTCGAGGACGAGGGCCATCCTTTTCCTCTACCTGTGCCTTCTCTCACTGACGGACGTCACGTGAATGACATATTCGGTGACGCGGACTGCACGAAACATAAATCTGGAACTGAGAGAGATTTGCAGCATAGGTGGGTTCTCTCTCACAAAATGGCATTCAACATATCCAGACCTAAATAACCAAGTCTCTGCCAAGCAAGAAGACGTGACTACTATTGAACTTGACGACTGCTCTACCAAAATTCTCGGATTAGGTTCCGGCATCATCAGGTATCATCTCAAAACGCAGTGCACTTTCAGAGATTACGCAAGTCTTCGATCTTGGCTTGATTTTACCAGTGCTGATTCTAGCCAACATGGTTATGCAATCTCCATAAGCTAGCCGTTTACTTGCAAGAATTCATGCAGATGAACATAGTAGAGACTCGTCTGTTAATCGACTCAAGAGTCACATTGGCCTGAATAAACACATCCTTCACGATGCAAGAGGATGTGAGTACCGATGTTATATTTCAAATGAGTTCATCTCACGATAATACCAATAGAATCTCATCCAAAAAATTCTGAGTATAGTATTTACATATACGGAGCGCTTGATAAACGTGTTTTTCAAAAAAATGATAAACCGTACAAACGTCTTCATCATGTTCTCACCCCAGTCCACTTTCTCACCCACTCTGCTTTACATTCTCCATAACAATGTCTATTAGATCTTGCAAAATCTCGATTATCACTATGGCAACTCATCCA
Organism: Torymus aiolomorphi; assembly: GCA_036365515.1. Taxonomy (NCBI): domain Eukaryota; kingdom Metazoa; phylum Arthropoda; class Insecta; order Hymenoptera; family Torymidae; genus Torymus; species Torymus aiolomorphi. The sequence continues at coordinate 205,014,928 of CM070873.1, read as the reverse complement.
GCAACGGATTCAGTAGTTTTGGAAACAGTAGTCCTCTTAATACCTCCAACAGCTGCAATCCATCTCCAAATGGCATCATTCATCTCACATCATCCATATCGGCTGATTAGTTCTTATTCTGGCCTTGAAGGCCAACGACACACCAGGACATACGCACGCCCGCGTCACACACAGCATCTACCGCGCATGACGTAGGTGACGTCAGCATGAGAAGTCGGGCACACACTTCTGCTCGTCGTATCGCTCGCACTCTCGTTCTTTAGCCTCCGCGCAGTGTAGACGCAACTAGAACTAAACTTTGTTGTAACGCGAGTCAATTCACACTTAAACTTCCTCACACGAACACCTATTTTAGTAGATTTTTTGTTGATTTAACGAGTGAAAGAGTGTAGCAATAAAGTCTTGCAACGTTGAACTATTAAAAACAAAGTATGAGTTAAGTTTACTCTGCCTCCCTCGCCCCGACCACCCCTATCATCGCCCGATCTATCTGCCCCGTTGACCATCTGACCGGCGTCGGTAAAATACCTGTGCGCGGCGACAGTACAGATTTCGTGGCCAAAAACATTGGTCCTTCCAACCGGGTGTGGATATTGTGAGCGTACTACGTGTAGTACTAGAGGATACTACGAGAGGATAGCTTCGAGATCGGCAACACAGAGATAAGTGGAACCTTCCATTGTGCCTACTGCTTTTCTTCTGTCAGCGCAAGCAGCTTGAATATTGCACACCCATTTTAGTTGCACATATTTCATTTTATCTCTATCTATCTCTCGCTCAGGTGGCTTAGAGGATACTACGAGAGGATAGCTTCGAGATCTGCAACACAGAGATAAGTGGAACCTTCCATTGTACCTACTGTTTTCCTTTTGTTAGCGCAAGTAGCTTCAATATTGCACACCCATTTTAGTTGCACATATTGCATTTTCTCTCTATCTATCTCTCGCTCAAGTGGCTTAGCTTCTCAAGTTGCTGGCTTCCTACGTTGCTTCGAATAGCAACTGCACTGCGCATTTAGCCTATCGTACTTTTCGCCTGGCGCAATTTTCGCAAAGCCCTTCGCTGCACGCAAGTCAGCGTCGCACCTATGCGGGGTACGCCGTGAGCGTGAACCACTTTCCGCACAAGCACGCGCGCGCTCTGAACACGTGGGTACGCCGTGCGCCTGGACTCCATAGTTCTCTGAGCTTGAGGAACCCCTGCGGCGCGCGTCCACATGAGTGTGCCGTTCGCGCAGACCTTGTAGTGCGTAGCTATAATGGATTGCGGCCATCACGGCATTCCCAGCTTTTGAGTAGTGCTAACTTTACTCTCGCTTACCACTACCTGTGACTATCGCAGGCGCCTCTGCCTTTACCAAGTAGATTCTTCTGCATTATTAAGCAGTTACTGCTACTTGCTACTACCTAGGAATTTCAAAGTTTATTTTAACCTTTTAGTTCTGCTTGGCAACTACTGTTGTAGCTACTATTTCAATTTCGGATTTTGCTGGTTTTAAGTCTTATTGTGTTTCGTCCTGGAGTTGGTTGCAGAAGTGTAACAACGACAAGGGTCCTCTAGTGACAATTGTAGCTGATTTGCGATCTTCTTCTTCAGGAGAATTACTCGCTAATCTCTTTGAGTTTCATGGGTGAAAATCTCATGGTTATTGAAAATTGCAATCCTTGAAAATTCACAGCTTCTCTAATAAATTTCATGTCAGCAAAGGATTATGAGACGAGATTTCGAAGCAGGTGGCTGAAAATCAGCTCATTGATAACTCTATCGCCAACACCGTCAAGATGGTTAACAGTGGTTGGGAACCTAGAACCTTGTCCAACAGAATCAAACTACTGAAAACATACTGGACGAATGTCAGCCGCCGTCACTTGGAAATCTCCGACTGTCCAGGAAATATACTCGAACACGACTACTTTACCAAGCAACTATATTCTAATGACGATATAGCCTATATTACCGCTAAAACCGTTCTTGATGAACGCATGGCTAATCCCCCTCAACCTTTGTAGCAACCAACATCCTCATAACTCTCACGGTTGCAGTTGCCGAAGTTCAACGGCAATCCACTGGACTGGGAGACGTTCAAGGAGCGATTCTCCGCCATGGAGAACGACGTGCCCAGAATCTTTTGTGGCCAAACTTCAACATCTACTCAATTGCCTAGAGGGAGAGGCAGCGAGTCGTCTTCACAGCCTTAAGGCCACCGGAGCCAACTTTTCCATGGCCTGGGAAATCATCTCCCAGAGGTACGACGATTAAAAAGTGAGGCTCTCAGTTAACTTGAGTCATCTGTTGACGATGACACCTATGCCTCTCAACACTGCAAGGGAGATCACGCAGCTCACCGACTCCGCCAATGATGTCATTCGAGCCTGCACTTTGCTCGGTAGATCAGTTCGACACTGTGAAGATTGGCTAGTGGAGATCGTCGTCTCCAGATTGGCTCCAAAGCTACCAGAAGGCTGGGAACAGTCTCCAGAAGAAGTTGAAGAATTTTCCACCTACACTGAACTTTCCACGTTTTTGGATCAACTAGTTCGTACACTCGAGGTCGCCCACAGTCACGAGTCGATGCCATCTGCAGAAAAATCTAGAGCAAAGAAGACCAGCAAATCTCGACAGTTTGCGGTCCACCAGACAGATACTGGCCCGGCTTTCGAGCCGTCACCAATCTCCAACTTACGACACGTCATCAATCACCGCTATAGTGGCCTGGGACTCTACTTTTGGAGCACAGATGCAACTCTGAGCACTTAATTTCTACCTCAAATTTTCAGCGTGTATCCTCAGCACGCTCACCTCTACATTTTCTAAGAGTCACTGCCACGTCGAAGGATGGAAGCATCTCGTAAATGTACTACTCGCTGATGAGGATTTCTTCACCCTGTCCGGTATTGACTGTATACTGGGGGCAGAAGTTTACCAGACCGTCATTCAACCTGGCATGTGCAGAAAACGATAATTGGACCCAGTCGCTCAACGGACCACGTTAGGTTGGGTCTGCCCTAGCCCAGCGACGACTCTTACAGAGGACCACACAATAATCAGCTTTATCACTACTACAGCTGCAATCCATGAAACTTTGCTGATTTTGGGAGCTGGAGGAGGTAGCCTACCGACCTCCTCAGCTCACTCCTGCAGAGAAAGAGTGCGATGAACATTTCCATCGCACCCACTCCAGGGATCTGCAAGGCCGTTATATCCTCAAACGACCATTCTTGAGGACTCCTCTGCTTCCAGAATCACTCCAGGTATAGCAACAAAGAGATTCGGGGAGTTTTAAAGACGATTTCAATGGAACCCCTCTCTCCAAACTTTTTATTCAATCTTTATGACGGAGTTCATACAGCTGTGTCACATGGAGTGTATTCCAAGCTCACTGGCTCATGACAGCCATTGCTACTCTATGCCATACTACGCGGTTTTCAAGAACGACGACTCTCACGACTCAAGAACGAAGATTAGAGTAGTCTTCATACACTTCTCAGGTAACCGGGAGTGGCTTGTCGCTAAACGACTACCTATTTTCAGATCCAAAGCGACAAATGGACATCACTGTCATCCTCTCCCGCTGTCGCTTCTACACAGTGGTCTTCACGGAGGACATCCTAAAGATGTTTAGCCAATTCCGTATCCACGACGAGTACAGGAACTGGCTACGCATATTGTGACGCGATCCACCAGGAGTGGATTTGTGCACCTACAGCACGCGCACAGTCGTCTACGGGGCGGCATGTGATTCCTACTAAGCGATTCGAGCACTCCTATAGATGGCAAAGGACGAACAACAGCGCTGTCCCCAAGGCGCTTGGGTATTGAAGACGTCACTCTACGTCGACGACGTTCTCGGTGGTGGCGAATTGCCTCAACAAGCCCGCATCGTCCAAGAGCAGCTTCAGGGAATCCTACAAAGCGCAGGAATGCACCTGGACAAATCTGCGATCAACAAACCTCAATTGATACCTACTACCCCTAACTCTACTCCTTCACTACATTCCTTCGCAGAACCTAAAGTCGTCTCTACACTAGGGCTGGATTGGAATCTTACTAAAATTTTTTTCTATTTCAAGGTCACCCTGTCGCCAAACTCCGGAAAGGTGACCAAGAGGACGATGTTGAGCAAGGTTGTAAGGCTCTTCAATCCCCGTAGGCTGGCTAGCGTTGGTGATCGGCGCCACCAAAATCCTTGCCCAACGACTCTGGATGAGAGTCGTTTGGAACCAACTAGTAGATGACCAGACACTAAGAGCATCGTCCAACTACGAAAAAAACTCCCAAAGCTCGAGGAGTTGCAAAAACTACGATGTCTCGGTACTTTCAGTACGAGCAGGTTCACCCTTCAGTAATTCGTCGACGCCTCGCACGTCGCGTACGCCGCCGTCGTCTACCTGGTGGCTAACAAAGATTTTCAAAAGCCTTCAGTTACAATCTCTATAGTAAAAACTGAGCTCGCTCTCAACAAGTGAGTATCCCGTGGCTGGAACTCAGCGTAGGTTTACTGCTCACCAGGCTTCTCGACCAAGTGACGAAACAATTGCAACAACAACTAGCCGCAATCTACTACTGGTCGGACTCCAAGGTCACCTTAGCCTGGCTATCCGACCCCATCACGTTGGACGACCTTCGTTGTAAATCGTGTGAGTGAAATCCTGACCAGTTTACAGCAAGCATGATGGAGCCACGTCCACTCCTCTGACAACCCAGCAGATGTTGATTCACGCTGCTCGCTACCCAGCAAGCTACACGGTTACCTTTGTGGTGGCATGGACCACCCTGGGTGACCCCGAGATCTAGCAAATGACCTTCGTCAATGGACGGTCTTTTTACGAAGCTTTAACAAAGGCAGGCAGTCCTGGTCTTCGCTACGAATGACGAATCTCTAGGACTTTTGTAGGAGGCGCTAGCTCGTGACAAGCTACCTCCGGTGTACGGTATAAATCGTTCGAGGATGAAACCGTATCCGATGCCTCACCAACCAATGTGTGAGATGCATCCGCCTCCAAGGGCGAGTGCAAAGCCAACTGATGGCACCGCTACTCTTGACGCGAGTCACTTCGACTCGACCATTCGCCTCTATCAGCATCGATTATGCCGGTCTGTTTCTGCTGAGGACTTCTAAAGGACGAAGCCCAAAGGCGTACAAGGGGTACCTCGCAGAATTCATCTGCATGTTGACCGAGAGCCGTGCACCTTGAGGTGGTATTAGACAAGACCACTTAAGGATTTCTGCTTTCCTACCGTGCGTTACGATTGTCAGTGACAACGGCACTTCATTTACAGGAGCCGCTCATGAAGTTCGCCGCCTCTTTGACACAGCCACGGCCGCAGTAATCGAGATCGCATCCGCTCTTGCTGCTGACAGAGTGGAGTGGAAATTCATTCTCCCTCGTGCGCCTCACTTTGAAGAACTCTGGGAGGCCGGCGTTAAGTCTGCTAAAAATCACCTACGGAGGATTTTAGGCGAGGCCAAGCTTACCTCCGAGGAATTCTCCACCTTCGCCGCGCAGATTGGGGTCTGCCTTAACTCGCGGACACTCTATCCACTCAGCAGCGATCCATACAATGTCACGGCAGTGCGGCACTCACACCGGTACGTTTCTTCGTTGGAGCACCACGCAACGCACTTCTTGAATCTCGTCTTCAAAATTTTTCTCTTGTAGAAGTTGCGAGGTACAGACTCACCTCTATCATGCAAGCACATTTCTGGAAGCGCTGGCAGAAGAAGGTACTGCTACAGTATAGACACCAATCAAAATGGTTTCAGCCGAGTCGCCAGGTCCAGGAAGGCGACCTTGTTATCCTTACAGACGAGCGCCAGCCTCCAACAGAATGGCTACTAGCTTGGGTTAAGCGCTACCATCTAGAACCTGATGGCCTTACATGCGTACTGATGTTGCGCACCACGACCACTACCGTAACTAGTCTATTGGTCAAGGTCATCCGCCTTCCGATCGACGCGGACCGCCGTCCCTTAGCGGCGGGCAGCATCACGACCACAGCGTCGACTCCTTTGACGGCGGGCGGTTCCACGTCAACCACTGCTCGCTCGCTCCAGCGTCAATTACCACATCTTCTGCTACTGATCCGGCTATATAGCCATATGAAGAAGGCACCTCTTAATAATATTACACTACAATTTTTCTCCGTTTGCGTTATGTCTGATCTTTTTTCATTTTCTCAACTACACAACCTATTACACTTAAACTAATCGACATATTCTTTCCTGTTTCCACTTTTCTATCAATCTCTGCTCCATTCTTCTCTCTTTTTAATAGCGGCGATCGTTGCACTCCGGCAACGAAGCGGACTGAATGTTTCTGCCTTGAAGGCCAGCGACACGCCAGGACATACGTACACCCACGCTACACGCAGCACCTGCCGCGCATGACGTAGGTGTGACGTAGTCGTGAGAAGTGTAGCACGCCCCTGCGTGGCAACTCGCGGAGATTCTGCTCACCATATCGCTCACCCTCTTGCTCTTCAGCCCTCGTGCAGTGCAGACGCAACTAGAATCGCCGCGTTTCTTTCACACACTTAGAGCTAGATTCTTATTTTGACTTTGTTGTAACGCAAGTCAATTCATACTTTAACTTCCTCACATGAACACCTCTTTTTGTAAATTTGTTGTTGATTTAGCGAGTGAAAGAGCGTAGTAAAAGTATTAAAACTACGTTGCTACGTTAAAGTATTAAAACCAAAGTGTGAGTTAAGTTTACTCTGCCTCACTTGCTCCCACCACTCACCTCCAATATATCTGCGCCGTCTACCACCTGACCGGGCGTCTCCGTGAAATACCTGTGCCCGACGTCAGTACAGATTTGATTGATGGCCCTTTGCAAGAATCACATCCTTGCAAGAATGATCTCATTCGGATTGTCACCTTGAAGAAATCTGAAGAAGCCCGAATCTGAAGAAATCTCGGGCTCTAATTGAGCAGAGAGTACAAGCTCTAGTCAACTATATTCTATCTCAAATGTGCACAGAGACAACGAAGTACGACAACTAGTTCTATTTGGAATTTTGACACGGGCATTGTGTGATTCATCCGGACATTTTGATTATTACAATCAAATCGAAGAACAGCTCAGCCATCAAGATCAACAGAAAGAAAATATCAAACAAGTTTCTCTCCCTGGCCATTCCGAATCATCTCGAGAGAAATATTTCGTTGGAACAACTCAACACTCACCACGGAAAGCACTTACAACGTGAGCAGAGGCGCTGTCATGTGTACGTCGGCATTAATTTCAACATGGGATCGACATAAGTTTTAAAAAAACTTTACTGAAATGCATTATGAAGTATAGTATATTAAAGTTGTTTAATTATTGTTAAATAAAGTTATATTGTGTTAAATTTGTTACGAGTGAGCTCTCGCAACTTTTTAATAATAAAAAGTGACGGACCCTGGGATCGAACCAGAGCCGCCGACTCGCGAGTCAGAAACGCTATCATCCTAGCCACGGCCGCCACCGCTCGGCATTCTGCTACTCGGCGTCATATTGTAATCGGACGCCTTGCTCATTTCGTTCTTCTACATTCGTACGTGTATCCACACGTAACAAATTCCTCATATTTCACGTGTCTGCGAACTGCTCATCCTTGATTACTCACCCTTGATTACCGGAAAATACTCTAACAATGCGCACATGTATAAAATAAGGATAAATACAAATATTTCAGTTCATACTTTTAATTTAGAATTTAATCAATAATGTAATAAATTTGGCACGGGGCAAATGTATTTCTTCTCATTGATATTCATCAGAATACAAACGGAATTGATATCACTTGTTGGTATAGTTACCGGTTCCTCAGAAATATTACGTATTAATCTAAATTCTTTATGAAATCCGTTGAAAGCAGCTCTAGTCTGAATCATATTGCATACTGTTACCTCTTCTGTACTATCAGTGTGTCAACAATAAACCTAAGGATTCTGATGTATCTTTTATCGTTCAATTGGGCAATTGAATTATTGGATCTGCGTTTAATCTTGAGAGATGTTTCGTACGTGCAATTGTCTTTGACAATCTTTTCAAAAATTTTGGATGTTTCTGGGAGTTCAAAATTATTAAAAAATGTTGACTTGCACTACATCCTTTTCCAAAATATGTTATTGACGATAGCTTGTAAGTATTGATCAACCGATTATTCAAAATTTCGTCACAGTACATTTTGACGTCATCACAGGCGTCGTGATATACCCTCTCGTTAACAATAATGGAAGCGTGATTAATATGCACGTACCTAACGATTTGTTGCGGAGCTCCTTTGGCGCTTTGTATCGCTCCTAATAAGTGACGATTCGCCGACTCAAAACTAAATGCGGAATGAGCCCACAGAGGACCAAAATCTAAAACACTTTTGCACAAATGTAGCAATTGATGGACGTTATAACTCATTGCTTCTGTCCCAAAGTAAACCTCAGTTTGGGCCACGAATTGATGAAGCATTTCATCAGCTCGGTTTAAGTCATCTATGTGAATGTCGGTTCTTAATAACAGGTATAAGCTTTCTGCAAAGAGAAGCCAATGTTTTAATAATTTGTCACTTAATATTAACGATAAAATCGGTACACTGTAGAATAAAATGAAATTTTCCCATTCCCGGGCTTTCCAGTTCGATCTGACGCTTATTGGTCTTGTCCTCCGAGCGATTAGTTTAGGTACTGCTATGCCATTCATCATTTGGTCTAATCGTGAAATTTCATCTTCCGGTAACTAACTAAAATAATACTCGGAGAACTGGCAGGCTACTCCTTCCAAACAGCAGTGCATGTAATCAGGCACAAAACTGGAAATTACTTTAAAATGAGGCATGTTAATGGTAACGGATGGATAAAGTATTCCATCTCGGTTATGTGCTTCATTTGCGTTTAGATTCACCATTTCATGCACGGTACTTTCATCATTTCGTAGATCAGGTTGTGGATCGAGTAATGGATACCTAACGCTTCTGGCAATGTACTCTCCTGGATGAAGGCACCAATTGCATCCATAGTACCCATTGAATTGCTTTAAACCTTGCATTGGTGCTCGAGCAATAGTGTCGACGCAACAACAATTAACATATAACTTAATATTTCGTTGGACACCTTCAATAGTACATTCTATTCCTTGGTTGGATAAGTTTCTAAGAATGTCGACAAATGGATGTAAAAAAGCGTTCATGTCTGGCTTCATGTTGTGAAAATATAAGCCACAAGTGACTAAATTGTCCATTCGTTCTTGTGGTGGTAGTTCGTTCAATTGAAGATAAATTGGCCAAATCGAATATTACGAACATTTGTATTTCGGTGCGCCATCAGTATTAAGAATAGCCGAAGCGTATTGACTTTTTCTTCTTCCGGCAAGGAACGTATCAACTCACGATACATGTTTCCGTCGTATATGTCCTTGATATGGCCTTCTTCATAGTATCTATTCTTGATTATATCATTATAATATTTACCATGGGCATTTAATAAATCTGCAATGTGCTCGGATGGATCTATGACAACGAAAAAGCTAGCGTTGCTTGGGTTTGTTAAATCTAAATCAACATTACAATTATGAGATTTTTCAATGGATGCTATTTCTTCAAATGGCCAATATACGATGAGCAGTTCGGGCAAATTCCGTGGAAATTGCTATCTTTTTTTGAATTTAATAGTACATCCATGGCATACCTTGAATCGGGCATAATGGGCTCTGAGAATACAGAATTTATCAGTTTGAATAAATTTGTCATCGCAGTTACGGACAGGTGATTATGTACACTATATTTAAGTATCATAAGAAATATTTCTCCAACAGTCTTGTCTACCGGAGTTCTTACTAAACTGGAAAATTCGTCGCTGCTCATAAAATCCTCCAAACTCGCTGGTAATTTCTTCTGGGAATTTACATTTTTTTCTAATAAAACATGATCTAAATAATTTTCGATGTCTGCATCAACAAAATCATTGAAATGGAAGGTACATCTTGCAATTTTTTTTTAATAAGAGAAAATAATTATGAACTTGTATACTTAACAAATTTTATGACTCATTGAAATATTAATATGTCATACTTATCAAGTAATAAGATAAAATACCAAAGTGTATAGAAAAAGTAGGTAAACATTTTATTACAAGATTCATAAATAAATATCTTCCTGTACTATATAGATGAAAGCTTTTTTTCTTACGACATAACAACTCCGCATGCGCTTCCCAAAATCATGTAAAAATTTCAATAGAAACAGTAGTTTCTTATGTTGCCGCTCCCTCTCCGCTCCACCCCCGCACCGTCAATTATTAGTCTTAGCTGCTTTCCCTTCGGCTCTTCTTCCCATCTCTCTTCCGCTCCCCACCCGCTGCCCTTTTTACTCCTCAAAAGTGACAAATTTTGAGCCGCACCCCCACTGCGCCCCTTCTGCTCCCCCTCCACTACTCTTCAGCTTCCCCCGCTCCAGATAAACAGAGAGACAGAGACGTACAAACAGATACATAGTGATAGACACGTAGAGACAGAGACGTCGAGACCGAGACGTAGAGGAAAAAACGAAGAGACAAAGACGTAGAGAAAGAGGCCTAGACACAGAGATCAAGAAACAGAGCCATAGAGACAGCATCGTAGAGACAGGCGGAGAAACGAGACGTAGAGAAAGAGACGTAGAGGCCGAGACGAAAAGGAAGAGATGTATAGACAGAGGCGGCGAGATAGAGACATAGAAACAAAAATAAGAGACAGCGGCGTAGAGACAGACACATAGAGACATTAACTACAGACAGCGACGTCCAGACAGAGACGGAGAGACAGAGACGTATTGATGGAGACGGAGACAGAGACATAGTGGCAGAGACGTCGAGACATAGACGAAGAGATAAAAACCAGAAACAGCGACGTTCTGACAGAGATGGAGAGACGTAGAGACAGAGATGTAAAGGAAGGGTCGTAGATATAGAAACTACACACGGCAACGTAGGTACGGAGACGTATCTACGCAGAGGTATAGAGACAGAGAAGTACTGGCAGAGACTTAGTGACAGAGACGTAGTGACAGAGATGTAGAGAAAGGGGCCTAAATAGAGAAGTACACCGGTACTCGCTCTTTTATTAACTTCCAAGTGAAATTTCTATTTATTCATACCACCCTATGAGATAAATAGAAAGGCGTTTTTTTTTATTCGTCAATTTTCATATGCCGTATTGTATTATAGCTATTATAAATTTTGAATGTATTAATATTTATGTTACTTTATTTTAAAATTTATAATTATAATCTACGTCTCTGTCTCTACTTTTGTCTCTACATCTCTGTCTTTATGTCTCTGCCTCTACTTGGTTGTTTCTACGTCTCTGTCTCTATGTCTTTGAATCTACGCCTCTGTCTCTATATTTCTGTCTCTACGTCCCTCTCTCTCTCTATACATTTATGCCACTATCTTCATTAATCTGACTCCGTCTTTGTCTCCACATACTGACTATACTACTTTGTCTCTACGCTTCTGTTTCTCTGACTCAGTCTGTACGTCTCGGTCTCTACGTCTCTGTCTCTTAGAATCTGTCTCTATGTCTGTCTCTACGTCTCTGTCTGTACGTCTTTGTCTTTGTCTCTGCCTCTACATCTCTGTCTCTACATCCCTGTACCTACGTCTTTGTCTCTGTCTCTGCCCCTACATTTCTGTCTCTAATCTCGCTCTCGATGTCCTGTCTCTATTACGTATCGGTCTTTCCGCTTCTATCTACATGTCTTCGTCTCTACGCCTCCGTCTCTACGGCTCTCACAACGTAACATTCTATACGCCTCCGTCTCTAGGCCTCTGTCTCTACATCCCTGTCTCTACGTTTGTCTCTACTTTTGTGTCCCAATCTCTGTCTGTATGTCTCGGCCTCTACTTTTCTGTTTCTACGTCTCTATCTCTGTGTCTTTGAATCTACGCCTCTGTATCTGTGACTCAGTGTGGATGTCTCGGTCTCTACGTCCCTGTCTCTTAGAGTCTGTGTCTACGACTGTCCCTACGGCTCTGTCTCTATGTCTTTGTCTCGGTCTCTACGTCTCTTTCTCTATTTTTCGATCTCTACGTTTCTATATCTATGCCTCTGTCTATACGTCTCCGTATCTACGCCTTTGTCTCTATTTCAGCGTCTCTCTCTACGTCTCCGTCTCGGTCCCTGTCTCCCCATCTCTGTCTTTAATCGATGCCTCTACGTCCCTGTCTCTACATCTCTGTATCTACGATTTTGACTTTTTCGCTGCCTCTACATTTGTCTTCCATCTCGCATTCTGTCTCTGTCTCTACGCCTCTCTCCTATTCTTCTTAAACTCTGTCTGTCCGGCTCTGTCTCTATTTCTCTGTCTCTACGTCTCTATATCTATATCTCTGTCTCTACGTCTCCGTATCTACGCCTCGGTCTCTGCCTATGTCTCTATGTCATTTCTCTATATGTATGATTCTACATCTCTGTCTCTACTATCTGTACGTCGCTGTCGTCGTCCCGGTCTCTTCATCTTTGTCTCAAACCGCTGCCTCTATGTCCCTGTCTCTACGTCGCTGTCTCTAATCTTTAACTCTACATCTCTGTCTCTAATCTTTTTCTCTACTTCTCTGTATTTATAATTCTATCTCTACATCTCTGTCTATTCGAATCTGTATCTATGTCTGTCTTTCCGACTCTATCTCTACGTCTTTATCTTTTTGCGTCCTGTGTCTCTACGTCCATGTCTCTACGTCTCTGTATCTACGACTTTATCTTTGCTTTGCCTCTACATTGGTCTCTAATCTCGCTTTCTATGTCTCTGTCTCTACGTCTCAGTCTCTCCTATTCTTCTTAACCTCTGTATGTCCGTCTCTGTCTCTATTTCTCTGTCTCTACATCTCTATAGCTACGTCTCAGTCTCTACGTCTCCGTATCTACGCATCTGTCTCTATGTCTTCGACTCCACGACATCTCTATATATATATATGTATAAATATAAATATATATATATATATATATATATATATATATATATATATATATCCCATAGAGATCGAGATTAGGGACAGAAATGTAGAGAAACAGACAAAGATAGAGACGTAGATAGAGAGAATGTAGCGACAGAGATTAGCGATAGAGACGTGAAGATACCGTCGGAGATACAAAGGCATATATTCAGAGTCATGGAGAGACAGACATAGACACAGACTCGAAAAGACAGAGACGTAGAAACAGAAAGATGAAGACAGAGACGTAGAGACAAAGATTCGAGACAGAGATTCAGAGACAAAGATTAGAGACAGAGGCGTAGAGACAGTGACAGAGACGCAGCAATTAGAGACAGAGATAGGGAGACCGAGACAGGGACGGCGACGTATAGATAGGCACGTACAGACAGAGACATAGAGACAAAGATGCCGGGGGAGACAAACAAATAGAGACACAGATGTACAGACAAAGAAATAAAGACAGAGACTTAGAGAGATTAATAGAGACAGAGACGCAGATACATATATAATAGAGATATATATATATATATATATACGAACAGATAATATATATATATATAAAAATATATATATATATATATATATATATATATATATATATTATCTGTTCGTTACCGTCTTCGTTCCTGTCTCCTCATCTTTGTCTCTAATAGCTGTTTCTATTTCCCTGTCTCTACGTCGCTGTCTCTATTTCCTTGTCTCTAATCTCTGCCTCTACATTTACCTCTAGTCTCTCTCTCTCTCTATGTCTCTGTCTCTACGTCTCGGTATCTCCTATTCTTCTTAACATCTGTCTCTCCGTCTCTGCCTCTATTTCTCTGTCTATACGTCTCTATATCTACGTCTCTGTCTCTACGTCTTCGTATCGGCGCCTCTGTCTTGGTGTCTTCGTCTCTACGTCTCTATTTCTCTGTCTCTACATCTCCATATCTATATCTCAGTCTCTACGTCTCCGTGTCTACGCCTCGGTCTCTGCCTATGTCTCTATGTCATTTCCCTATATGTATGATTCTACATCTCTGTCTCTATTATCTGTACGTCACTGTCGCCGCCCCTGTCTCCTCATCTTTGTCTCAAATCTCTGTCTCTATGTTCCTGTCTCTACGTCGCTGTCTCGAATCTTTGTCTCTATGTCTCTGTCTTAATCTTTCTATTTTAAACCAACTTCAAAAAAGGAGGAGGTTCTAAATTGGACCTGTTTTTTTTTTAATGTTTGTCTAGCGATTATGCCGAAATTCCTCGAGCGAATGAAATGAGATTTTTTTTAAATGAAAGGCAATTATTCTCCGGTGGTCCCATTTCACTTTTTGTAAAGATCAACAAGTATTTGAGTAGTCAATAAGTATTTGACTTCTAAGTTTTTTCTACTTACCGTACATTTTTTTCCTTCTCAATATTTTCACTAAAATAATAAAGAAGAGAATGAAAAAAATTTTTTCAAAAAAAAATGACTGAAAAATGAACTAAAAAGTGTGAAATAATTCACAAAAAAGGGTGAAATAATTCCCAAAAAAATATTTTCTTAGTCGTCGCCGAATTCTAAATAAACGATTCTAATAAAGATGGCATATGTCAATTTAGAATTCGTTTATTTAGAATTCGGCGCCGACTTTGAAAATATTTTTTTCTGCCCTCCGGCCGGAAAGCACCAACTTTCGGGCCGTTGCGCGAAACGAAGTTGCCGCTTTCCGGCGCCGTCGAGAAAAAAAATAGTATACAGACCATGGCCAGTAAAAATGAAAGCCTCAGATCACATGTTTATCAACCTAGGCTTCGCCTCGGCCGACAATTACATGTGATCTGAGACATTTCTTATTTTACTGGCCTTGTGTCGTAATATACTATTTGTGAATTATTTCACCCTTTTTTGTGAATTATTTCACACTTTTTAGTGCATTTTTTGAAGTCGGTTTTTTTACGTCTCTGTCTCTTCGAGTTTATGTCTGTCTCTCTCTCTTCGACTCTGTCTATATGTCTTTGTCTCTCCGACTGTGTCTTCACGTCTTTGTCTCCAATCTCTGTCTCTATGTTTCTGTATCTACGTCTTTGTCTTTGTCTCTGACTCTACATTTCTGTCTCCAATCTCGCTTTCTGTTTGTCTCTACGTTTCTCTCTCGTATTCTTCTTAACCTCTGTCTGTCCATCTCTGTTTCTATTTTTCTGTATCTACATCTCTATATCCATGTCTCGGTCTCGGCGTCTCCGTATCTACGCCTTGGTCTCTGTCTCCGTCTCTATGTCATTTCTTTATATCTATGTCTCTGGGTCTCTGTCTCTATTATCTGTATGTTACCGACTCCCTCCTTGTCTCCTCATCTTTTTCTGTAATCGCTGCCTCTATGTCCCTGTCTCTACGTCGCTGTCTCTAATGTTTGTCTCTACGTCTGTGTTTTTATCTTTCTGTCTCTACGTCTCTCTCTTCGAGTCTGTGTCTATGTCTGTTCTCTTCTACTCGGCTTTTACGTTTTTGTCACTCTGTGTTGGTCTCTCCGTCTGTGTCTTTATGTCTCTGAATGACGAAACTGGGCCATTTGACGGCGCATACAGGGTATTGTTTGTAATTTTAACGCCAATAATTCAGCCACAAAGGCACCAGCAAAATCTTAGTCAGATTCTTAAGTTTTGCGGCGGGAAAAGGAAGACGGAAAGAAAAACAGCTACGATTTATAGTGAAATGATACTGATGGGGAGCAGATGGGGAGCGGATGGGGAGCGCGGGGGAGCGGATGAGGAGCGGAGAGGGAGCGGCACTATAAAAAACTACTTATCCTAGACATTTTTACGATATTTTGGAGAGCGGGTGAGCGGATGAGGAGCGGATAGGGAGCGGAGGGGTAGCGGAGGGGGGCTAGGTCTTAAGAAAAAATGTTTACAACTATATAGTATAGGAAGATATATTAAAATTTTGAAAATACATTAAATGTAATCGAGAATATAATATGTTGAATTTATTGTGGGTTTGAAAATCATTGGTAAAATATCATTTTTCAATTGAGCATGTACTTTAATACAGTAGATCCTAACGAATAATACATTGCGCCTTCGAAGAAAAAGACATGCCAATTTTCCTCCCGTGGTGCATATACTAAAACCGCGAGTGAAAAGGGTACTTCCAGCTGGGTATGGTGAATAATTGTTTTTCTATCTCTATGTCTCTGTATCTATGTCATAGTCTCTATGTATTTGTCTCTATGTTTCAGTCTCTATTTCTTTGTCTTTCGGTCTCTATCTCTACGTTTTTGCCTCTTCATCTCTGTCTTTATGTCGCTTTCTCTACACCCTTATCTCTATGTCTCTGTCTCTACGTCACTGTCTCTGATTTCTATTTCAACGTCTCTGTCACTACGTTTCTTTCTCTACGTCTCTGTCTCCACGTCTCTGTCTCCACGTCTCTGTCTCTGCGTCTCTGACTCTACGCATCTGTATCTGCGTCTCTGTCTCTACGTCTCTGTTTCTACGTGTCTGACACTAGGCCTCATTCACTACGTCTTTGACACTATGTCTCTGTCTTGACATATCTGTCTTGACGTCAATCTCTCTCTCTCTCTCTCTCCCTCTCTCTCTCTCTCTCTCTCTCTCTTGCTGTCATTCTTCAATGTAAAAATTAAATAATTAATCTAATTTCTATGGTATTTTATTTTTTTTTTTTATTTTATGAATATTTTTTTCCTGTGTAAATGTGTGTGTTAGTGTGTGTGTGTGTGTATGTGTGTTTGTGTGTGTGTGTGTGTGTGCGTGTGTGTGTGTGTGTGTGTGTTTGTGTTTGTGTATGTGTATGTATAGTTATTTGAGTCATAGAGGCACGGAAGGACTCTGAGGGGCACGGGGGCATAGGATCTCTTTTGCACAGGGTCGCGGAGTAGACGTGGAGGATTCAGAGACATGTGATGGGATGCGGTAGGATACAGAGGGATGCGGAGGGACGTGGAGAGAGGTGGAGGGACAGGGCCCAATTTGCGGAGGGACGCGGAGAGACGCGGAGAGATGTGGAGGGACATGCAGAGGGACAACGCAGATTCCGAACACGTGTAAAAACCGTGTATTTTACGTTATTTTGGGAGGGGCCTTGGCGGAGGGACGCGGAGGCACGTGGAGGACGTGGGGATGGATACGGACGTATGCGGAGGGACGCGGAGAGACGCGGAGGGTGGGGGTCTTAATGGGGTTTACAAGTATATATTATAGTAAGATACTGGGGGGGGGTATCCCCTACTCGCTCTGCTCGTCTACCCCGATATTTGGAACATGATCAAATTGTTCATTCTGTCCTATTTTATTCATCCTTCGTGAGTTCCATAGCAAAATCTTTATTAGCGACCTCAAAAACTTCGAAATTCCAATTTTCATCATAATCTAAGATTTCGTCGAATTTTTAATTGCCATATTGGCAGGGTCATTTTGAATTTCGAAAGTCTAGCAGCAAGATCTTGATCAGCGATCTCCAAAATCCCTGCATACCAATTTTTAGCAAATCCATTTTTGTTCTAATCTACTGTCTATTACTATACAATTTTTAGCAAAATCTAAGATTTTTTCGCACTTTCAATCGCCATATTGGATCCGCCATTTTGAATTTCGAAAGTCTGATAGTAATATCCTGATCAGCGAGCACGCTAAAAAAATCAAACACGCTACGCGTTTATTCATCACGAAAAATTATTTATCACTTTTTATAAAAATTGCATTATTTTGGAGTTATTTAGGCTTGAAAATAAGCAAAAAAGCTAAAAATGCTTAATCTGGCCATATGTAGGGTGGTACAAGATTCTTTCGTGGTTTTCATAAAATCTAAAAAAAATGAGGGGTACTCATGGGATGCCCAGGAAGACATTAAGATGGTTAAAAATAATTTTGCGAACGATCTCTCCGACAATGACCCATATATATATATATATATATATCAAAATTCTGTACAGCTTCTACACTAAAAGCACAGTATTCTCCACGGATCGAGCTATTGCAAAACAAAAATTATGTTTAAGATCTTGTACCACTTTTAACATTTAATTCAATCCTCAATATATATAAACTGTAACAACAATAAGTTTTACGTTCGTGGAAACGTTTTTAATCCACCAGGAGTAAGTTACGAAATTGAGGATACAGATAAGTTCATTCGTAAACAATTAGCACACAACCATATAACTTACAATTTTGAGCCAAATAATAATACTCTTCACTGTACAATTAAGTGTCGTCAACCTATAGATTTCTGCCAATTCTCATGGTAGTCTATTGGGATTCACCAAACGGGTTCTCGAACCGAAAGTTGTTCATAATTCTTATTTACCTGTTGCAATTCTTAAAATTAACGCTTTACGAGTCAAGTGTAATATCACTTCGGAAACGAACATAAACAGTCAAAAGGTACGTACGATACACGAGTTTTTTCGGCAGTACCCGCGAGTTATAAAATCAGGGAAGTTTCCTCACACGTCATTTACCTTCGAATTGCCATAAGGAATACAGATCATTTACAAGTGCGCATCATCGATCAAGACGGAGATTTAGTCAATTTCCGGGGAGAAGTTATCACTATAAGGTTACATATTCGTCAATCATAATGGGAATTATTTATAACAGAAAATATATAAGCAGAGAAATCGAAATAAGCACCAGGCATCAGTCAAACACGAACTGTGAAGGCGCTAACACGTTAGAGCATACAAACCCGATGAATTTTAGGCTTAAAAGTAGTACTTGTTGGAAGATAACTTTCATTTTTGCTGCTTTCAACGAAATGAAAGAAGTTCTGAGTGTACAAACACCTGTAATTCAATGAATCTGTAGCGCACTCCGAGGTTCATGCTCACCAATCATATACAGCATCATTCAACAACAGCGATGAAATTCGCGTATCTATTCAACACCAAAATTTATGTTTCTTAGCATCCCTCAGTGTATTACATATCTACGGTCGATTAGTTAAAACTATTAATGGTCCCACTGCAAATACAAAACTGGTGAATAATGCCATTAGTCACTTATTTAAAGAAATGAGATATGAGTTGAGATAGATAAGTGCAAAAATGTAGGCTTAAACACTCTTGTGAAATGCTGGGTGTCACACAATCCAGCGCAGGGTTTCATCATTGAAAATGCGGGATGGATCAATGTAGAAGAAACACAAAAAATAATTCCATTGCGTCTAATTTTTGGCTTCGGAGAAGACAATCGTAAAATTGTAGTAAACGCAAAACGTTTACTAACGCACTCGTTATCATGAGATTGAGACACGACATAAACGCTGTTAAACAAACAGCTACACAAGTAGATAATCGTGATGTTTATAAGGACTTTAAAATTGAATTAACTAGAATCGAATCGATCTCTAACGAAATTCTGCCTGCTCGATTTTATTATGCCCTGTTAAAACATCAAATCAACTTGAAAAACCACGCTTTGTCATGTTAAGTTTTCAAACTTATCGAAAATATCAGAAAGCAGCAGACGCTAGCCGATTTGATCACTGTAATCTTACAAATGTAAAACTCTTTCAAAATTCTCAGTTATATCCGTATGGTAATATGCGAGCCTTCGGATCCTTGTCATTAGTCATCTGGAATTCGAAGCCCAATTTTGTACAGCCATGGAATACGCAGTGGATATCCAAGGCTTTAAAAAGCCTGGCAATGACTTCGTTCTAACAGAGTTGGCTTTCGTATCTCTCAGCGACGATGATGTTCCTGTAGTGCACCTCTTCAAACAACCGTTTCCTTGGCGAAAACTAACAGACAAGTACAAACGTGAAAATTTGTGGTTATAGAACTTTGCTATTATGGACTATTGTGGAATAGTGGTAATTATAACTGCACTGAAATTAGACCAATTCTTCAAGATGCATTGAAAGATGCTAATCGAATTTTCGTAATTGGTGAAATAAAAAAGTTGTAGTTAGAGCATTTTAATTTTAATGTTATCGATATCAATGAAATGAACTATCCATCTTTTGGCTATGCATAATGGAGCATGTAAAACTGCTTGTGCCCTGTACAATGTAAAGCGCATGAAGCAATTGTACCGCAACTATTCCAAAATGGAGTGGGAAGTCGTTGTGGAGTAGGAAGATGTTGAAGAATCAAATTTGAAGGGTAATGGAGGCGTTGGTAGACAGGTGAACCTCACAGGAGCGAGATAGGGCTCCTATCCCCTTCAAATTTTTAATCATAATATAGTTTACGGCTAGCTGTCTACGATACTCTCGCAAGCAATCAATAGTAATTTCCATTATACAAGGTTATAAACATACAGCTATCATTTATCAATGTGGGTCAAAACAGCTAGACCGTTGCTCCTCGGCAACAGCAACAACAAAATAACGACAAGAAAAAGTCGCCGTGGAAAAAATGCATGGAAAATTTTTGCACAAACACCTGTTCTTTGCTCAAGCAACAGGGTTATAAAAAAAGTTCTAAATATTTATAAGTAGATGAGTTATCGCCCGCTGCGAAACGCCCGCCGCTGACCGCTCGCGGCTGGTCGCTTCTAGAGTCATGCCTGTTGGTGGTCTCGTGCTGCAAAGTCGCTCGAGTCGCTTCTA
Organism: Torymus aiolomorphi; assembly: GCA_036365515.1. Taxonomy (NCBI): domain Eukaryota; kingdom Metazoa; phylum Arthropoda; class Insecta; order Hymenoptera; family Torymidae; genus Torymus; species Torymus aiolomorphi. The sequence goes on along the minus strand of CM070873.1, from coordinate 204,994,433 downwards.
GAGTAACCCATTCTGGAGTCGCCGAATCAGTATACTTTCTGTAGTCAAACAGCTAACCGCAGTTCTGCTGTCTGGGATGACTGCAGAAAGCGCCTGATCCCAGAAGCGTCACAGCTTATCTACTGGGTCGAGTTTGGTAGTAGTAATTAACAGTTTCAAGTAATATGTTACGTGTCGTAAAAGGGCCGTTTAAAAATAAATTACCGAGTTCCATTTAGAAATGGCCTGGTAATGACGTGGTGCTAAGTGGATTTTTATGTTTATCAGACAAAAGCGGCTGTAAACAGTAAGGAAAGGGCCTCAAATAATATGTTCTGTGACTTAATGGTTTATGTGGAAGTTCACTTCTGAGTGCTATGTGGCGACCGAAGCATCTGAAAGCAGAAACAAATGGTCTTAAGCGATATCTTTTTTGATGCGGCTTCAAATTTAACATTTGCTTTGATAATTCTGTATGCGCTTGGGACCGTTCGCAAACTGTGGTGCATAAGTAAATGTTTATTGGTTATACAAGAAGATTGAGCCAGGTTCAGGTATATAAATACCGCTACCCACGATATGTTTGTGCACTCTGAGTTCAACCTTTGAGCAGTTTTAGCTCGTCGGCTCAATTTTTCTCTTATAGTATAATTGTATATTAGGCATGTCATCTATAAGTTTAAGTAGGAAAGAAGAGTAGCCGACGAAACAAAATCGGGAGGAAATGTATGCTTCGTAAACTTCTTGCTAATTTTGCATCAGTTTTTTCGTAAACGAAATCAGAATTTTTAATCCTCCATCGATAGTTACCATAAACCTTTCAAGAGAAGAACTGAAATGTTTTTTCTTTAAAATTTTTTTTTTCAATACTATTTATTAATGTTAAACTTAATTATCTTATTATTCAAATTAACCCGCGCTAGCAGCCATCTTGTCTCGATCTCTCGCATCGTTAAATTATCGACACCTTCACACGCATACAATTTCACGTACCTTTCGACCGTACTCTCTTTCTTCACATACCATTAGCTTAGCAGTCTCGCATGACAAAAATACAAGTAGTGCAATTATTTACCAAATGTAATCATAAAGCTAGCAAAGTTTGGAATGACTGAAAGGTATGATACTATTTTCTTTATACGCGTGAACACCGCTGGTGTACTGTATTTAATGCGATCAAATATAACGACAGAAACATCCTCAATCATTTGTTAACAACTGCAACACTGTAATAACCATGTATTTCTTGTATTCTTTGTTGCAGGCGCCTTTTCGATTACCCATTAAACAATAAACATTTTCACTGACTTGTATGTACAGAAGCAATAAGTTGTACTGCACTCATCATCAAACCAATGCAATTATTACGTGCCCCTTCCTTCCACTATAATAATGTTAAACGACTGACTAACCAAAAGGGCATATTTTTTATCAGGTTATGAGCCCAGTCAGTGGAAGGCTCGTAAAATTGCAATCAAGTTCAACGTCTGCAAATGTGTTGAGTGCCACGTCTCAAAAGTGAGGTTAGCTAGAAAAGTAAGGTTAAGTTCTTGAGAGTCATCGTTTCTGAGACGAACCTCGTATACAGCCTGTTATAGTCTGAAGAAAATTGTCTCTGTCTGAAAGTATATGTCATCAGTCATTGATACAGTCAAATCTCAACTAGAAAGTCTGTCTGCCGACTATCAAGAAAAGGTAAGCTACGTATCCTGGAGGTTCAAGTTAAACTTGACTCTGAAATCGAAAAGCCTGTTTGTAGTGGCAACTGGAGTTGAAGTAATACCACATGGAACAGACAACGGCGACACAGTTAAAGCCTGGATGAAGCAAGATTTAGATGCACAAGCATTGATAGGGCTAAATGCCAGTAGCAATATAGCACCAAAGATCGCAAACTGCACATCATCTGCACAAATGTTGGAGAGACTCGAGACTCTGTATGGAAAAAGATCCGATATCTCAGTCGAAGGACTTGAAAGACTTTTTTTCAGTTACAAGTACGATGCAAGCAAGTCTATAGTCGAAAATTGTATGCAGATACAGCAGTACGCAGACGACTTGAGAGCAGCTGGTGAGGAAGTTAAAGACAGCTGGGTGATGACGCGAATATTGGGCATGTTGCCGCCCAAACTACATCACTTCCGAACAGTCTGGGATAATGTAAGTGCCGTTGACAAAAACATGATCAACATGATTGAACGTCTCAAAATAGAGGAAGACAGACAAAACGAAAGTGAATCAACAAATGAGTCGTCTTCGAGCGCTCTCATCTCAAAACATAGCAATAAGAAAGCAGACAACACTTCAAGCAACTCTCACGTTGAGTGTTTTAAATGTGGCAAGAAAGGACACATGAAGAAAAATTGCAATGGCAAGCTCTGTGCCAAATACATAGCATACTGTAGAGAAAACTACGCATGTAAAATCTGCAATATTAAAGGTCACTTCGCCAAAGAATGCCCACAAGGGAAATCTAGTCAGACAGGTGAACCGAAGACTGGAGAGACACGTGCCTTCATTACTTTAAGTTTGTCCGCTGCAGACTTGGAATACATTAAGTCAGATCAAGGTCGAAACACCCTTTGGTACCAAGACCCAACACATGACCTCTAACAAAAATTGGATGTCAAACTATACTATATTGAAACAGCCTGTCATGGTCATGATTGGTGATGCCACTGAGATGGAAGATATAGGAACTGGTGATATCTACCTACAAGCTTTCAACGGTCAAGAGGGGGCCGAAATCTGCTTGAAAAATGTTTTACATATGTAAATGTAAATGTAATATGTAGGTTATGACCTTGACTCGCCAAGCTACAGAGTATATTTTCCTGAAGAGCGAAAAATCAAAAGCTCAGGTGATGTACAGTTCGATGAAAAACTAAGCCTGAAAGAACCTACTAACTGCGAAACGTCGCTCTCACCAAGCTACGAGGAATTAACTATAGAAGAGAACGATGACTCTGTCTATGAAAGTGCAGACCCCGAAACATCAGATGACGATGATAACTCTGATGAATCTGAACACAGTAAGCCTATTAATAACTCTGACGAGCACGAACAAGCTGAAAATTGTCAGTCTGATGTAAGAAATCTACGTCATCGACGAATCTTGAGGAAGCCCGCCAGGTATGGTAACGTCATCGAAAGAACTAAGACTAAGAAAAAGCAAATGTAGCCATGATTGGTGCAACTGAAGACATGTCTGTCTCTGAAGCTTTAAGGTATCCCAAGTGGCAAAGAGCCATACTCGAAGAGTACGAGTCGCTCATTAAGATAAAAACCTGGACTCTGGTTGAAGCTCCGAATGTTAAGCAATGTTAAGCCGCTTACCTGTCGTTGGGTACTCCGACAAAAAGACAATGGAAAACGTAAGGCATGAGTCGTCGTTCGTGGATTCGAACAAATACAAGGTATTGATTACTCTGAAACCTTCAGCCGCGTGGCTCGTTACGAATCAATAAGACTAATTCTGAGCATCGCTGCATCAAGAAAAATGAAACTAATGACCTTTGATGTGAAATCAGCCTCCCTGTATGGAGACTTGGAGGAGCAAATATTTATGACTCAGCCCGACGACTTTGATGATGGCACTGGTCGTGTGTGCAAGCTCAACAAAAGCCTGTACGGTCTAAAACAAGCGCCCAAGAAATGGAACGAAAAATTTTCGAACTTCTTAGAAGCTGCTGGGTTTGAAGACACCGATGACGACCCATGTGTGTACTACAACAAAGATAGAAATCTGATTATTGTTCTGTTTGTCGACGATGGACTCGCTACCGGGTGTAATTAAAAGTGCCTTATCAACATCCTGGAGATACTGAAAAAGGAGTTTGAAATCACCTACGACACATCCTCAAATAATCGTCTATCATATTTGGGCATGTCGATTAAAATTAAGCCAAATAAAATCGTCGTGAATCAATCAAAATATATAGAAAAGATTCTCGATAGATTTAACTTTGCAAGTTCAAATCCTGTATCTACACCGATGGAAAAGGGAATGATCACAAACGAAAAAAACTTTGTAAATATGAAGCCTCTCGACGAGTCAACTCCCTATCGTGAAGCTGTAGGCAGTCTGATGTACTTAACCACTATTTCCGCCCTGACATCAGTTTCGCAGTAAAATATGTCAGTAGATTTATGAGTAAGCCGATTACAAACCATTGGAAAATGGTTACTCGAATTTCCCAATACTTGAAAGGCACCGCTCATCTTGAAATTGTTTTTGATTGAAGTCAAGAGATCGTCGCCTATACAGACTCTGACCATGGAGGAGACTTAAGCACCAGACAGTCCACCACTGGTGTACTTGTATTGAGAGGAGGTCCACTAGTCTGGCTCACTCGGAAACAACGTCACGTCTCAACATCCACAGCCGAAGCTGAGTATCATGCTGCCGTCACCTCAATCGACGAAATTTGCTGGATTCGTCTTATGGGACACGAACTCGACATCATCGATATAAGTAAGCCGACTGATCTCTGCGTAGACAATCTGTCCGACATTCACATGCTTCAAAATGTCTGTGAAGACAAAATAACCAAAAGAAAAAAACACATCGAAATTCCAAGGAAGTTCATCCAAGAGCATGTCGGCAAGACTATCAAACTGCATCACGTCACGAGTTCAGATCAACAAGCTGCTATCATGACGAAACCTCTCGCGCGAAAGATCTTCGTAAACTTGCGCAATAAAATAATTAAGGAGGAGTGTTAAACTTAATTATCTTATCATTCAAATTAACCCGCGCTAGTACCTTTCACGTACCTTTCGACCGTACTCTCTTTCTTCACATATCATTAGCTTAGCAGTCTCGCATGACAAAAATTCAAGTAGTGCAATTATTTACCAAATGTAATCATAAAGCTAGCAAAATTTGGAATGACTGAAAGGTATGATATTATTTTCTTTATACGCGTGAACACCGCTGGTGTACTGTATTTAATGCGATCAAATGTAACGAGAGAAACATCCTCAATCATTTGTTAACAACTGCAACACTAATAACCATGTATCTCTTGTATTCTTTGTTGCAGGTGCCTTTTCTATTACCCATTAAACAATAAACATTTTCACTGACTTGTATGTACAGAAGCAATAAATTGTACTGCACTCATCATCAAACAAATGCAATTATTACGTGCCCCTTCCTTCGCACTATTCCTTCCAATAATAATAAACGACTGACTAAACAGAAGAGCATATTTTTTATCAATTGACAATATTATTTTATCAATTGAAGCTAATGCCCGAATATTTTATGTGAATTAATAAATGAATCTAATGGCTATTACGGGCAAGCGATAAAGGATTAGAAAAAATTAGAGATGTGTATTTAAACACATGTAAAAGAAAGTCGATGATTGATAAGTTAGTTACCTTCCTTATCCTTTATCGCTTGTCCGTAATAGCCATTAGATTCATTTATTAATTAACAATATTATTTATGTTTAGAATCGTCCCGTATGGAAATAATAAACGTAGGAAACCGAACGAAAGTACGGTTTCCTACCACTGAGCTAACGCCGCGATGCTACGACGACTGCATCGCTAGCTGGTTTATGTTTAAGCTGACTGAGTTGTTTTCCTTCCATATGTGTCCGACTTCGACGGAAACCTCCGTGACAGTAGAAAACTGTAAGAAAGCGTAGGAAACCGTAGGAGACTGTTTGAGTTTAGACAATTTTTATACGATTTCGTACTTGTTTTTGTAGGTTTTTGTACGTGTTACGATTTAATAATCGCAGATAAATAAATAAATGGAGGAGTCGATAAAAAAACGTTAACGGCGTGACTCGGCGGGAATCGAACCCCGGACCTTTCGTTTTCGCGACGAGTGCTCTAACCACTGAGCTACCGAAGCCGGTGCACATCTTTCCTCGAGTCGTCCTCATGATGTTGATCAATGCAACCCGATCGACCTCATCACGTTGTGCTTCCTACGCACACGTAACACGTCAGCGGCCCCGAAAATCGACGTCCCCGTCGATTGCAGAAATCTACGTTATCTTAAGGTAGTAACGCAGGTCTGAGAATTTCAGTTAAGAATTAATTGAAACTTAACTGATAGGTAGATTTTAGTATTAAAGTGACTCAGTTAAATTTTTCTGTATCTAGGGTACGTGAGAAGAAAGTTATTAATATTTTCTTTTTCGGGCATTTAACATTGAGTCTTATGAGAAAACATGTTTTTCATAGAATTATGCAAAAACTGCAGTTTAGATTTTAGATTTTAATAAAATTTTGCACCAGGTTACTTCACAAGCTGATGAACATTTTAAGAGTTTAAAGAGCAATGTTAAGTACTTATGAGCTCAGTAAATAATTAATTTGTAGTAGATGTGACTACGTTGCAATGAAGGTTAGGTTACCACGTCGTTTGAATTCTAGCATACATACATATATACGATTTTGCCTTTCCAAAAACTTTCTATATCTTTTGAACTCATCTTATACAGTATATAAAAGATCTGACATAAGCTTGAGTATACCGTAAATCGTATACACAATAAACAAGGTGTGTACATATATATACACATATGTAGTTGTTCTGCTCCGCAATGCTAGTCAAATGCGAGAGTTCGCTCGCTTGACTAGATCAGTTTGTGCGTTACTACCTTAAGCGTTGAGTTCGTACGGTGTACTGTGCTACCTCCCCCTAACACCTAGCATCAGAAATATTACGATTTAATAATCGCAGATAAATAAATAAATGGAGGACTCGATAAAAAAAACGGCAACGGCGTGACTCGGCGGGGAATCGCACCCCGGGCCTTTCGTTTTCACGACGAGTGCTCTAACCACTAAGCTACTGAAGCCGGTGCACGTCTTTCCTCGAGTCGAGTCGTCCTCGTGTTGTTCGATGCAACACGATCGGCCTCGTCACGTTGTGCTTACTATGCACAAGTAACAGTACGGTTTTATACGTTTTCATACAATTATTCAATTTTCTCAAAATTGGACTGAAAAAAATTTAACGTAAGAAAACGTAAGAGAATATATGAAAACTGTCCGAAAACAAACACTTTTGTCCTGTTTTTTACGGGTTGCTACGATTTCTTATGGTTTATTAAGGTTTCGTACTTTTTTTTCTATAGGGGGTGGTGAAGAATAGAATAAATACTATGTACATGTAACACGGGACGAAAATAGATTTTTCCCTAGGGTGATTACTGCTCAACCCAAAACTGCCCTGCCCAAACCCAACCACGGGAAAAAACTACTACTTTCGCCTCTTGTTGCATAATGTTGTACTGTTAATGTTTATTCTGGTCAGGATAAAATGATAATGGAGTAAACGCATGTAATATTTATTGCAAAAATAATTTTTGATCGGAAAATAGTACATCGCGCAACTAGGGAGGAAAGTTGACTTTTTCTTGCGATGATGATTATTGAGCAATTGTATATCATCATTCGAGTCTGTAAAAAATAATTACTCGCTTGTTGCACATAGTATTTTGTTAATGAGTGCAGGAATAGTTATTTGGTTGCATCAAAGATGGATGGGGGATCGCGAGGATGGGGATGAGGGAATAGTATATTACACAACAAGGGAGGTAAAGAGTTGGCCAGTCCAGACGTGTACACGTGTAAATTGCCACCCGAGCCGAAGGCGAGGGTGGCAGATATGTGCTCTGGGGTGGCCCTCTTTACCCCCATGTTGAGTATACGATTTTTCATCATACCCGGGCCGAAAATACCACATTCGCGTTTCGGAGCAGGGAGCGAAACGCGAATGTGGTATTTTCGGCCCGGGTATGATGAAAAATCGTATACTCAACATGGGGGTAAAGAGGGCCACCCCAGAGCACATGTTTGCCACCTTCGCCTTCGGCTCGGGTGGCAATTTACACGTGCTCTGGACTGGCCAACTCTTTACCTCCCTTGTTGTGTAATATACTATTCCACCCGCAACATACTAGATGCTTGAAATACTTGACTTAATATTCAACTTTCTATGCAGGAAAGGGCCTTTTTTATACACAAATTCAAATGATTGTATTTTCCAATAATTATTAGGTAAAAAAATTCAGTTATTAGGGATTTGCAGTAGTAAACATAAATCTAATAAAAATGAATTTGTCTGTTATTATTATAAATGTTACATATTATTATTTTCACGATGAAAGTATGACATATTAATATAGGTACAAATCATTTTAATATTATTAAAAAATTTTATACTGTCTACGTTTCCTATTTACAAAATAACAAATAATCAAAACAATATTCAATACTAACCTGGGTTCCGTTGATATCTTCACAAGATGTCGACATAATAGCCTCATTATATACATTATCTATAGTTATACTATTATCTTGGTACAAATCATCATGTGCAACGAATGCCTGATGAAATAAACAATTGGAAAAATCAATTACTAAAACACACATTATCCTATCAATATGTTCAGAGGTAGAATACCTATTTTCAAGAAGCCAAATCAATGGTAAACGATCGTGTTTCTACTTGTTATGAAAATCGCAGTAAAACATATTCGATCTATTTCCAGGTTTTGTTACATTATTATAAAAACCAAACCAATATATAATGCCACCATGACAACTCGTTTTAATTAACCTACAGTTTTGTTTCGGAAAATTTGTCTTAAACAGTTCAGTTCTATGAGAATTTTATATTATAATTACGTTGGCCAACATTTGAACTATTACCGAGGCGAAAATAACTTTTTTTGATTCAGTGGGCGTAAAGTGCGAATTTACGCATTCTACAAATTTTTAAAATCGCTCTTACGCCCCTGTATCGTAAAATATTGTTCGATACACGTGCGAAACTCGCTTCGCTCGGGTGACAAACCTCACACTCGTGCTAGAATCAATTATATTATCGCACTTGTATCGAAAACATACTATTGCGCAAAACTGAATAAAAGCAAATAAATGCTAATAACAAATAACTGGACGATTTGGGACTCTTATAACAGTTAGAACGTGTTATAAGTACTTACTTATTTATATTTATTTGTTTTCTCTGATGGTTTCATGTCAGAAATGGTTTTAGTATAGAAAAAAAGCAAATAACTGTTATAATAACTATTATCAAGTGTCAATAATTAATTTTAACTGTTATTTATTGTTATTAATAGTTACTATCAATCATTTCAATTTATTTATACTCTCTAGAAACTATTATTTTTTAATACATATAGCTATTCATAATTATTGTTAACGACTGTTATTAATTTAAAGTAACAATTTTAAGTTAATAGTATTTGTCGTTAGTTAATTATGAATTATTAGCATAAAGTTATCGTTATAATAGAAACAAAGTTATAAATTATACAACGCAATATTATTTAATCAATTATAAATAATAAACATTCATATCTGTTATAAAATTATTTTCAAACATAATGTAAAGAAGTTATTAGCATTTTTTGTAATGCGATTTGATGAATAAAAAAAAGCAAATAAATGCAAATAACTGCAAATAACTGCAAATTAGCTGCCCAAATCATGCATTTGGAAATCTATAAAAATGTAGCCCTTAGCGAGTGTCCACATAGCGTCTCATGTCTCATGTCTCATGTCTCATGTCTCATGCCTCATGTCTCAAGCGATAAAAAAATCGGTATCCGAAGTCTTATACATCCATAGTTTATGGCACTAGAAAACTATACAGAAAAAATGACCATAGATTAGAAATATCAACTGATAAGAATTTTTCCATCGGTCTTACAGTCTTACAAATTAAATTAAAATAATTAATATTTATGGCAGTCAGATTGCCCTTGTTTATAATCACCCCCGCAGAATCTGAAATAAAAACTTAATTAAAATCTGGAAAAAACTTTGTTAGCAAAGGACGATCTGACTGCCCACCACCACCACATTGTCCGACGTTTCGAGCCTGCTCCGGCTCCTCCTCAGGGACTGAAATAAAACCCGCGATACACCTCCTTATATACCATGCACCCATACCCCCTTCTTTTCTCTTACCCACCACCCTCCACATTCCCCTCTCCAACTTGCCATTCTCACTTAAATTAATAAAGAATGATAAATGTTATCTAATTTACTTGACTCTATCATTAAATTTACATTATTCCGATTTCTTAGAATGTGAATACTTTCAAGGCTTTCCCTCTTATATTTATTCTTAATCCCCTGTTCCAAAATATCCACACTCCCAAAATCGAAAAGAATGCAAACTATTTAAACAATGTTCTTTCAAACCCGATGTACAACTTGAGCTGCGTAAACTATATTGATGTTCATATATTCTCTTTTTCAAATATCTACCCGTTTGACCAATATAACAACCATTACAATCCCTACAATTAATTTTATAAACAACTCCCGATTTCAAACATTTATCATCCTTGTCTTTACAATTACTAAATAACCTTTCTAAATTATTATCATTTCTAAAGAAAACTTGAATATTATGTTTACTAAAAACCCTTCTAATCCTTTCCGACAAACCTCTAACATATGGTAAACTAAAATATGCATTCTTTCCATTTCTATTCCTTGTTTGATTATCTACCCGCTGCTTCAATCCACCATTATAAATTTCCACACTCTCTCATCAATCATTTTATCAATAAATTTTACGGGATAACTATTTTTAATAAATGTTTCTCTAACTAAATTTAAATTCTTTTCCTAAAATCTTTATGTGACAATTTAATCGCTCTGTCAATGACACCTTTGATCGCACCTGTCTTGTTTCCGAGGTGGTGGTGAGAATCAAAAATTTAAAAATCTACCTGACCATGTAGGTTTTCTATACCAATCTAATTTCACTCTATTATTATTACCTCTAATGACTCTAATATCTAAAAAACTCAATTGATAATCTTTCTCAACTTCTTTTGTGAATTTAATTCTATCATGGATAGAATTAAACACATCCACCATTTCATCCACAAAACATTCTGGTACAACTGCAAAAATGTCATCAACATATCTTTTAAAAATAATTGGCTGAAAAACCAACTTAGACAAAGCAATACTTTCCAATTTTTCCATTACTAAATTGGCTATAACAGGTGACAAAGGTGATCCCATTGGACAACCATATCTTTGTTCATATAGACTATTATCAAAAGAAAAAATTGTGTTTTTAAAAAACCAAATTAAGTGCCTTTATAAATTCATCTTTTGTTAAACTAGTATGTACTTTAATTTCAGACCATTTATCTTGTATAATATCATTCAACAACTCTAAAGGTATATTTGTAAACAAAGATACTACATCCAATGAAACCATCCTATGATCATTCGGAATAATAATATCTTTCATTATACCATAAAAACTCCAACTATCTTTAATATATGAATTTGTTTTACCTACTATCTTGAACCTCTATCAAGTCTATACGTCTATTGCTGTATCTTTGTTTACAAATATACCTTTAGAGTTGTTGAATGATATTATACAAGATAAATGGTCTGTCTAAGTTGGTTTTTCAGCCAATTATTTTTAAAAGATATGTTGATGACATTTTTGCAGTTGTACCAGAATGTTTTGTGGATGAAATGGTGGATGTGTTTAATTCTATCCATGATAAATTAAATTCACAAAAAGAAGTTGAGAAAGATTATCAATTGAGTTTTTAGATATTAGAGTCATTAGAGGTAATAATAATAGAGTGAAATTAGATTGGTATAGAAAACCTACATGGTCAGGTAGATTTTTAAATTTTGATTCTCACCACCAATTCGGAAACAAGACAGGTGCGATCAAAGGTGTCATTGACAGAGCGATTAAATACATAAAGATTTTAGGAAAAAGAATTTAAATTTAGTTAGAGAAACATTTATTAAAAATAGTTATCCCGTAAAATTTATTGATAAAATGATTGATGAGAGAGTGTGGGAAATTTATAATGGTGGATTGAAGCAGCGGGTAGATAATCAAACAAGGAATAGAAATGGAAAGAATGCATATTTTAGTTTACCATATGTTAGAGGTTTGTCGGAAAGGATTAGAAGGGTTTTTAGTAAACATAATATTCAAGTTTTCTTTAGAAATGATAATAATTTAGAAAGGTTATTTAGTAATTGTAAAGACAAGGATGATAAATGTTTGAAATCGGGAGTTGTTTATAAAATTAATTGTAGGGATTGTAATGGTTGTTATATTGGTCAAACGGGTAGATATTTGAAAAAGAGAATATATGAACATCAATATAGTTTACGCAGCTCAAGTTGTACATCGGGTTTGAAGAACATTGTTTAAATAGTTTGCATTCTTTCGATTTTGGGAGTGTGGATATTTTGGAACAGGGGATTAAGAATAAATATAAGAGGAAAGCCTTGAAAGTATTCACATTCTAAGAAATCGGAATAATGTAAATTTAATGATAAGTCAAGTAAATTAGATAACATTTATCATTCTTTATTAATTTAAGTGAGAATGGCAAGTTGGAGAGGGGAATGAGTCGACATAAGTAATATTTTTAATAGATTAGAAATTATTAAGATTGCTACAACAGTTTTTTTCGCGCTTGAGACAAGAGACATGAGGCAAGGCACATGAGACGCTATGTGGACACTCGCTTATGTCGGCATCAAAATTGGTCAAAATTTTTGTTTAAGGTACACCTCCCACACCGGTTCTTTCTTCTTTTTTATACAATAAAGGAACCTAAAGTACTCGTGTACAAGCGAAAACGACTTTGTGGCACCCTTTTTCTCGATATTGGAACCAAAAAGTAATTTTTTTCATTTCCAGAAAAAGTGTTAAAAAATTATCCTTTTTGAAAAACCGGCCGTTTTGACAAAAAGAATGTTAAAAAAATTAAAAAAAAAAAGAAAATTAAACTAGAAAAGGAGAGCTTTCATTTGCTTTTTTGAAAAGTGAAAAATGTTAATTCCTTGAAAAGTTACGTGAGTTTAAAGATACTGCTTTTACCGCTTTTCAACATTTTTCGTGTATCTCAAACTTATTTTCAAACTCACGCCTTTAAAGGAATTAACAAAAAAGCAAATTAATGGTCTCATTTTGAATTTTTATTCTCTTTTCTGAGCACTTCAAAAAATCATTTTTTTATTTCAGATGTAGAGAAAACGCGTTTGTGATACCATTATTCACAGACTATTTTTGGTCGCACTCTCGGCATTGTTACGAGTGATAGCTCCCGGATAGCTAGCGCATACGGCCATTGAACCCGAAAAGCATACAATACCGATTCATGCATAGGCCCGAAGAACGAAGACGCATAGCCAAACGTAACCTCCGAGTCAGCAATGCGCCGAGCATCGACAGGGGACGCCGAATGTCAAAGGCGCGTGACATCAACTATTGCGAGTCAGCAGTGCAACAAACTGCGAATCCGCGAGGTACTGAATCACCGGCACGGGATTCTGACGTCAAAGTAGGGGGGAAAGAACAGACGACCGATGAGCAATGATCCCCCACTTATGAGTCCAGGGCGAGGATATAAAAACCGAAGGGGTAAAGGATATAAAAACCACCCGGGGCGCCAAGAATGTTACGAGTGATAGCTCGCAACTAAATAAATAAATGGAGGACAACTCGATAAAAAAGCGGCAACGCGCGTGATCTCGGCGGACTTGAACCCGGACCTTTCGTTTTCGCGACGACTGCTCTGACCACTGAGCTACCGAAGCCGGTGCGCGTCTTTCCTCGAGTCGTCCTCATGTTGCTCCGATGCAACTCGATCCGCCTCGTCACGATGTGCATAGTATGCACACGTAACAGCATGCAATTGATGAAAATAACTTTTAAAAGCTTGATTACTACTTATAAATTGATTACGTAATTTTCAAGTTCCATAATTATAATCTTGTGGTATATATAATATAAGCTTATATATACGGCTTATTTTTCGTTATTTTTTTATTTTTAATGTCGTGATTAAAGGTGTCACAAACGCGTTTTCTCTACATTGGAAATAAAAAAATGATTTCTGAAGTGCTCAGAAAGAGAATAGAACTTCAAACTGAGATCAATAATTTTCTTTTTTGTTGATTCCTTAAATGTTGAAAGCATTAAAAGCAGTATCTTTAAACTCACGTAACTTTTCAAGGAACTAACATTTTTACTTTTCAAAAAGCTCCTTTTCTAGTTTAATTTTTTTTTTTTTTTAATTTGTATTATTTTTCCTGACAAAATGGCTATTTGGCCTTTGAAAAAGGGTCATTTTTTACATTTTCAGTATTTTATGTATTTTTAGCTTATCTTCAAACTCACTAGCATTTTTGAGGAATTAATATTTTTACGTTACAAAAAGAAAATAAAAGCTCTTTTCTCTAGTGTAATTTTTTGACCATTTTAGAGGCCGACATATAAGAGGCCTCATTTTGTATGAACACCCTCTTATAAGCTGCAAATAATAGCAAATAGCTACCAAATAAAAATTACATTTTCTGCCCTCCGGCCGGAGAAGCGCCAACTTTCTGGCCGCTGCGCAAAAACGAAGTTGCCGCGCTTTCCGGCATAAAATCGAGCAGAAAAATTAAAAAAAAATTAAAAAAGAAAGCCCTCAGATCACGCCAATGGTGGTCAGCCTCAGCTTCACCTCGGCTGACAATTACATGTGATCTGAAGTTATTTGCTATTTTTTTTTTACTGGCCTTGTGTCGTAATATACTTTATTAGGTATTAACAATCGTGTGCATAATTCATTTTCCCCTGGGTATAATGTATCGATTAATTTGGAAGTTGTTTGAAAGCCTATAAAACATGACTCAATCATTTATAAACCATATTGAGTTAATTGTAATATATTAAAACTATCGCACGTAAGTGTTCCGACAACACCGTGAATGGCGAGTTCCCTTATTAATACGAAAGATCCAGGTTCGATTCCCTATCAGTCAGTTAGATTTTTTCATTATTTCTCAGTGTATTAAGGAGGGTCTTTCGCAAAAATCAAAGCCAATATTTTTTAATAAAAATTGAAATACATGATAAATAATGATTATTCCAACGTCGTGAGAAATTTCAATGCAGCTTGACGGACATAATAAAATCAATTGCGACATTAATAAAGAAATCGAGTTTGGGGTTGCATTTATACCTGCCAGCGTTATAGGACAGCTCGATTTTTATTTTTGTATATTCGGATAATTTTTATACTTCTAGCCTATTTTATCGAGTAAGAAAACGATATATGCATTCTAGAAACCACTAGAAATAAAGAATAATGAAAAAATATATATGGGTAAACGAAGGTTTGTGCAAAGTTATTTAATATTAATCACGAAAATTTGAATAAAATGCGGCATGACATACAGCTTTTAAATTTCGTAAAAACTTCTGGATTCATTATGTAAGCAAATTTTATATTTTTTTTACCTATAAAATTAAGTTAGTTCATCTTTTAATTTAGACTTTAGATTACTTTGTAAGCTCAATAATATTAATATTGTGGGCTAAAAATATTGGGGGCCCAAGGGAAGCACCCGTTAGAATACGCTCCTTAGCGAAAGACCCTCCTTAAGGTGGTCTTATAGCTAAAATTAAAAAAATGCAAACTTTCTATTTGTTGCACTAATTTTTTTGTATATATTGCCGAATCCATTTCAAATATATCAGAGTAATACCAGAGTACGCCTAATACCACCGATTATTTTAAAAATTTAAGGATGTGATACTACTCTAAAAATTAATTAACATGTATTTTAATTTTTATTGCGCACTAAACATAGATTTGGTTTGCAATGTTCAAAATTTTTTTAAATCCATATGAGAGGAACGAAAATGTGGGTGCTTTTTTAACCTGAAATGAAATAAAAATTATAATAAAAAATGTGAATAGTACTAAAGATACATATATATTTTCATACTGTATCTCATTTGTGGCATAATATTCTTTAAATAAATTTCTAGGACTGTTAACATTTATATTAAAATTTTATTTTTATTTCGCGTT